>JARHVA010001024.1:3715000-4032584 GCA_037957365.1 Torreya grandis | reverse complement strand
GTTGAGTGATCTATTTGCATAGAAGGGTTTGAGTCTTTATGGATTGAGTTATGAGATATATTTCACATGGAGATTACACTTAGGTCACTAATATTAAATTTATTTTATTTTTTTCCATGGTTTCTTGTAAAATTTATGTTTATGCTTCAGATATTCATAACAAATTTTTTGAAGTGTACACAGGCCTAATATGAATAGTATTGTTGATATGCTCCAAGTAGTAGTTTGAGATAAAAAGAGTTATGAAGATATGATAAACATATTAGGGGTCATATTAAATTTTAATATTATGTTATACTACCATTTTAAGTGTTTTAATGAAATCTAATAAGATCAAAATGTAACATGTGACTAAAAGGCCTAATAGGTCTCCATAGGACCTAAATAAGGAAGGTAGCATATTAAGTTATGGCCATCCTAATTTATTGGTTTAATAATGTTTGTAACATGTTATGTGACCTATTTAAATGGTAATCAAATTATGTAAATGTATATGGCCAACCAAGGTGTATGAGAGTAAAGGACTAGTATAAGAACAAGGCCTAATAGGCCTAATTATGTGTGAGCAGATTATAAGAGACCTATGAGTGAATAAAAGGGCAGATTGTGAAGGAGTATGAGGTATTGAATACCATTAGAAGAGGGGAGAGAGACTATGATGAATATATAATAGAGTTGTTTAATGTGGATTTCAAGGTCATTTGACCTAATAAGCTTAGTAAGAGGCATATTGAGTAAGGAAGCCTAAGAGGCAGATTATATATATATATATATATATATATATATATATATATATATATATATATATATATATATATATAGAGAGAGAGAGAGAGAGAGAGAGAGAGAGAGAGAGAGAGAGAGAGAGAGAGAGAGAGAGATTATAAGAAGGCCATCATTAGGTGTTGATAAGCATCAAGGAAATGGTGGAAAAATCATTGGTGGTTGAGTGGGTACTTGATCAACAAGGGGGTTGGTGCCGCCTAGCAAGTTGGTGCTTGATAAAGCCAAGTGGGTGTTTGTTGAATTAAGGGTTGGTTATCCTTGTTGGGTTGATGATCGACTAAATTTTGATTCATTACTTTATAGGACAAGTTTTCCAAGTTTTGTTTTAGTGGGTTTTATTCCACTTGAGGGTTTCCCACACACACACACACACACACACACACACACAGATATATATATATATATATATATATATATATATATATATATATATATATATAGAGAGAGAGAGAGAGAGAGAGAGAGAGAGAGAGAGAGAGAGAGAGAGAGAGAGAGAGAGAGAGAGAGAGAGAGAGAGAGAGAGAGAGAGAGAGAGAGAGAGAGAGAGAGAGAGAGAGAGAGTATAAGAAGATCATCATCAGGTGTTGATAAGCATTAAGGAAATGGTGGAAAAATCATTGGTGGTTGAGTGGGTACTTGATCAACAAGGGGGTTGGTACCGCCTAGCAAGTTGGTGCTTGATAAAGCCAAGTGGGTGTTTGTTAAATTAAGGGTTGGTTATCCTTGCTGGGTTGATGATCAACTAAATTTTGATTCATTACTTTATAGGACAAGTTTTCCAAGTTGTGTTTTAGTGGGTTTTATTCCACTTGAGGGTTTCCGACCTACATCTAGTGTTGTCATGTTGTATGCTCATGTATGATTACTATATTTCTTTGATGGTTTGACATTGCTTATATAATGATTGATCAATAAATGATTAATGAGGATTGAATTATTGTTTTTAATATCTCCTGATTTACCCCCCTCTCTGTGGTTTTTATTCTAATAGACAACATAAGGTCCACAATGACATTTACCTTAATTTTATCAAAATAACCTTAAACAATGATAATAAGGCCAAAATGACCATTAAAAAGGCTAGGAAACTTATGACAAACCAAATTTTGAATATAATAGGTCTTGACCATTTTGACTTGGTGATCAAAATTAATCAACATCACTGGTGACTCCCAAAGGTTGACCTACCTACTATCCAAGAGAACTCAGAACTTCCTACATAACATCCATGACTCAACTAAGATAACCACTCTACAAGACCCTTAAAAAACAAGAACAATTGATTGCCTCCAAACAACAACAACCCACACAAAGTGAAGACACACATGTGTTATAAATCACTTATGGAAAACCAACACATAAAAACTAATAAAGCCACACCTACTATATACAAATAACTTTTCAAGATTCATCCTTCTAGATCAAATGGAAAGCTTCTCAATTCATATTCTAATAGTGAACCAAGATGGTGTTCAAGTTATTGGTTAAGATTTTCTCTTGCTTGATCAACTCCTTGATAAAAATCCTTGTCCTTATCTTGGATTCGAGTGGAGAAATAGGAAAAAACATGTATCCAATGTAGACATATTCATCTTGATCTTTAACCCTTACCTCATTTTGATGTTCACCTTTGGCAATGTGAGGGGATCTCAATCTGATCACATCTTTGACTAATAGGGGAAACAAACACAAGCTCTATTTCAATTGGATTTTAAAAATCAATTTCTTGCTCATCTTTAAGAGTGTCATATTCATAATACTTTTTTGGACCTTGCAACTAAACCTCTTGAAAATGATCTTCAAAATAAAGTGGCTCACTAAGAACCTTACATTCTTTATCAACAACTTGCTCTTGTTCCTTTTAAGGCATTTGCCTATCAAATTATTCAAATTTATTGAACATGTCCAAGTATGACTACCATATGTCATTAGGATCTCATTTATTGTTCTTATGATACAAAAGGATCAAATGCCATAGTGTTATCTTTAAAACCCCTCTCAAACTCCTCATGGGGTAGAGGTGGATTATCTAAACTTGAATAAAAGTTCCCTAAGTCTTTACAAAAGTCAATTTCTTCATGATAAATTGAAAATACATGGAGTTAACTATCATTCTTACCATTCACTTATGAATAATTATGTTGATCAAGTATTTATAACTCTTCCACAGAGTCATAACAAGGCTCTTGTTCTACTACAACTTGGTCATCCTCATCTTATATGGATAATGGAAGGTCATCAATCCATTCAAGAAATAACTCATCTTGTATTTTTATTTCTAAACCTAAATTATCTTCTTAAAGTTCCAAACCATTAGTTTTACCTTCACTTGAGACCTCAAATTATTGTTCTATTCCATCATTCCAAGCTGTCATGATGAGTTCTTCAATCTCACATAATAATTCATGGTATAACTGATACCAAGGATCATCTTACTCACTTTAAATTCTCTTATATTCAATAATGGGTTCATGTATATTATTTTCATGACTATATCCTAGAGGATAAGTTTCTTTTACTTCATCTTCATCAACTTCAACATCATGTCATCATGATTGCTCTACATCGTCAAACTTCCCTTCATGATCAAACTCTTATCTACTAAGATGAATAGGGGTACCAATAGTGATATCCTCATCATCTATGATTTAAGTATCCCTTTCAAATTTTTCTTTAAACTCACCTATAAAGGCAACATGATCAATCTCTTGAAGGACTACCACCTCATTGATTAGTCTTGACAAATTGTTCCCCACACCTGGATGGTCAAATTCTAACTTTAATGTACTTGATTTATCTTCACAAAAGGAGAGGGTGAGAGGGAAATATAATTGAATATTTACTTTAAAGCTTCTAGAATTTTCTTCTAAATTAGAGCCTTAGGAGTATTAGGCTAATCATGATGTTTTTAAAAAGATAGAGAAATAAAATAAGTTGAGGACACTACATTATTCTGACTCTATTATTCAATTAATTTGTCAAGCTTGGATGTATCTTGATTCTCATAAATTAATGTAGTATGAAGGATAGATGGGGAACTTAAAAAAATGAAGACATCTTCTAAACTAGCCTCCATACACTTCTCTTCTTGATTTTTAATATGCACAGGAGAAAGTTCTCTCTCAAGAATAGACATGCCATAATCTGGTGTTCTAGTCCATGAAGTCCTCCAATTTGAAGTTATCATAGGCTCTTGAGAAATCATGGGTGGATCTTAAAGGGGATATATAACATAAGGAAGCTAACTAGGGGTAGGAGGATGAAGATAATTTGTAATTGATATGTTTGGTGTGTAAGGCTCAAAATGAAACTTGGATAGTGGTCTAGATTTGATTCTGACTCCCACACCATACCCAATCTTGTAGACCATATAAGATAAATCAAAGGATAAGTACCCCCCAATCTTGGCTATAAATTTATTAGATAAACATAGATAAAAATAAGGTGGTAAATATGCAATAATAATGTCTTGTGCAATTGAGAGCTTGGGGTAAGCATGAAAGGTAAGTTTTAGGTCTTTGATGAGGCCAAATGTCTTTTTAGTTGATTCATTCCATTACAACTCAATGTTAGAATTAGGTTCATATATCAAATTTAGACTATCAACTGCTAGCTTAGGAATAATTTAACTACTTACTTTATCATCAAACAAGAAATTATGGACCACGGAGTCTCCAATAATCATAGAGGTAAGGAAAGGAGAAGGGGTGATTACATTGGATAGTTGCTCTTGGTTTACAAGGACATTTTGATGATGGATAAAGGCTTGATGTTCAACTTCATTTTGATACCTAAGACATTATTTTAATCTATCCATTTCCTCCTTTAGCTTCTCAATTTCTAAGCTCAAACCATCATCACTTTATTTAGGCTAACTATAAGGAACAATAGGTTGATAAGGAGGTTGAGTTAATATAGGAGGAGAGAAGTATGGATAATATGGTTCAATATATTATGGGTTTGTTTGAGGGATAATTATGGAGAAGTATTGAATAAAACTATCTTTATAAGGTTGATATAAAGGCACACAAGGTACATTTTGATTATATGAATGATAATATATACCAATTTCTAATGTTGAGACACTTGGCCTACCTACACCAGCTAAGATTCACATGGAGTAGCCATTGATTCTTAAACTAATGCCTCTAAAGTATGATGTGTTGAAGATGAGCATCAATAACTCTTCAATTTCCTAATACTCTAGTACCACAAGGAATGCTAGAACTATTAACACTCCAAGCTACACCCTTTGAAGAAGATGGTTCAGTTCTCTCCAAGATTAGGGTAACATGGGATTGGTCTAAAGGATGTGGGTGACCTAGAGGACCAAACCTATAGTTTATGGGGCTATATCACTGGGTACATCAATTTAAGCTCAATTTATAAGACCTAATGATGTTGGGGTGAAAAGAGATAGAGTGAAAACATGAAAATAAAACCTATTCTAAAGATGGTGATGCAACAAAATAACAAGGTCCTCCTTTTGCTTATCATGCAATTATAGAATGAATTAAGATTGATTAGACCATCCAAAATCAATTAACTCTCTCCTCACATCATTATTTCAATATGGAGGTTTTAGGAGATGCATGAACTAGGATAGATAGTCAAAAGGTGAGTTAATTAACATTAATGGCATGTATTCATCTTTGATTCACTACATAACCATCCATGAAACTTCATGTGACATGTAATGAGTTATTATGCTTATAAAGAGGTAAAAGTGAGAGGAATAAATGAAAGGGAGTCATAATTATACCACTATCACTCATTCACTATCACAAGTATACACTGAGAACAAGCATAAATAAGGATGAATCAATTTATTATTCATACAAAAGGTAGAAAACTAGTGTTTAGTAGGGAAAGGATTCACCATACCCACCAAGGATTACCTTTCAAGACAAAATAGGTATTATATATAGAGAAAGAGAGAGGAAAAGAGAAGAGATACATTGGATATGGCCAAAGACACTTATTACTTGTAAGAGGTAGTTACAACAATAAAGGGAAAGTGGAATTAGTCTCAGTAAGTCATCCAACATAGGAAATGGCTTATTAACTCTCTTTAAAACTACCATTTCATTTTAATAGAGATGAGAAGTGGTTTGAACCAACTGATAGTCATCATCAATGCTCTTTTTGATACCTCTCCTAGTCTCTAAATGCTCCATTTGACACCCTACTTGCTTGGCTCTTCTTCATGAGAACTCTTCTTAGTTGGTCATATAGGCCTATTAGATAATTTGGCCTACTTGCTGATAAAAGTCACTAGAATGGAATTAGGATATCCATGAGAACCTATATCAAGGGTTGAGATATCTATTTCAGAACCTAAAACTATGTGAGTGCATAACCCATGTCTTTTAAGTAGTCTAACCTTTCTACTCCAATTTTCCTAGGTGCCTACATCACTCTCCCATAAGCACTTATATACTATAAAATAAATTTAGACCTATATGAATGAATTTAGAGGCACAAGAGTGGATATTTATATCTAATAATATTTATGGATATCCATACCAACTTCACCAATGATCTCTATCAGCTCAACATACTTAGAACCTTGTTTTCTTCTTAAAACCCTATAAAAGTACACCTTTTTGGTGAGTTTGTATAGGTGATAGTAAAGAATTATTATATGGTTAGGACCATACCAGAGTGATCAACATGTTAAAACTATCAAATAAGAAAATTTAATGCATTTGGAATCATTTTATTTAATATCTCCTCCATCGAGCTACTATTAGGGTTTTAGAGGGGTTTATGGTAGTTTGAACTCTTAACAATAGTTGATAAAGGTTAAACCCTTAAATTATGAACCAATGCCACTAGTTTCGAGTATAAAAGGCCCACTAACTTTACCCATGTGCTCATTACTACATGAAAAACCTTCGTATAGTTATGAGTCCAAGAACATGATCTTCGGGTAGCTAGTATGCATTTTGTGCACTCCTTAGGTGGTTTTAGGCCAAAATGGCTCATTCTAAGTTTTCCTATAAAAAATAATGTTTATTTCACCCATAAAACTTCCATATAGTTATTATCAAGTTTGTTTTATATCCTATTTAGCCTTTCTAGTCTTCTGACTTTAGTCTACAAGTAGTATTGCTTGTAAGGTGTATTAGGCCAATAGGTCTAATGGCTGTGTATACTATATTTTTCCCTCAAAGGGGATTATCTAATCACTTGGAAACATCAAAGATTATATAACATAATCCTTAGATTCTATTATATTCATTGAGCTATCTTGGATAACCACTTAAATCTTCATCACCTTATGCACAGTCAACTAGCTAGATATCAAGATACAATTGTAGGTAGTTATTGTGTGTGAAGACTCCTATGAGTGATTGAGGTACTCATAAAAATTAATTTATACGTATCCATCTACTCTCCATTGTACTTATAACCATTTTCATACTTATGTGAAATGACTTCTGCCTTGATGTCCTTTCTTTTGATAACTTTCTATATAGGCATGTGTGTATGACTCTTCTTCATGCTAAAACCCTTTGTAACCTACTGAGGCTATAAAAATTTATTTTGGCCTATGCGACCTTTCATCATGATATCATTTATGATATATACTCTTCATTTTGTCCTCAATCCTTTGTTTGTGTTAGAATATATAGGTTTGGGCCTATTCATGCTTTCATGACTTTGCAGAACTTCTCTCAACACTCCACCAAATGACATCTTGATCACATGCTCTCAAGTTGGATGTATATACTATGTTTAGGTCTACCTAACTGCATTTCTGAGAGTGTATTCCAATTTTTATGATTTCATATCTTTAACACTTATGTTTTCACTTCTCTAAGATCCCCTAAAGGTCTTCATGTTTCCTCTTAACCATCCCATCTCTACTTTTATAAGAACTAGTATTACTTAGGAGGTAGACCTTAAGGATTCTCATTGAGTCAATCTAGGCTTCTCTCATATATTTAATTATGCCTCTTTTACTTTAGGTTGACCAATTGATGTATTAGTGTTATGATAAATAGTATCCATAAACACCTTGAGGTCTTCTCAACCCTTAGATTTGCTTGTTATAATCCCTTATGCATTCAACTAGGTCTCTAAATGGTAGTTAAGGATTCTTGACTATCTTGTTAGGTTATGGAGCTAAAAGCTTCACTGATGTAGACATGGAGGAGGTTGCAGATGAGTTGCAGAGTGTCACAGAGACTGGTGTTGGTCTGGCCAACTGACGTCGGCAGGATAAGACAGGAATGCAACTGACGTCGGTTAGAGATCGGCTGGCGTTGATGACCCCCAGGCGGACAGGGACCGACGTCGGCCCCCTGTGTGGTTTGACTGCGAGTTTATTATGGGTAGTTAGCTAATGAACCAAGTGTTTGCATGATTAGAGCTATTTTTAGACTGAGAGCTGCGGATCTAATTATTGTAATTAGATGTCTAATCATTGTTTGGATGAGATCTATATAATAGACTCATGGTTGTATTGGAAAGGTGTTCTAGTTTGAGTTGAGAAAAGTTAGCTCCCTCTGTGTGTGAGGTGAGCAAGGGTGTTCCTCCTAGTTCCACAACAGTACCAGGTGTGGGTGCTAGATTGGAGAATCAGTAGGGTTCTTCATGTATGTAGGATCTTGGTCAGCACGGCCTATATAGGAGATCTGCATGGTAAGTAAGATCATTGATCTGCAGGTGTATGTGTGTGCAAGGTCAAGGTTTATAGGTGTGTAGAACTGGGTTGATTTGTAGGTGTGCAAGATCAAATAGGACAGTAACACAATAGGGAGTAGAATCAGGTAGGATCTACTTGGAGTATAGGTGTGTACTCAGATTGAGCAAAGAGGAAGGCAAGGGAGTTCCTTCCATAAGTATGGTCTGTTGAATTGTAGGTTGTTGCAAGTTCATGGGAGATCTACTTGAAGTACTTTGAGTACTTGTGGAGTGTGTGGAGCACTTGTGGTGTGCGTGGAGCACAAGAGGTGAACACCAACTCTGTGTTTGAGTTGTGTGTTGGGACCTGAGAGAGAGAGCTTTGAGGAGAGAATTACTGTTCACTTGAGGTGTGGGAAGCCTCTAAAGAGGTGGTGGAGAAGAAGTGGCATCTTCTTTATTGTATTCTTTTCTTCATGAATATTAATACAAGTTGTGTATTGTCTCTCATATCATGTGTTATTCTAAATTCTAGTTACTTGTGATTCTGGTTAATTTCTGCGTATTAAGTTGCTTGGTTTGGTAATCAACTGTATGCTTCCAGTGTTTTCATATCCCAACAAGTGGTATCAGAGCCAGGTTGCAGGAAGTAGGTTTTGTGTTTGGTTACAGGTCACTCTCAAGGGTTTCTAATTGAGTGGGAGTAGAGCAACGACAGATCAAAGTAAGCTAAGAATGGAGGAGTTGAAAAGCATAGATGGTTACTTATGGTCCTATGGAAAGAAAGAGCAGGTAAAAGATTATTGTTGGTTGGTAGCAGATCAGCATGAAGGAACTGAAGAAGTAGATGTTGCAGGTCATGTGGCACAGGATACTCTGGGAGGTTTTTTGGATAAAGTTGAATCTTGGATAAAAGATTCGGTTGCCTCTTTCCATGCAGCCCCAGGTAGAGGAGCTGGTGAGCCTTGCCAAAGAATTGGCAAAGGGGAAGTGAAGCTGAAATTGCAGGCAACCAACACACAGGTGTTGATGAAGGTCATGCAGGTCCCAGGTTTGGAGATATGGCTAATTTATTTAGAAAGATTGGGTGATGAGAGATGCACAAGAACTCTCACAGCGGATGCACTTGAATTAGCTGGTGGTAAGAAAATAGGTACTCTTTATCTACTTGTTTATATTACTGATTCTTCTTTTGTTGCGGAGGTGTGGCTTCATAGGCTTGGTCACATGAGCAGGAAGGAGATGCATGTTCTTAAGTGGAAGACAGATATATTTGACAGGCTTAAGAACTGGAAAGCCTTGGTGTACTTGGAGGAGATGGCAGATAGAAACCAGTGGACGGTGCTGGATACTTCTGAGCAGGGCAATTTGGACATGGGGTTTGATTCAAAGGAGCTCGTGGGTAAAAATTCATCACTCACAGGCGAACACAGGTACCAGCATCGGTTAGGAGGAATCAGCATCGAACATACAGGTGCCGATGTCGATCATGTGCAGACCAAAGCCGGTGATGTCAGGCAGAGTAAGACTGACGTCGGTCATGGAGACCGACGTTGGCAGTAGGTAAGATCGATGTTAGTCAGGAGGACCGACGTCGGCAATAGGGACACCGATGTCTATAGGGTCGGTAGTTAGGGACAAATGCATGGGAACCGACGTCGGTCGGATGCAGACTGTGGAGTGACCGAGGTCGGTCACTATAACAGATTTTAGGTGGACAGCGAGCTGTCAAGGAGTCTCAAACACCCATACGGAGGACTGAAGACATAAGTAGGCCCTCAAATTTGTTGTTCCTCTTATTTATACTCATTGCTGATTGTAGAGCAGGAAGGATCCAAGAAACAGGTGGGAGCATGGCAGGGATATGATTGCAGACACCAAGTGGAGATTTGGTAGGATTGCAGCAGGTATGAAAACATAGAGACGAATGGATACCTTAGTTAAAGAATAGAGTGAATGGATACGTGAGACAGAAGCCCAGGTATATGGTCTTGAGGAGCTGCAGGATAGTGGTACAGGTTTTGACAGGTGGAGGATGAAGCATGGCTTCAGTCAATGTCAGGGTAACTACTGTGGTTTGTCTTACCAGGTGGATGATGAGTCGCGACATCATTTTGTTGCTGTATGTGGATGGTATATTTGCTAGTAGGGTTTGTACATATAGGGTTTTGCTGAGCTAAGGGTAAGATTAGTTCAGTGGCATGTCATGAGGAGTTTGGAGCAGTGAAATTCTTTGACATGGGAGACATGGAGATCACAGGTTGATTTTGTTTCTAGTGGGAGCTGATGTGAATCAGGTGTTGGCGAGGTTCAGGATGCAGAGCCAGAGCACACTAAGGGCTGGATAGGTACAGTGTCCGAAATCACATGAGGTCTGGTATAGACCTGAGTATTCCCATGCAGTGGGAGCTGTCAGAGAATTAGGAGCCAATTCAGGGAAGTGGATTCTCAGGTATTTGAGAGGGACCATCAGCAGGTATACATGCAGGGTCAGGACTTCACTACATGTGTTTGTAGGTTCGGATGTGGCAGGGTACTCGGATGACAGGAGGTACACCACGGGATGTGTGGTGGGTTGTCTTCAGGATTGATCTTGAAGAGGGATACAAACTAGGAAATAGATTAGATGGGGTACAGGTATAGGTACAGTGCAGCTGTTTATCTCCAAGTGGGAGATTGTTAGGTTGTGGAGCTAAAAGATTCACTGATGCAGACATGGAGGAGGTTACAGATGAGTTGTAGAGTGTCACAGAGACTAGCATTGGTCTGGCCAACCGACGTCGGCAGGATAAGACAGGAATGCAATCGGCGTCGGTTAGAGATCGGCCGGCATCGGTGACCCCCAGGTGGACAGGGACCGATGTTGGTCACCTGTGTGGTTTGACTGCGAGTTTATTACGGGCAGTTAGCTAACGAACCAAGTGTTTGCATGATTAGATCTATTTTTAGACTGAGAGCTACGGATCTAATTAGTGTAATTAGATGTCTAATCATTGTTTGGATGAGATCTATATAATAGACTCATGGTTGTATTGGAAAGGTGTTCTAGTTTGAGTTGAGCAAAGTTAGCTCCCTCTGTGTGTGAGGTGAGCAAGGGTGTTCCTCCTAGTTCCACAGCAGTACCAGGTGTGGGTGCTGGATTGGAGAATCAGTAGGGTTCTTCATGTATGTAGGATCTTGGTCAGCATGGCCTATATAGGAGATCTGCATGGTAAGTAAGATCGTTGATCTGCAGGTGTATGTGTGTGCAAGGTCAAGGTTCACAGGTGTGCAGAACCGGGTTGATTTGCAGGTGTGAAAGATCAGATAGGATAGCAACACAATAGGGAGTAGAATCAGGCAGGATCTACTTGGAGTACAGGTGTGTACTCGGATTGAGCAAAGAGGAAGGCAAGGGAGTTCCTTTCATAAGTATGGTCTATTGAATTGCAGGTTGTTTTAGGTTCATGGGAGATCTACTTGAAGTACTTTGAGTACTTGTGGAGTGCGTGGAGCACTTGTGGTGTGCGTGGAGCACAGGAGGTGAACACCAACTCTGTGTTTGAGTTGTGTGTTGGGCCCTGAGAGAGAGAGCTTTGAGGAGAGAATTACTGTTCACTTGAGGTGTGGGAAGCCTCTGAAGAGGTGGTGGAGAAGAAGTGGCATCTTATTTATTGTATTCTTTTCTTCATGAGTATTAATACAAGTTGTGTATTGTCTCTCATATCATGTGTTATTCTGAATTCTTGTTACTTGTGATTCTGGTTAATTTCCGCATATTAAGTTTCTTGGTTTGGTAATCAACTGTATGCTTCCGGTGTTTTCGTATCCCAACATATCTTGTATGGAACTTGAGTCCTAGTCACCCATATATAATATTCATCATGACATTGTGTGGCTACTTAGGGTTAATTATATTTTTAAAGACATAGATTAGATCCTTTCCAACCTTTACATAATGTAAAATGGGTTTTTGGAGTCACTAACGTCCACCTATAGGTCTGTAGACCTGTGAGTGGACAAAACAATCTTAAACCTATCCAATATAACATTTTGAGTCTCATTCCATTCATAGATATTCTAAATTCACTATAAAAATTTATGAAATCTAGATAAATAATTTCATCATCCTAGCTAGATATGTCAACCTTCAAGATGACCATAGGGTTCTTAGGCAATACTTAGACCGTATATTCTGCCTGTTTAGTTGTGTGCTTGATCAATATTGTAGGTTAGCATCATGATATGAAGGTTTTGTATCATGAAGTTATTGAATAAACATTTTATAATCTCAATAAGGTGTGGAGGAGTTATGGGAGCTTCACCAACATATTTTTAACCATTGGGGGCCCTCAAGACATTAAGAAACCATTGTTATCCTCCTATAAACTACTTATAAATGAGGATTTCTTATCTCCCTAGGATCACACATACAAAATAGTGATGAAGAGTTGTGTATAAGAGTTTAAAAAACCCCTAATAACTCATTCAACTTTCTATTCCTATCTTCTCAAGCTCAGAAATGGAGTAACAAAGAGAAACCTAAACCCTGCCTAGATGAAGAAAACATAGTGAGCCCTTTATCTTCCTAATGATTGTTCATAAAATAGAGGGGTTGAATAGGGAAAATAATTCCAAAAATTTTAAGGGAAAAAGGACCCCCTCCTTTGCCCAAGAGATCAGGGCCCAACCTGCTCTCTCCTATTTGTACCAAACAAAAACTTGACTAGCTTTGCTATGTTGCCAAGGAGAGAGATGGAATAATGGTGTAGGTTTTTGCACTTTTGAGCCTTAAAATCCCAAAAAAAATACATTTGGGCCTAAGAGGGATGAGGTAAACCATACATGTGACTGGACATTATCTATAATCTAATAAATTATACATATTACTTGAAAACCTCCTTTTTCTACTATAAAAATTGTCCATTTATTCTTGGAAATTAGTTGACCCTGCATGATAAGTGCTCCTTAATATTATTAACACTTGTTTGGATGTGTGATGATGTGTCATCAGCCTCTATCCTCTCTAAACCTATCATTTTCTTGAAATATTCTTCTTTGGATGTTACAAAATGGATAATAAAGCATTGCAAAAAGGGGTGTTATATTAGAAATGAATATTTCCACCTTTTTGGCACTTGTATGGACCGTGGGGAACATTAAATGACTTTGAAACATGTGACATGACTCAACATGACACCCTAGATGACTGAACACCCTTGGATCCCTTTGACTATGTCATGAATTAGCTAGACATCATAAGGTCCAAAATGACATTTACCTTAATTTTATCAAGACAACCTTAAATAATGCTAATAAGGCTAAAATGACCATCAACAAGGCTAGGAAACATATGAAAAACTAGGTTTTGAATATAATGGGGGTTGACCATTTTGACCTGGGGGCCAAAATTAGTCAATAAGTAACTTGTTTCCCATTCTCCTCTTAACCTTTTTTCAGGATTTTCAAGCCTTGCTTCTTGTTATCTACATCTCTTTTTAATGGTTTCTCCTGAGGCAAACCTGTATGTCTCAATTAGGCCTGTATGAATGCAATTTGAGGGTTTGCTTCATGTATAATATTAGTGTTCTGATCCATGCTAGAGATTTGCTTCATGCTTCATTTAGATTATTTAAATACCTTCACATTTTCCATTTCATCTTCTTGAAATGACTTTTGAGGACACTACCTACAAGGGCTGTAGGTGGTTATTTAGGTTCCCTTGACTGTAAGTCACCAACCATAGAATTCTTAAAGCTAAGTGAACCTTCTTGAGATGTTTATATGGGTGTATCTTCATTAAAATTTGTTTTTTGACCCTCACCATCCTCTCAGACCCTTAAACTATCAACAAAAACATGTTTTTTGTCTTTTGTCTATTGATAGGCATGTAGTTTATCTTTTAGGCCTAAATATCTTCTTTTCACTATGTTTTGCTCTTTATTGAGTCTAATTGACTCATTGGAGTCATTTAGATAATGTGTTTAGTTTATTTTATATCTCTTACCTACTCTAATAGACTAATTATATCTTGAAAGTGTATGTAGAATATTTATAGTTCTTCTTTTGGATTCCCACAGTCCTATCTAACCAACATAGTCCACTTAGGCATATAGTCCACTAAGCCAAAAAGAAATGAAGTTTGAGATTCTATGGGTTTTAAAATGTTTAAAAAAATCATATGAAGGTTTAATAAGATGAATTTTAATTCATTAAGATAAACACTTGATGATGATGGTGACCTATAGGTTTATAGATCTGCAGGCTCACAGTCCTCCTTAGATCTTGGCTTGAAGAAAGATAATATGAATTTTGAATGTAAAGAATAGAAATTTTTAATGCCTCATAAATATGATATCTAATATTATTTTAGATTTTTATTCTCCTTAAAAAGGCTTAAATAATGACCACATATTGTTTTTGATCAAGGTACTTCACGAAGGCAACTAGTTTTAGCAGTCCACCTTGTGCATGCAAAATTACTTGCCTATCTTAAATTTTATCACCCATTCATGTATTAGAGGATTATGAGAGACATTTAATATATTAGATTCACTGTGGAAACTTCATTTCACTCATTTTATGCAACAAGACAACTTCAAACTCTTTGCACATAGGTCTATCATGCTCAAACTGCCAAAACAAGGCCATTTGACACTACACCAACCATGAACATGAAGATACTTGAGAAGAAATGATATTAAATGGGCATATGAGTGTTTAATAGACCCCATACAAAAATTTTAATGCATTCATTCAACCTCAAAAACCTTGCACTAGGAGAAGACTAGCCTTGGTGGGGGTTTAAGTCACTTTTGCACACCCCTAACATCTTAACTATTGTTCATAGAGTTAAGGGGCTTAAATAGAAAAAAAATGACATAAAATGGAAAGGCATAAGGTTATCCTCTTATTTCCAAGATATTAGACTCTATCTCTCTCTCTTGAAAGTACTAAGTGAAAACCTGTTGCTTGTTTTGAGCTGCAAAGAAGATTGATGGAGAAAAGGAGTGTGTTTTTTCACTATTTCACTCTATAAATCAATTTATAGCATATATTTGGGTCTAATAAGACCATGGGGATCCTTGGAAAAGTTTTCACCTTGTCAACCATCATAAAACCTATGCAAGAAACCACCAAAAGTTTTTTTTCTCAAGATTTTGATTGTTCTACCCCTTTGAGCTATTGGAGATGATGAAATCAGTGACTGTTCAACTTCCTCTAACTTGTATAGACATGAGATAGGCTTAAAAAATGTTTCACATCCTTTCTTAGCTAATGTTTATAAAAAAATCCTCATTTGTGCATTGGAGAATGATAAATGATAGTTATAAATAGAACCCAACATTGAAAATTAGTTATAAAAGACCCTTGGTAAAAGTGTATAGTTAGGTACAAGCATGATGTAATCATATGGGTGTTATATGATTTAAAACATCCCCTTTCCAAAGATAAAAACTATATATCATTCTTGACTATAAAGTATCATTTTCACATTGAAATTATTAATAGGACTTGTAGCATGGAATTTCACCCTTGTGGGAGAGTTTTTCAGGTTCTCTCACTTCCATCTACAAGCATGGGAACAACCTTAGGCTATGGGTATCCTATAGTGAGGTTAAACCTTTGGAGCAGGTTGATTCCTCTTTGGTGATCACCTAGACTAATGTTAAACTAATGATTCATAGGGAGAAGGGTTAGAAAGGGGTTAAGGGCTCCTAAGAAAGCTAACCAGGTGATGCACCAAAGTAAAATGGACACTCATCTATGCTTGAACCCACACTAGATCAGCCATAAGATAACTATGGCTTACACAATCTCAAGGTCAAGTTAACACACTAGAATAAGTTTATGCATAGCAATAATCTAGACCTACAAGATCTTGAAAATACATTAAAGAGGCAAGTAGAAGGTTGATCAACTAGGAAGAATCTCCTTCATGAATCCACCAAGCACAAACACTCTAAGGCACTGATCAATGACAAGAGATAGGCAAAGAAATCATCTTATTACATCAAGAGGTAGTTCTTATAATATATTTGATAGGGTCAAGCTTAATCAAGTGGATCATACTTTGTAGTATATCAATGAATGTCTATCTCCCAAAAAAATGAAAAAGTCTAAAAGCTAGGAACTTTTCCAAAATTAAAACTTCTCAAAAATTAGGAACCCTTATAAAATGAAAATTGTGAGATATATATATATATATATATAGAAAAGAGGAGAGAGGAGTAATAACTTCTAGTGATGGAGAATGGAGGGAATAAGTCATCAGTTTCTAATGATCAAGATTATTCCTTGCTATTCTTGATTTTTTTTATTTAAAGCATGCAACTACTTTGACTATGAGGTAACCACCTAAGACCACTGCCAAGCTGTTTGAGCCCCTTATGCATTCAAGTCTCCTGCTTGGAATTGAGTGAGCCATAACAGTGGTAGGTACATGTCTTTACCAAATTTGAGTGTTTTTATCTTTGCATTAAAGCTTGGCATGTTCTTTATTGTACCTTGGACTATCCCAATCTGTCCTTGCATGTTCATTGCTCCACCTAGATGCATCTAATCCTTGTTTGACCACTTTTCATGTTATAGAAGTGAGCTATATGAACTTGTGTCACTTGTCCTTGATTGATTACCCCTTTGGATTTTCTAACTATTGACCTTAATGTTCCATGGACATTTGCTTTTTTTGGACTATTTTACATAATTTTCCTTTCAAAACTATCAATTTTACTCATTCCTTTAGGATTTTGACTCCTTACAACTTAATTCTTGCTTATTTACTTTGAGTTTTCCACTGCTTATGACTTATAAAATAATTTAAGTCTTTCACCTTAGAAAACTTGAAGACTTGCCTCTTGAATAACTCATGAACCACCACCCAAGACCATCTCAGGTTTTTGATTGCTTGCAACTTACTTCACATTTTAAGCAAGGCATCCCCACAATCTTGAAGTCTTTTTATTGAGATAACCTAAAAAGCACTAGACAAGACCAAATTAGGCTTCTCAAATGGCACTACTTACTTTGGATATTAATTGGAACTTATAAAGTGAAATAATTAGTGTAACTTCACAAACCCAAAGCCTTCCTACTTGACAAACCTAAAGTCTTCCAAGAGAAAGATTGAAGTCATTTACTTATTAAAGCTCGAAGCCTTCTCCTTCCAAGAACTTTAAGCTGTCTACTATATGCTTTTAGAAGCTCAAATCTTTTTTGAACTTGTTTCTTTTGCTTGAAAGTCCATCTTCTCACACTTAGGCAAAATTTTGGTATGTGGACCAAAAATGGCCAACATTTCTGGAAACTCATAGGGAAGCATGCTTGCTATGCTTGAGAACCCAGCTCATGTTGCCTTATCTAGTCCACTAGGCATGGAGTCATCAACCTCTACAACTAGGCTGGTTTGAAACTAGATACAAGGCTGACCCTTTCTAGAACTTCCACTTGAAGCAATAAGGAAAATAAGATATAAAAAAAATAACACAAAACAAAGTGTCCAAAGAACTTAGGGAAAGAAGAAAATAGAATAGAAAGGAATGTGCACAAGGCACTTGGTAGAAAGCATGAAATCTATCCTAATATATACAAGGTTACAATTTACAAGTATCTCCCTCCTAGATCAAATGGTAAAATGTGAGTATCATTCACCTGTAACAATCAAAGATGAAAAATACCTTACTTTAGAGGTACCAAAATTGGTGAACCAAGTAGCTTTATGGTCAATCCTGTTAGGAACCCCTTATCCAACAGAAGCACAGTTGATTACTTTCTTATAAGCAATTAAACACGGAATTATACCAGAATGATTAAGTAACTAGAAACTTGAGACAACAAAGAATTTGAGAGACAATACACACTCTTGTATTAAATACTACTAGAAGAAAATACAATAAGGAAGATGCCACTTCTTCCTCCACCTCAAAGGCTTGCCACACCTCAAGACCTTCTTCCCTCTCTCTCTTGCTCAACCAAACCAACTCAACAACCTAAGTTGTTATCCCCTCCTTGAATGCTTCAGCTGATCTCCTTGACCTTGCTTCAATGCTTTAATGCTTTACTTGCCTTCTTGATGATTACAATACATGCCTCATGGGTCTTTAAATAGGATCCCATGCATACAAAAATAGAACTCTAATTACAATAATTAGACACGCAGCTCAAGACTATAATTAGCCCCTTAACATGCAAACACTCAGTTCAACTAGCTAACTATTCATGCAACAAACAGTTCTGGAACACACAGGCGACCGACATCGGTCCCTGTCTGACTGGTTCTAACTGATGTCAAATGACTTCTTGCCTTCATTGGTTGCCTTCTGCACTGTCTGTGATCGACGTCAATTATACTACCAACGCTGGCACTTCTGAAACTCAGCAACCTCTCCATGTCTGCAATAGTTGAAGCTTTTAGCTCCACAACCTAACAATCTCCCACTTGGAGATAAATAGCTGCAACTATACCTGTACCTATACTCCATCTATTTTGTTACCTTGGCTCTGTATCCCTCTTCAAGCTCTCCCCTGAAGACCAACCACCACAAAACCTGTGATGCTATACCTGTCACTTATGCCAAAAGAATTTTGCTACTCCCAAATTCTTCATGACATACTTCTGAACTAACTTTACCCTTAGCTCAGAAAACTCCCTATTTATGAAACCCTACAATAAGCAACACAATATAGTAACAATATAATGTAGCTAATATTATCCAACCTGGTAAAGATAAAAAAATACAATGGTCAAACCTCCATTGTCCTGCAGCTTACTCAAGACCATATACCCTAGCCTTCTGTCTCACGTGTCCATTCACTCTCTTCTCTAAAATGGGAATCCATCCCTCTATCCAGTGCTTTCTTCTAGCTGACAACTCTACCAACAAATACCTATTTGGTTCTTCTCTAAGGACTCACACTCCTCATCCATGCCAAGCTCCCACTGTTTCTAGACTCTACCTGCATTGCTTCTTCACATCTTCCTAGTTCTTGACTATCAGTAAGCAATATAAAGAAGGTGAACAACAAATATAAGGTTCACTTACCCTTTCTGACCTCCATATGGGTGTTTGAGACTCCTTGATAGCTTGTTGTCTGCCCAACATCCGTTCTAATGACCGATCTCAGCCATCTCCCAGTCTACTCCCGACCGATGTCGGTTCTCTACACTAACCTTGACTGCCGACATCGTTACCCCTAGCTGACACCGGTGTCCCCTCTACTGACATCAGTTCCTGCCTAACCGATGTTAGTCTTCTCCTACTAACTCTACCAACCCTACTGGTCTGCACATGATCGATGTCAATACCTACCTGGCCGACGTCGGTGCCATGGGAGCACCGACATTGGTACCTGTGTTTTCCTGTAAGTGATGATTTCTTTATCTGCAAGCTCATCTTGGATCATAACCCTATCCATACTTCCCTGCTCAGATTTGTTCAGCCCTTGTGACTGATCTCTGTCCCTCATCTCCTCCGTAAACACCAAGGCTTCTTTGTTCCTATCAAAATCATCAAATTTCCTTTTCCTGCAATGAACTCTATCTATGCTTTCTGAATCTGAACACATACCTTTTAAATCAAGAACGTCCATTCCCTTCTTATTCATGTGACCTAGCCTATTAAGCCACATCTTCGAATCTACAGCTGAAGTAGATAAACCAGAAGTAGAATCAGTAATACAAGTAGATAGATAAAGAGTACCTACTTTCTTACCTCTTGCTAAAACAAGTGCACCCTTGGTAACCTTCCAAGAATCTGATGTGAGGGTTATTGTGTATCCCTCATCACCCAACCTTCTTACAAAAACCAAACTCTGCTTAAGAACTGGGACATGCATGACCTCCTTCAACACCCATGTGTTGTCTATCTACAATTTCAGCTGCACTTTCCCTTTGCCAACTATTTGACAAGGTGTACCATCCCCTAAATAAAGCACTCCAAAGTCTCCCTGGACATACTCATGGAACAAATCTCTGTTTGGGGATGCATGAAAAGATGAACCAGAATCTAAAATCCATGATCCTACCTGACTATCCAAAGAAAGTATGAGAGCATCCTATACCATAATATTTGCGTCCTTTGCTTCTTCTTTACCTTCAAGTTGATTCTCTTTATCTCGAAACCAACACTCCTTTGTGTGTCCTTTCTTTCCACAAAACTAGCAGGTAATACCTTTGGATTCAGATCTCCTTCCTGACCTTGATTTTCCTTACTCTACTTTCTCTCTTTGCCTCCCCCTACTTTCTGCACTTAGAGCATTCCCTGATGATTCACCTGTGCTTTTTCTACGTATTTATTCATTCAAGATCACACTCACAACATCATCAACTTTTAAGATTTTAGAAGCAGATGCAGAATTACTTACTGCCATAACCAAACTATCCCAACTTTCAGGTAAAGAGCATAATATCAAGAGATCCTTTACTTCATCATCAAAAACAATATTGACTGAAGCTAACTGGTTTACCAAACCATGGAAATCACTAAGATGAGTATATACTGATCCACCTTCTTGCATTTGCAAAGTAAATAACTATTTCATAAGAAATACCTTATTTGACACTGAGGGCTTTTCATATAAATTTGCCAAGGACTTTATCAACTCTTTCATTGTCTTACACTGTGACAAGTTGGAAATCACAGACGATGCAAGGCTCAACCTTATGGAACCTAGAGCCTTTCGATTAAGAATGTTCCATTATTCATCCTTCATATCTGTGGGCTTGCATGCAACCCCACCCAACGATAAGTACAAATCCTTTTGATACAAATAATCCTCTATCTGCATCCTCTAATGTTGATAATTATTGCCGTTAAACTTCTCCATTCGTAGCTTACTTTCTTCTACCATTGCTAAACTCCCACTCAATCAAAAAACCCTGTGAATGACCTGTAATAAAAAAAATACCCTGCTCCCTGCAAACCATAGCTCTGATACCAACTGTTAGGAACCCCTTATCCAATGGAAGCACAGTTGATTACTTTCTTATAAGCAATTAAACACAAAATTATACCAGAATGATTAAGTAACTAGAAACTTGAGACAGCAAAGAATTTGAGAGACAATACACACTCTTGTATTAAATACTACTAGAAGAAAATACAATAAGGAAGATGCCACTTCTTCCTCCACCTCAAAGGCTTGCCACACCTCAAGACCTTCTTCCCTCTCTCTCTTGCTTAACCAAACCAAATCAACAACTTGAGTTGTTATCCCCTCCTTGAATGCTTTAGCTGATCTCCTTGACCTTACTTTCTTGTAGATCTACTTGACCTTGCTTCAATGCTTCAATGCTTTACTTGCCTTCTTGATGATTACAATACATGCCTCATGGGTCTTTAAATAGGATCCCATGCATACAAAAATAGAACTCTAATTACAATAATTAGACACGTAGCTCAAGACTATAATTATCCCCTTAACATGCAAACACTCAGTTCAAATAACTAACTGTTCGTGCAGCAAATAGTTTTGGAACACACAGGCGATCGACGTTGGTCCTTGTCTGACTAGTTCTGACTGACGTCGGCTAACTTCCTGCCATTGCCAGTTGCCTTCTGCACTGTCTGTGACTGATGTTGGTTATACTACCGACACCAGCACTTCTAGAACTCAGTAACCTGTCCATGTCTGCAACAGTTGAAGCTTTTAGCTCCACAACCTAACAAATCCTTTTGGTATGCTCTCTAATGGATGGAATGGAACAAATATGTCTCTAATGTAGACATATTGATTCATGTCCTCCAAACTTGGTTCATGTTGGACTGTAGGGGATTTTTCAATATTCTCATTTGATGGCTCAATTTTTTGCTCTAAATTAAACACATGTGATGGCTCCTTTGAACTGGTGTTTGGTTTACTATCTAGACTTAAGCAAAAAAGCTCCAAGTCATCCCAAAAGGTAGCTTCCTCTTGGTCATCTGAGACAATGCCAAATTCAACTCCATATTTGTTATGTTTTCTTTAAAAGGATCCATATGGTAGTTCATCAATCCATCTAAGACTCAACATGTCATATTTTTGTGGCTCTGAATCTAACCATTCCCCTTCATTCTTGAAGACATCAATACTACCTTCAATGGATAATTCATCTTGGGATTGGTCAACTTATTCAACCTAATTAGATAGTTCATCCTCATGATTTGGAGGAGGCAAAGGCTAGTTTAAAACCTCTACATAATCCATGAAGTCATGGTACACCTACTGCCATACTTCATCTTGATCCTCTTACTCGTTCATGACCTCTTTAACATGGTCAGCTAACTGATTGACTATGCCAATCTTTGCACCTTAGTCATATTCACTATAGCCACACCAAATGAAATATCTTGGGACCAAAAAAATTCCTCCTTGCTCTTAGCTACATCCTAAATACACACCTCTTTAACTATGAAGGCATCAATACCACCTTCAGGCTCTAATTCATCAATGTCAAAGCCATGCCACAATAGTTGGTCCAAACCTAATTTCTCTTTCTTTTTCTAGAGTAGATTGCCTATCATGATATATTCATCATAGGCACTTATGTTTTCTTCTTCAGGATCTAACTTGATCATAATATCCTCCTCTATTCCTTACAAAATAGGGTCTTCCTCCAAGCGGGAGATGCTGGGAGGGTGAAAAAGTTCATCTTACTTGTAACTTGAGAGAGTGTCTTTCCATCTAGGTACTTTGAGTGGTCTCTTTAGTGGATCTTGAGGGAGGGAGAAAGAGTCTTTGAAATCTTGTAGGGTAAGCTCATTGAGCTGAGCTAACACCCCCTTTTTATATTCTTCAACCACTAAGTCCTCTTTCTCTTGAATTGATTGAACCAATTTCTAGGATGGAAATGTGTAGGGAACAACCACCTTTTCTTCCTTTTGAATGGGTATAGGAGAGGGTGGTTTCAAAAGAGAGGGCATGATATAGCTAGGGTCAAAATTATTAGAGAAGATCCATGATGGAAGGGATTCAAACTCTTGTGTAGGAATAGGCGTAGGGGGTTGATTTGAAAGATAGGACTAATTACACTAAGTCTATTGATATTCATAAGATATCAACACACTTTCTAAATTTTGGACCATGCTTCTTAACCACACCTTGTTCTCCCCCTCATAAACTACCCATTGTTCATCCTCACAAACTACCCACCTATTCTTGACCATCTGAAGAGAACTCCTTACCTCTTATATAACATGAGTAGAGATGACTGGATAAAGTTCTAAACCCCTCCCAATCTCCCTTATCAATTTATTATAATCTGATAATGCTTGCTTGAATCTTTACAAAGATGTAATATGATAGACATATTCTTGTCAAGGAGAATTAATATATTGATTTGAATGCATAGGAGGGTAATCTTAGTCATACGTAGGGGTAGGAGGAGGATAAAGAACATGATGGGGATGATAGGTTGTTTGAGGGCCACTTGGGGGGAACACATAAACATTATTAGCTTGATAAGTGTGATGATGAGGTAGATAATAAGCATGTTGATCAAAAGATGGTTGATTATACATACCATTTAATGATAATTAGGCACTTGGAATACTTAAAATAGTTTATAGGTGCTCAGAGTCACCATTGATATTTGTTGAATGCCTTCAAAGGTTGATATGTAGAAGGACAACACCAAAAATCCTTTCATTGCTTTGGAACTTATCCCACTAGGAATGCTAAAAACTATTGTAGCATGGAATTTCACCCTTATGGGAGAGTTTTTTAGGCTCTCCTACTTCTAGCTACAAGCATGGTAACAACCTCAAGCTATGGGTATCTTATAGTGAGGTTGAACCTCTAGAGTAGGCCAGTTCCTCTTTGATGCTCACTTAAACTAATGATTCATAAGGAAAAGGGTTAGAAAGGGGATAAGGGCTCCTAAGAAAGATAACCAGGTGATGCACCAAAGTAAATTGGACACTCATTTATGCTTAAACCCATATTAGATCATTCATAAGATAACTATGGATTAACAATCTCGAGGTCAAGTTAACACACTAGAAGAGGTTCAGGTAGAACACTAATATAGAACTGTAAGAGATTCAAAACACATTAAAGAGGAAAGCAAAAGGCTAATAGACGAGGAATAATCTCCTTCATTAATCCACCAAGCACAAACATACTAAGGAACTGATCAATGATAAGAGATAGGCAAAGAAATCATCTTATTACATCAAGAGGTAGTTCTTACAATAGACTTGAAAGGGTCAATCCTAATCAAGTGAAGCATAATTTTTAGTATCTCAATGAATGTCTGTCTCCCAAAAAGATGAAAAAGTCTAAAAGATGGGAAATTCTCCAAAATTGAAACTTCTCAAAAATTAGGAACCCTTATAAAATGAAAAGCATGAGATATATATAGAAAAGAGGAGATAGGAGGAAGAACTTCCAGTGATGGAGAATGGAGAGAAGAATTTTCCAATTGCCAATGACTGGGACTATTCCTTACTATCTTTGATTTATTTTTATTCAAATCATGCAACTACTTTGACTATGAGGTAACTGCTCAAGACCACTACCAAGCTGCTTGAGCCCCTTATGCATTCAAATCTCTTACTTGGAACTTAGTGAGCCATACTAGTGGTAGCTACATGTCTCTACCAATTCTTAGTGTTTTTATCTTTGCATTATATCTTGGTGTGTTCTTTATTCCAACTTGGACTATCCCAATCGGTCCTTACATGCTTGTTGCTCCACCTAGACATGTCTAATCCCTATTTGACCACTTTGCATGTTCTAAAAGTGAGTTGTATGCACTTGTGTCACTTGTCTTTGACTGATTACCCCTTTGGATTTGTTGACCATTGACCTTAATGTTTCATGGCCATTTGATTTTTTCAAACTATTTTCCATAATTTTCCTTTCAAAACTATCAATTTTAATCATTCTTTTGGGTTTTTGACTCCTTACAACTTACTTCTTGCTTCGTTACTTCAAGGTTTCCACTGCTTATGACTTATAAAATAATTTATGTCTTTCACCTTAGAAAACTTGAAGACTTGCCTCTTGAAGAACTTGTGAACCACCGCCCAAGACCAACTTAGATTTTTCATATCTCTTTACTTATTTTGGGTTTTTGACTGCTTACAACTTAATTCACCTTGTAATCAAGGTAGCCCCACAAACTCAAAGTCTGCATGCTGAGAGAACCTGAAAAGCACTAGCCAAGACCAATTCAGGCTTTTCAAATGGCACTACTTACTTTGAACTTATAAAGTGAAATAATTAGTGCACCTTCACAAACCCAAAGTCTTCTGAGAGAAATCTTGAAGTCTTTTACTTGTTAAATCCCAAAGCCTTCTCCTTCCAAGAACCCAAATTTGTCTGTTGTCTGCTCTTGGAAGCTTGAAGTTGTTCTAAACTTGTTGCTTTTACTTGAATGCTTATCTTCTCACACTTAGGAAAAATTTTGGTATGTGGGCCAAAAATGGCTAATAGGAATAAAGTAATAGGATACCTTAATCTTATCAAAATTACCTTAAAATATTCAAAATGATTAAGAAGCAATATGATCCACTTATTAGTTCTGCTTCTTTGATGAATTTTTACTAGATTTAGATTGATGTTTGCTCCTTGTAGGGGTTATCGCCTTGTCTCCTTGGGCATGCATCCACATTGACTTGATTTCCCATTTAACTTAACTTTGTCAAAATTACCTTAAAACAATTCTAAACACAAAATTAAGACCATGAAGGAATGACTTCTTGATGACAAGACACCATGACTTGACCTAATTACCAACTAAACCATACTAAATGACCTTGTAAGCTGTCAAAGGAAAACACATTACCTATCAACTTATATCATTAATGACCAATACAAAGCCTTCATAATGGCTATCAACAAAGTTAAGATCAAGTAAATAATAGTTTTGAGTGATCCTCATTCAAGGTAGCCAAATTTTGGATAATATATTTAATGACCTCCTAGGATTTCATGCCTACTATGTACTTTAGACTAGTTGCCTAGTCCATCCATAGGGATATGGAGTCATCTCATCTCAACACAAATAATGACTTGACCTTGAAACTTGACTAAAAACCTTATTGAAACAACTAAAATAATTGATTACCTTTACCAACATAATAAGACAAAATAAAAACACACCAAAACAACACACACACACACACAACAAGCAACAAGACAAAACACACTATGCTACAAAGCACTTAGAGTACAGATAAGACAATAACTACTATGAACAATTAACCTATCAAAACTGATCCTCTTGGATTAAAAGGAAAATTATTTAAATCACCTTCATGTGATGAGCAAGGATGATGTGTAAGCTACTGATCAGACTTTGTCATTGCTTGAACAACACCTTTCTTGGCCATAACCTTCTTTAGTTTGACCTCACATGGATCTAAAACAACAAACATGTCTCCAACAAAGATAACCTCATCTTGATCTTCATTTATTACCTCATACCATTGTCCATAATTGGAAATGTGAGAGACTTCCAAAGTGACTATGTTTTGATTCATAAAGGCAGCAACATTCTCAGCTTCATATTCTATTATCTCTTCAAATTCCATCTCATGTTCATTTTGAAGAGTATCATATTCATCATAGATTTCCACCTCATGATCTTGAACCTCTTAGTGATGACTAATAAGACTTGTTGGCTTGTTAGGGGGGGTTTATACCTCTCATCAACCACTTCTTCTTGTTTTTATTAAGGTGTTAACCTACCAAGCTCTTCAAACTACTTGAACATGTTAAATTAGGACTACTACATGTCTTCAAGTCCTATTTGAACTTATCCATGAGGTTCAACAAGATCATCAAACATGGTTCTCTCCTCAAAAAATTTCTCATGCATCTCTTGATGATGTTGATTAGCCAAGATAACATTATTAGCTCTCTCCTCATGGGATACAGGTTCACTATCCAAACTAGAGAAAATGTTTTCTAGTTCTTCCCAAAAGGGCAACTTATTCATCACTTTAAATCATTACAAGTTCAATTTCAATCTTTCCATTATGTTGAGGGATAACATGCTGGTCAAAATTTTCAAACCCATAAATAGACTCATGAAATGGTTTCAAGTTATCTTCTTCAAGTTCTATCTTTTGTCCATGAGTTTCCATAAGAATAATAACTAATGCATCTTCAATAAGACTAACCTCTTATTTAGTTACAACATGTTCAATTACTGCATAGTTATGTTTCTCTTCATCAAGACTCAATCTATGAGAACTAGATTGATATTCTTCTTTCTCCATGAAGAATGGAAGCTCATCTATCCATTCAAAATTCAATTCATCATGTCTCTCTTGTACCAAACCTAATTTGTCCTCTTCTAGGAGGTTTCCAACTGCTATAACTTCATGTTAGAATTCACCTTCATGCTTTATAGGGAGATAATGCTTACCAATAAATTCCATTTCTTCCATAAAATTTATGGTATAAACTATTTCCATGCCTGATCAAGATATTCTTATTCACTCTTTTCAATGGAATCACTTTGACAATAGGTAGTTGCCATATTAGCTTACACCCATCCATCAAGACCATATTCCTCATAACCCTTAAATATTGATTTATCTCCTTCTTATTAAAGAGGACTACCCAATAAGTATCTCCTCACCATAAAAAATAAAAACACTCTCCTCATAACCTTATTGAGATTCAATTATAGTTGGTTGATTTTCCTTTTCCAGGTCTACCACTTATCACCTAATTTTGACAAGCTCTCTTTCACATTTGAATGTCCATCTTCTACCCTCAATGTAACTAATTCTCCTTCACAAAAGGAGAGGGTTTTAGGACAAGAGACTTCATTGGCTTTATTTAAACCTATTAGAGCATCGTTCCAACTTAAGACTTTAGGAGTACTAAGCTGATTATGATGTTCTTGAAGGGATGGAGAAGGGAAAATGAATAAAGGATGTTGTATACTTAATTTTCTACTCTTTAATTACTTTATCAAACTTGGAGTTGTGTTGCAATTTATTTATGGTTATAACATCAATTTGGAGTGTAGGTGAAAGAGATTGAATAACTTGAGATATCATTTGAAGTGGCTTCCATACACTTTTCCTTTTCTTGACTTTGGATAGGCCATAGGAGAAGGTTCTTTATCAAGAGCAGGCATGGACATAATTAGGGGTCTTAGTCTAATAAGGTATTCAAGATGGAATGGTTCTAAGATATTGAGTAAGAGGCGGTGAAGGTAACATTGACATCGAAATCTCTTGATGACATATTACAACTTGGGTTGAGTTTGGAGAAAAATAAAGTTGATGAGGAGTAGGAGGAGGTACACAAGACTGAAGGTATTGCATTTGTTTCCTCTCATCAAGTACTAATATTCTCTCTAAACATTGAATCAAACCTATTATCTCCATCACATCATCTATTGGTAGATGTTGGTTTTCTTTCTCAATAGATGCTCACCTAGTCTTAAGGTGAATGCATAATATTCTTCATCATTTGAGTGTTTTCATTTTGAATAGAAGGGTCATAGACAAGTAGGCCAATCTCTCTCTCTCTCTCTCTCTCTCTCTCTCTCTCTCTCATCTCTCTCTCTCTCTCTCTCTCTCTCTCTCTCTCTCTCTCTCCTCTCTCTCTCTCTCTCTCTCCCTCTCTCTCTCTCTCTCTTTATCAATCTATCTCATTTAAATTTATAAACTTAAAATAGTTTGTTTCAAGTCTAAGAGATCTAAAATAAAAGCAAAATGACTTTAAAAAGGTTGACTAGAGGGGATGGAGTAGGATACTAATGAGGCTGAGTTTGATTAGGATGGGGCACATAAGGATGCTGATAACCTTGATACTATTGACATTATGATTCTTGAGAGCCACTTGGTGTGAATCCATGAATACCATCAACTTGATATGGAGAATATGAGTCATAAAAATATGCATATTAAGTAATAAGGAGATGATTAGGATACATAGCATTTTTTGATTTTAGACACATAAATTAAATTTATACTAGTGGAGATTCACTTGGATGTCACCATTGATGATTGTGTTCATGTCTCAAAAGGATAATGTGTTGAAGAGCAACCATCAATAACATCTTCAATGTGATAAAATCCTAGTCCCATCGAGGGTGTGCCATAACTATTATCATCAAAAATTTTCACCCACTGAGGAGGGTTTTTCAAGCATCCTCAGTTAAGTGATATCAAGGGAGACCACCCTTCTATAGCTATGGGTGACCTAATTAATGAGATGAATATCTAGATAAGTCTAGCTCCCTTGATGTTATCACCCTTAAATACTACTATACCTATTGATTATAAGGGGAAAAGGGTAAAAGAAACTAAAAGTAAACTAATCTAAGGAGGTGATTGCACCAAATTTAACACCCTCCAACCTTGACTATCATGCTATAAGAACATGAACTAGGCTCGAATTGATCCACATTACTCAATAAGTACCTTGAAGCATGAGTGTTTTAATATGAAGGTCATAGGAAATTCATTGAATAAGAGGACTAATCAAGAGGTCTAAGAAAGATAATAATGACTAAAAAACCAGTTTCAAAACTATAAAAATCTACCTCAAACTCATCATGTGACCTAAAAAAAAGGACAATCTAATTTCAAAGAGGTAGGAGAGGATAAATGAGAGAGAGTAAAAAGCACTAATACTAGCATTCCATCAACAATCACATAAGTACACTAATTACATGCATATGAGAAGGGTAAGATTCAACTTTATTCAACATTCAAAGGAATATTACAAATGTTTAGTTGAAGAAGGGATTCACCATTCTCAGCCAAAAGGATCCCTAATAAGTGATTTAAGGCTACATATATAGGAAACAGTGAAAAGGAGAGAGGAGAGGGCATAGGGAATGCATATACAAGTGTCATCCAACTCAAGTTTTTTACAATTCCAAATGGAAGAGAGTATAAGAGAAGTTTCATCCATCTACCTAGCATGTGTGGTTGGCTCAAATTGATGAGGAACTTCATTAAGTGGCATAGGAGCTCTTGTTTGAAGAGTTATAATGAACTTCTTGAAGGAAAAATTAAAATTTGGCAACTTGACACATGGCATCTTGGCCTCATGAAGTAACCCTCCATGCCATCTTAGGTCTAGTTATTTTGTTTGAGACTATTATCATAGCTTGGATACTTATTCACCACCCTATAGGAGTCCTTACTATCTTTGTTTAAGCTCAAAAACATCTTCAAGATTAAGGCATAAGTACATTATATATGATAAGAACTCTTGATTACATATTGTTTACCATTTAGGTGTCTTGAAGCCCTTTAAGTGGCGTTACAGTCACTGTAAGATTTATTCATGAGGCCCTAAATACCTCTTACCTTGCCTCATTTATATCACATTGTTTTAGTTTATTTTCCCTCATTTCTTAATTTTGAAAGTAAATAAAAGAAATATAGTATTAGGGTGTGTACCTGGTGAAATACACACATGCATCTGAACAAAAGTGGGAACTCCTCTTTGGCTAGGAAGGAATAACTTGAAAATAACACAAACACTTGAAAGGGGGGTTGCTAAATGGTTGGTTGGGTGGATTGCCTAGCATGGGAGTTAGAATACAAAAAGTGTAATGGATTTCTACGAGGGCTATCAATCCACTTTTATGAAAAATCAAGTTTGAAATAGTAAAAGAAGATATTTGAATTAAATAATAAGAAAATAAAATGCTTGATAGAACATAAGAAATAACTTGCTTATTGAAGAAAATGATAAAATTTTGATGCTAGGGTAGTCGATGTTAGGTTTAAAAAATTAGAAATGGTATTGTGGTCAGAAGGAAACACAAAAAGTGGAACTTGATTTAAGGTAAAAGGATGAAAAAGGGATTATTGGGAAAATGTGCAATAGAGAACTATCAATGGTTAGGAGAACCATTGGAAGTTGAGGTAAACCATTAGTGGTTGGAGAACCATCAACGATTGTAGATGAATATTTGAGGTTTGGTAATTGTCGGTGGTTGCCTATGCAAATTTGGGGTGAATAACTTAGGGAGTATAGAATGGGATTTTGGTCCAATAGAGGTTGGATACGAGAAGTGTAAGTAAGGTATTGGTGGATTTGATAAAGTGAAGGGATTATAAACTAGATAAACTAAATAACACAAGTATAAAATACCTATATCTAAATAGAGGAATTTTGGAGTGATGCGGCTAGATTAATGGTGATTTAGGCCTTTTAGAGTGATTTCAATAGAGTGTCGGGTCTCTAGTGATGATGCTTACTCACTGGTATAGATGTTGAATATCTTAAAGAAATATTGAATGCTTGATGAATTATTTCTCTCTCTTGTTTCTTCTTCCTCAGCTCCTTCTTTATAGGGTAGAAGTTACTAAATGAAATAAAGGAAGTTACCAATTTGATAGAGTATAAAGTTTCCTATTTTTATAGATTTAAAAGCTTGTTTTAAAGACAAGTTACCATTTTTGGGAGTTACTAATCTTGCACAAAGAGCTAGAAATGTTTTAAGGTTTATTAAAGAAAGGGTAAGGACCCAACCATTGATGGTTACCCTAACCATTAACAATCGGTGGGTCAAAGAGATTTGGTAAAAAAAGGTGAATTAAATTATGCATTAGTTGGGGGTTTGATAAGGTTAAGATGAAAATGGGTCTAGTGGAAGGTCTAAAGGTAATGCGATATTAAATAGTTTTATGTGTGTAGTTTTTACATGTCTACATTTTGCCCCTTTTTATTATGTAGTTTTAGGTAAGTTATAGAATAAAAACAAGAAACTAGTCAAGGTCTAGGTCTGATTACCTCTTGTAGGAGAGGAGGTATTTCCCCCCTCAAATTTAGAGATGATGGAGGTATAGATAAAATTGGGTCAAGGTTTAATAGATGAGATAAGGTGGGTGACATGAAAGAGGTTGGGTAGTTATGACACAAAGCCACACAAAAAAGTGGTGAATAAAAATAATCGAGATCATGTAATGACTAAAACTACCAATGTTATAAATTAAGGTCAAGTTCTAGAAAGACAAGAGAGGGTAACCGGTCCATAGTGTTGGTCATAGTTAATCAGGTCATTCCCATTAAGCCATCTAGACAAGGTCCATGTCAATTATAGGTATTTGAGTGAGGAAGTGCTCCTACTAAACAACACAAGTGGTTGAGTTGTGCATGAGGTGGTGTAATGTTCAAAATGGTCAACATTAGTAAAATAGGTTGGTGTGGTTAAAGGACCATGCAAAGGCATTATGAAAACATGTGAAGAAGTTGAGTCAAAAAGGTTAGGTTGGAGGGTGGCTGAGCTGACTCCATCTACACTAGGTGAGAGGACACTACCTACATAGTTCCCTAGATTAGAACATCCAAGAGGAACTTTAGGCTAGATGTAGTTCTAAGCACGAGGTAGGTTGAAGTCAAAAGGGTAGGTGGAAAAAGAGTTGGGACAAGGTGATGGATTCTAATCATTGACGGTTAGGGTTCCCCAAAGGGAAAACATTAGTAGTTACCCTAACCATTGATGATTAGGGTGAAACGCTAAAAATCCAAAAGTAAAAAATAAGAAGGTACTTTCACTTATTGACTTTGGTTAAAAATTATCTGACATCCATACAATTTGGCTAGTTGTGTGAAGCATGGAACTTATTAAGGTAGAGATTTGTGATTGGTTGAGTCGGTTCATCTGAGTGAGATGGAGGGAGGACAAGGATGTGGTTGAGAGATGGTGTGAGGGCTTCATCTATGCTAGAGATCATGAAATGAGGTAGGGTTTGTTTTAAAATTTAGAAAAGGGCAATAATTTAGGTATAGGAAAAGGGTAAAGAAGAGTGGGGAAGCTAAAAATAGGTTAGGAAAAACACTAGGTGCAGACCTGGATGTCCTAAGTTTAGGTATTAGTGAAAATGTAGAAAAGAGGTAGAAAAAGGAGGGGGAGAGGGTGAGAAAATGAAGATAAGAGGTAAATAGTCAGAAATTTGTTTATTTATTACATTTTATTCTGATTTAGGATTCATTCTAGCAAGATTAGGTGTAGGGTTTCACCATCAGTGGTCACACATAGTGACTATCGATAGTTGGACCTAACTATCGATGATCAACCCTAGATGTCTAAATATGCCTAAGGACTATTGACATCTCTCAAAACCATCATCAGTTAGCCAAAAGAGGGCCAACCTTATAAAACAAGGTTAGTGAAATGGGGTAGCTAAAAAAGTAGAGGAGGGGTTCTTAAAGAGATAATTCAATGTGAGGGAAGAGGAAAGAGTGGATCTTAGGAAGAGGGTATAAGAAGAGGTAAAGAGTAGTATAGAAAATAGGATCAAATAAAGGGATAGGGTGTGGGTATAGGAGCAGAATGCAATGTTAGAAATAGTAACATTATGGTGGTTATTTTGTAGGCTCGTGAATGGATTTAGATGAGGGATCAAGTCCCTAAGATATTGATAGAGGTACACGATGGGATGACTAATGTTGATTGGAGGTAGAAGGAAGATATGATCTTTAAGGCCATGAGACACTACCAGCACCTTCCACATGATGTGGTAATAATTATGGCACTCATTGAGAGATTGGACCCTACCACAAATACCTTCTTGTTACCCATCAAAGAGATGTCAATTTTATTGGAGGACATCCATAGGATCACTTGGCTACTAATTTAGGGGGAGCTGATATACCACATTGAGAGTGATGAGTGAGATCACTATATGGACTGGATATATGGTGAAGATTGAGTAGAGACTAGATACCATATCAATGGAGTTTTCTATAGGCTATTATATCAATGGGCCCCATAGGATAGATGTTTGTTGACTATGATGATGATGGGTATATCATGTTTTATGGTATCAGATTTAAGTAGTGGCTAATTTTCTTGTGTGTTGTTAGGAGTACTAATAGAGATGCTTTTAAGGGGTATAGTTTTTGGATGGGCCCTAGTATTGATGGTGTAGATTTATAAAGAGATTTAGGCCTTTAGGGCATAGAGGTAATATGGGATCAACATCAACTTTGTGTTCCATTACTAGGCATATGAGCATATACAGATGTTGAGACCATTTGGGCTTCTTGGGATGTCTATGCACTGATAGACTATAGGGTTTGCTTCATGAGATGGTCTGATGATTATGCACTTACAAAATTAGGGGATAGAACTAGAGATATAGAGTGGTTTTGAGATGCCTTGTATTTGAGTTGGCCCCTATAGATAGGTTATAGGTACCACATGCTATCACTATAGAGTTGGTAGTGGGTTTACAGGATATAGGATGGCAAGACTGAGCACATCCTAATAGATCAAGTCTAGAGGTAGTTCAGGTTGGTGTAGGATACACCCTAAGATGTTCAATGTTATAAAAGGGAGGATGTAGAGTATCCACTTTTAGAGTCATAACTAGATGCTATTATGCTATATTATGAGGAGTTTCTAGTGAAAGCTCTTATAGATGATGTAAGAGTGACTGATGAATATATGGGATGGTATCAAGTCAGGTATGAAGCCATATATTTTAGATGGGGGGATGGATGCTAGCTGCCTATGGATGTCAATCCTACATAAGTATAGGGTGGAGGACTAGATGGCCAAATAGTGGTAGCCCTTGTAGTGGCATAGGCTTAGGTGATAGGTTTATAGGGATAGGTAGTTATGTTATAGGTGCAGATAGTCACTTTATAAGGATAGGTAGCCACTCTGATAGGAGAGTGGGATACAATGAGGATTAGCCTTGATTTAGTCACCTAGGAGTGAGATACCTTGAGATAGAGAGCAAGGGTGACCACGTCAGGGGGAGGAGTAGTTGACTCAGTGTTGAGGACATAGTACCTGGGCATCATTCATGAGCTTTGATACTATGAGGCTATGGTGTTAGCCTAGTTTCTAGATGTGATGAGGTATGAGGCTATGGTGTTAGCCTAGTTTCTAGATGTGATGAGGTATGGGGAGTATAGGGATAACCTAATTGGAGGTCTAGCAATAGCTACACCAGGCCAGTGGGCATCGACTATATCACCAACTGGTACATCAGTGGGTCTACAACTAGATGGTGGAATAGGTACAAGTGGTTCAAGTTCTGGCATTGCAAGTCCTTGATATATGATATTTTGATGATATATATTTTTGATATGCATATTTTGATACCAGCTTATGTGCTGATGAGGTAAGATGTATTTATGAGAGAGACAAATATGTATTAATTTATATTATGATGATTATATTTATGATGACGTTCATGCTTATGTTGATCATGTGGATTAGGATGCTGGTAATTGTTTATGATTGTTCATGTTATAAATGAGGATGATGTTTATGATTATGTGCATGATGTTAATTTTGATGATTATGGTTATGTTTTATGCTCATATTAATTATGATTGGTTAACTTAGGCATGATGAAGGTTCTTAGTATGTTGATTGATTATTTTTTATGTTGATGATATAATCAGTGCTTTTCATGTAAGGTTGATGGTGATTATGATGTGATGTTAATTTATTATGTTTGATAATGATGTTATGGATGTATAATGTTATTTATGACATTATTTTATCTTAGGGATGATGATGATATGATTGTTGTTATTATGTTGAATATGAGGCGAGTATGATGTTGATGTTTAATAATGGTGTTTATGATGATATTGATTGTGACTATAATGATGAGGGTGTGATGATTGGATGATGGAATGTTTAATTTAAGGTAGTGATAAATATATTGGATAACATGTTGGGTGTTGTCTAAGGCCATATGTTTTGTTGGTATTGTAGACATCCAATTTTTAACACCATTTGTGTTGAAATTGTCAATCTTACTCGAATTACACTCAAATGCACATTTTAGGTCAAAATCCATAAAATGCACTAAATGGTTCAAACTTGTTATTTACAAGTGCAAATTTAGGAAAAATTATCCCTAAATAGGGAAATGCATTTTATGGCCAGCTAAGTTTGATTAGATCATTTTGAGTCAAAATGACTATTTTGACATTTAGTCCTCTGGATCACTCTTTTCTTCTAATTCATTGGTACACATCATATACCTTTGTTATTTTTTGTTGGAAACATCCTAAATGGGAATATGGTTCCAACTCATCTAACATCACCTTCTAATTCTTCTTGAGTCAAATTATGACTAGTAATGACTTTTTGACCATTTTGATTAATTGAGGGCCAATTTTCAAATAATTGCACAAATGTTGATTAACCTTGTTTAAGGCTAATTAATCTAAATCAAGAGCTTAAGTGGATTTTCCATTAGAGTTGTTGAAGATTTCTTTTTGAAAATTGATTCCTATTATCTGCATTACCTAGTGATATCATCTATGAGGTGGCATCCATTAAGCCATAAGTGCATAAAATATCAAGATTATGGGTCACCCATGCTTATTTAATGCCTCCCATGCCTCTTTAATGATTATTTATCTTAAGGATATTTATGGATTTAATTTCAAATATTAGGATTATCTAAGGCCACACATCTCAATCTTGAGATGGATGATCATGGTTGATCCTAACCAATCTCAAAAATCTACAAATAGAGAGGCTATGAACATCATTTATAAGCTATTTTGGTGCAAGGTTATTATGCTCAAATATATTCAAAGCTTGAATATTACAAAGTTATAATGTTAAATTATTTCCACAGGGTTTTGCATTTGATCATCGATTTTGCTTTCCTTCATTGATAGGCTAGTTTAGTGATTTAGAATCATGAGCCTAGGTTTTATGGAGTGTTCTTGAGGCATTGGAGGAGCTTACCACTATTGTTGACAAAAACAAGGATGCTTGATCAAGGGAGAACATATTTTTGAGCCACATGGGTATGGTCAATCCATTTGGGAAGGTAATATGGTGTTGCTTTCTTTCATTTGTTTCTTTCTATATTTTATAATTCCCATAGGAATAGATAGGCTTGGTTAGTTAGTTATTTATGCATGTTTCATTATTTATGGACTAATGCTTGACTAACTTGCTTTGTAATCCTCTCTACATCTTGGCATGCTCGATAGGACCCGATGCATCTCACACTTGAAGGAGATCCTTTTACAACTCTAAAATATTTATTTGAGCCTTTAAAACTCTTGCAAATTGATTTTCTAACTTTATTTTACCATTTTTGGTTGCCAAAATTTTTACACAATAATCGATGTCAGCAAAAATACTGGCATTGGTTACTTGACTTAACCAATGTCAGTTAGAAAAAATGACATCAGCCAGATCTTGATTAGTCATAACTGATGTTAGTGGTAATAACTGACGTCGATCACTATGTTTTTCCAAAAACATAGCCTGAGAGTTATGTTTTCAAAGTTTATTATTTCAATCTAAATAGAGCTTCAAGGCTAAAGGATATGCTAACATTTTTGCTACAGGACCAAGTTTAAAATTTGCTCAAAACATGTTGAAATCACCTTTGCATGCTTAAAAACTGATTAGGAACCTTGTTTTGGTGTTTAACAAAGAATTTTTAGATGTTTTTTGGTGAATAGTTGTTTACTTAGGTTTTGTTTAGAAAAAAGAAGAATGTTGCATGTATGCTCTTCCATTTGTCCCCTATAGGGAACACTTGGAATCAAAAGTGCCATTCCTATTTCAAATAGCCTAGTCCAAGGCTTAGAAAAAATGTCATCTAAAGCACTCCTCAAAAACTCATCAAAGTTTGGGTGACTTTGAAAATGACCCTAAAGTCTTTCTACTTTCATGCTTTATTTATTTTTATGTATTTTGGCTTGTGAGGGGGATGTCATTACCTCCCACAAGTTCTTTAGGGAAGCTTTGACCTGGGGTTTCACCTCCCAGCATTGACTTCATTTGACTCCTTTAGAGTTGCACATGGGACGTATCTACATTTAGACATCACACTACACTAAGCGAACAATAGGATGTAGTGGTTGTAAAAAGGACTACCTTTTTACAACTATCCAATGCCATGGTCACCTAATTTTTGTGTTTATCTTTTGCATCATTTGAGAAGACAGTCATTATGCAATTGATTCCCCTAGAATGATTGAAACCTTTTTAGTTTATTAGACCCCACTTTGCCATACCTTTTTAGTTTAGAATTAAGACGTTTGTTTTTTGTCATTATCTTACTTGGTCTTGATTTCTGTCTAAAAATGATTATTAACTCAATGAACTTAACTAAAACACATTTTCCTCAATTTCATTGAGCAAAAGAGGTGTTACGCTATCCAAATGGAAAATTCATATTTTCCTTATTTAACTTGTTATCAAAATATTTGTGTCATTTCATCCACTTTGGCATAGTCATGTTACCCAATTGAGTCTAGATATTTTACCCAATTTGTTTAAATCCTTCATTTATAATCCACTTTTAAAATTGAACCTTTTTGAGTTCTAAGGGTTGGTGCATCAAAGTGGGTTCACCATTTTTGCACTAAGTTTGTTTTAACTTGGGTTCAATTTTATATTTGGATTGAAGGTCATTTATTAAGACTCAAAATCACATTATCAATCTTGGTGGACTCAAGTCATCTTGCATATTGCTCATGCTTTGAGTCCTAGATCATATTTTATCCTACTAAAATCATGTGGTGATGTTGTGCTACATATTTGGTCTTAGCTTTATACTTAATGATTCATGTATGTTTTTACATCTTGAATTGCTTAGTTCATTTTGTCTTCTTCATAATTCAGAGAGATTTCCTCTAAACTTCTAGGGTTAACTTGTCAAAGTTGAAGCTAGCTTTTGTAGTGTGGGTGTATCATAAAGATCAAGGCTTTGGTGTACTAGGTTTCACCTTGGGTCTTTGAGTTACCTTACTCTCTTCCAATTTATATGATTTCAACTTTACCAAAGGTTGAGTAAATTCGTGAACCAAATCTTCTAAATTGTGCATGGTTTCAAACCACCCTTATTTTATAGTCTCATTGGTACCATGGTTATTTGTTTAAGATAAATCCAAATCATACTTTGATTGGTTGCTAAAAATTGGTCCAAATTTAGTCAAATACACAAAATAACTCTTTTTAGAGATGACTCAAAGGTTCACTCATAGTGGGACCTCTTATGGCCTTTGTTATGAAGATGAGCAATTTTATGATGGTCAAGATAACCCCATTATTTTTGATGATATCCCTACAACATTAGGATTTGAAGATGATTACAATGAATATCAACCCCAAGAAGATCAAGATGAAGCCCTTCTTATATTGATAGAATCAGGTGCTAGACTAATTTCTGATTTTCATATGGAACAATTGCATACCTTAGTTAGAGAAGGAGAACAATGATGGTAAGAGCAAGATTTTGCACAAATAGACATACCTTCTTCTTCTAACAAAGGAAAGGAAATACAAATAGAGTCAGAACCCATAAATCTAAATTTTTTAAGCTAAGATCAAGATAATAAGTCAATGATATGTAGATCAACTTATCACAGACTTAACAAACTCCCTAGTTTCCATTTAAATTCACAATAATGATTCAAAAGAGCATGAAGATATGGTTGAAATTATGCAATAAGTATTAAATGAGAACATTACCATAGTGGATCAAGGAAATCTAAATCAAAATTTAAAGTCACAAGAGACCTTACAAAGTGTTCTATTTGATACAGAACATACATTATTCAATCATCAAGAACCTTTTGTTACTTTAAAAACTTAGAAACCTAGACATTCAATTCGAATTGAGGAAATCCCTCAAGATAATTTGGCTAGTTCTTTTCAACCAACCCAAAGATTGGTAAATAAACATAGAAATTTCCAAAATCAACAAAGTATGAAATAACCAAATTTAGGGAATATTTTTAATCAACAGCCTATGTTCTCAATTCAAGTAGAAAATTAGAACAAAATCTTGGATCAAAAGGTATACAGTCCCTATAGATCCACCCAAAATTAGGGGCACATTCCACCCCAACAACAACAAAATGAGGGGCACATTCCACCCCAACAAAATCAAAATTAGGGGCACATTCCACCCCAATAACAAGAAAACTAGGGGCACATTGTACCCCAATAACAATAAAACTAGGGGCACATTTCACCCCAACAAAATATTATCCAATCCACAAATTCACCAAACATGCAAGAATGGAACTCTATGAAGTAAATTGTCGAAAGATTGGAGATGAATAATAGAGTCAAAAAGTATAAATTTGATGAGATATGCTCATATCCACTTGACTTATCTATTCTCTAAAATCCCTTTCCACCTCATTTTGAGGCACCCAAATTTGATAAATACAAAGGGAAAGGAGATCCATGTGAACACATACAAGTGTTTTTCATCTTATGTCAAGAGGTTGCTTATAGTAGCAAGTACTTACTATGACTATTTACGTAAAGTTTAGTGGGACAAGCTCTTGATTGGCTACTTAAACTACCCAAAGGATTAGTTGTGGATTGGAATGACTTATCAAAAAAGTTCATTAACTATCTCTCATATAACATAGAACATGAATTGACCATTTTTGACTTATGCAAATCCAGGCAGCATGATGGTGAAATTTTTGTTGCATATCTACAAAAGTGGAGAGCATTAGCGGGTTGCTTTCAACATAATTTACCTAACAAACAATTGGCTAATATCTTTGCACAAAATTTAAATCTCGAAGTTGTGCATAATATACGGTTAGCTTGTGCTAACTCATTTGAAGAAATTATTGTCAAAAGAGTGTAGATTGAGAAGGCTCTTATTGCTACAGGCCTTATTAAGATTTTTGTGTAAATTCAAGCATCTAATCAAACTAAATCACTGGCTCAAATAGTTATGTAGGATAAGCCTAAGGGATTTAGTAAAAATAAGAACATGGTTAGAAATGGGGTGACAAAAATAAGACATGTACAAATGGTACAGGCTATGCCTCCTTCAAATGTATAATTAACTCCCCCAAATCCACTACCTACTTTATAGAGACAACCTCCATGAAGGATATTTCATAAATTTTTTAGATCCTTTAGAAAGATAGGAGAATCAATTGAAATAGTGTTACAAAAGATCATTGCAGCTAATTTAATTATATGGCTAGTATCAAGGCCATTTCCTCAAGATCAACCAAAACCAAAATTGTACAAATAGAATGAATGGTGTAAATTTCATCATGTTACTAGTCATGGTGCATATCATTACATTCAATTGCAACATATTATTGAGGAATTTATTGAAAATGGTGAGCTATAAATTAAGTTGGCCCCTAATCAAGACACAAATTAGGATATGGGAATCTACAAAGACCCCTTTCCTTGACATGATCCACCACCACCAAGGAACAATCAAAATAGTCATAATCAAAGACAGACGCAGAATCAGAACCAACAATAAGGTCATAATCATAATGAGTGTAATTGAGATCATAATGCCCACACTAATAATGTGGCTTATAACAATATCCCTTATGACTATAATAACAATGTGAGATGCATTTTTTCAACCCACATTGCCACTGTTACTATAACACTGTTTGGCCAAACTCGTGTTCCTCACAACATGAGACCCATCATTATAGGGTTAGCACCCTCTCCCCCTAGTAATACCATGTCAAATTCACATCATCATGTTGATACTCTATTTACACATGTTACTAATCCTAAACAATAGTACCATTCTTCTAATTATAAAGTTTCTTCATTGACCCAAAATTGTCACAATACTATTAATCACCCGTAGGTCACCATCCAAGGCCCTTTGCCTTGCTCTTATAATTATAATAACTGCTTGCCACCTCTAGGTTGTACAGTCACAATTAAAATTCTATGAGTTACCATCTAGGCCCCTTCACCCACTTATTTCCATAAACCCAATGAGAACATTGTGCTAATAGTTTCAAAGCTGAATATTATCATAATAAAGACTAAACTAGTTCAATTCATAGTTTAAAGGCCTTATAGTATAAAAAATTAATTAGATAAAAACCTTGCATAAATTTCCATATTAGAACTCTTGTAGACATTTTATGTCCATAAAACCATCTTCAACAAACTTTTACAAGACTCTATTGTGCCTAAAGATATAAACCTTGATCATTTCTAGAACCTAGTTGGACATTTGTCTTCATTTTGGCAAATCACATTTGATCAAAAGGACATGTCCACCCTTGACCCAAACCACAATAACCCACTATACATTGAGATAATCATTATGGATCACAAGATAAAGTGGCTTCTTATAGATAATTGTTTAGGGCTGAACATCATATCTCTTAAATTGGTGTGATGATTGGGTTACATAGACAAAGACATTCAGCTAGAGACTATAACAATCAAGGCTTATGATAACATCGAGAGGAAGTCATCTAGTATAATTTGGTTGTTAGTTATGGTTGGGTCTATTTCTCATCACACATTATTCCATATTATGGATATTGAGCTTCCTTATAACATACTTCTTGGTCATCCTTGGATCCATGAAGTATAGGCAGTTCCATCTACTCTTCACCAATGCCTTAAGTTTCCGCATGATGGTATCAAGGTTAGTATTCTCATTGATTAGTAGCCATACCAATACTACAAACATCTTGAAGCAGAGTTTCATAATTATAACTATTGCCCAAGTTTTGAATTCATTGAAAATAAGAATAAAGCCATTGTTTCTCATCTATCTCCATCTAATTATATAGACCCTAGTGATCTAGCCTTCACTTCAACTAATCCATTTCCTATAACTCTAGCCAAATAGGTAATTATTAAAGATGTAGGAATTTTCATGTACCATCTAAAGGATGTCCTCCATATTATGAAGTTACTAAAATCCCGTAAAACATTTGGTAAGCCTAAAACTTCTTAGACTCCTAACAGATGTGATCAGATTTGACAACCAAAGAAGAAGCAACCAAAACCTCATGTGGTTTTTATACTGAAAATTGCATCAAATAAATATCAAGAGGTCTTTACCGAGGGAGATTGGTTATATTTTTAAGGTCTTATAGATTGTTTTCAGAATCCCAAGTATCCTATCCCTAATAGGATAATAAATCATCTTGACTATACAGGGAAAGGTCTTGGCCCACAGGTGTAAGGAATTTTAGAAGCCTTATCATTTGGAGTTATTAATTGGAATCATGGTCTCAAATTTAAACCACCAGAGGATGACCTCATAACATTTGGTAGTGACTCTTTCGAAGTGACTAGTAATGAGACTGCTAGAAGTGACACAACATCTCATTATATCTTTTTTGATGAGCTTGTTGATTCATATTTGTTTGATTCAAATGCCATATTGACCATAAAAACTATTAGAGCTTCCCATCCTGAAGCAAAAACCCATCCTAATGGTGTTTCCCTTCTTAAAGCAAGACATTATATCTTTACCATTGGTGTTTCCCATCCTGAAGTAAACCTTCACTGTAACCTATGCCTTTGTCATCCCGAACTCATAGATTAGGATCATTAAATCAATCTTAGAATATAGGGGCCTATGAGATGTGTTCCCCATCGAGGATCATAAGCAAGTTTTTGATTTTTCATTGAATTCTTCTTACTAATTTGGAGAGTAGGAAAACTTTCTTGGTCATAATAAGTAACAAACATTGATATCTTTAGGTGAAAACCTCTTTAAGGTACTTGTTGATTAGGGAAAAAGTAAAGAAAAAGACAAGCCTTTGAGTGAAAACCTATTTTAGGTGGTCCCTAGGAGGAAAGTTTGTTCATCCCTTTAGAATGTAGAAAGTCCATCTAGCCCAAGTTTCATAACTAGTACAAGCATCTCTTTAGAACAACATTAAATATTTGAGCATCTTGCTCTTGAGTTTCTAGAGGTCTTTGCCAATTTGCCTTTACCTGAGAAGGTAGATTCTAATTCTTCATATTATCTAGATCTTTGGGAGGAACAACAAGAAGATATATTAGAAAAAGAAGATCATGACCATGCATTTCCTACAATTCTAGAAGATGGATCCACACTCCTTATGGAGAGCACAATAGAAGTGAATTTGGGAACCCATGAGGAGCCCAATAAATATTTATCTTGGAGCTTCCCTTACTAAAGTAAAGTGTGAACATATTATATCCATTCTTAAGGATTATATAGACATATTTGCATGGGCATCTTCTAACATGCCAAGCTTGGATCTAGATTTAGTTATGCATCATCTTGTTGTTCACCTTGATGCTAAACTAGTCAATAAAAAGTTGAGAAAAATGCATCCACACATCACCCTTTTGGTTAAGGCCGAGTTAGAAAAGTTATTAGGAGCCAATTTTATTAGACCATTATACTAATCTAAATGTCTTTCTAACATAGTGCCAGTAAGTAAAAATACCTCAGGTATATGTGTTTGTATTGATTTTCATGATATCAACAAAACATTCCCTAAAGATGATTTTCCTCTGCCCAACATTGACATGATTATTGACTCAACTGTTGGGTATGAGATGCTATCCTTAATGGATGGATTTTCTAGTTATAATTAGATCAAGATAACCCCTGAGGATCAACATAAGACCATGTTCAACACTCCATATGGGACATTCTGCTACCAAGTCATGCTATTTGGTTTGAGGAATGTTGGAGCCACATATCAACATGAAATGACTATCATCTTCCATGACATGATGCATGACCTTGTCGAGGACTATGTTGATGATATACTAGAAAAATTAAGAACAAGAACTGGACACCCTAACATTATATGAAGAATATTTGAGAGGCTTCATGCATATAAATTCCATTTAAATATTAAGAAATGTGTCTTTAGAGTCACATCAAGAAAATTGCTAGGGTTCATTGTATCATAATGAGGGATTGAGGTCGACCCTACAAAGTTCACAATTATTATGGAAATCCCTCCACCAAATAATCTTAAATAGTTGTGAGGCTTATAATGAAAGTTCCAGTTTATACGTAGGTTCATTTCTCAATTGGCAGATAAGTGCCACCCATTTACTCATCTCTTAAAGAAAGGGGTAGCATTTTAGTGGGATGAAGAATGTCAGATAGCATTTGAAAAGCTTAAAACATACTTGGCCAATCCACCAGTTTATGACCTCCAATACAAGAAAGACCACTACTTATTTATATATCAGTCACAAAATATACACTGGGGCACTTTTGGCTCAGCATAATGATCATGGTAAGGAACACGTGGTTTATTATTTAAGTTACACATTGGTAACTTATGAACATAATTATAGGCCTATTGAGAAGGCATGTTTAGCTATGGTGTTTGCAACTCAAAAATTGTGACATTATATGCTAAATAACAAAACTATTATTATTGCTAAGGTAGGTCCTCTCAAGTTCCTTTTATCTAAAGCAGCTCTTCAAGGATTCATGGCTAAATGGATTATGTTTCTCAGTGAGTTTGATATTGAGTATGAGAATCAAAAGGAAATCAAAGGACAAGTTCTTATAGACCAACTTGTATAAGCTCCTATTATGGCCGCCCACACCCTCAACTTTGACCTTCTAGATGATTCTATCATGATGATGGAATAAGCATCACAAGAACCTAACTAGTGAACACTCTATTTTGATGGATCCTTCACACCCTAAGGGTCTGGAGCTGGCATATTGTTGATCACACCATAGGGGGATTTCATCCCCAAAGTATTCCATATACAATTTTAGTATACAAACAATATGGCCAAATATGAGGCATTAATTATAGGGCTCCATCTTTCCATACAAAGGGACATTCAAAGCTTAAAGGTCTATGGAGATTCATAGCTAATCACTAATCAGGCAACTAATTAGTATCAAACAAGAGATGATAAATTTTTTCCTTACAAGCAAATTATTAATAGCCTTAAAATATATTTTAAATTTATAAAATTTGAGCAAGTTCTGTGAGTCAACAACAGATCTACTGATGCCATGGCAATAATTAGTTCCATGATTCAAATTCATGATAGTGATAAAGAGTATTAGTTCTTGATTGAAAATATTCTTTAGCTGGCACATATTCTATCAGATTTAGAGAGGATATGCACCATTGTTGATCCTAATCCCTCACTTGAACTACCATGGTACCAAGATTTTTATAACTATTTCCATAGCCATTTATTTCCTGCCAATCTTTCCAACAACTAAAAAAAACTTTTCCTTCATCACTTAACATGTTATATCCTCCTTGGAAACACACTTTATCAAAAAGGCTATGATGGAACACTTTTTCATTATTTATCTCTAGGAGAATCCAAGCTAGCACTAAAGGAGGTTCATGAAGGAATGTGTGAGGCCCATACCAATGGTGTAGTCCTACCAAAGAAACTTCTCATAATAGGCTATTATTGGCCCAAAATGGAGATAGATGCTTTTAATTATGTAAATAAGTGTGTTCTTTGTTAGCAACATGGTAATTTTATACATGCACCTTCCTAACCATTACAGTTGATTTCAACACCATGGCCATTCTCAACATGGGGTCTTGATCTCATTGGCAAAGTTAACCCAACATCTTCAGATGGCCATAAGGACATTTTGAATATAATTGAGTACTTTGCCAAGTGGATTGAGGCCATTCCTCTCACTTATGTTACCAAGAAATAAATAGCCAAATTTATTCATTACCATATCATTTGTCGATATGGCATCCTAGCCCTATTATATTTGATAATGTTAGATATTTTGTGAACTAAGATGTGAAATCTCTTTGTGAAAAATTCAATATCAAGCATAATAAATCCACTCCATATAACCTGCAAGGCAACAGAAAAGATGAGCCATCAAATAAAACCATTCTAGCCATCTTAAAGAAGATTGTCAATGATGCTGGCCATATTTGGCATTTACAACTTTTTCCTACCCTCTAGGCTAATAGAACCAATTATCGCACCCCAATTAGAGCTACTTTTTACTCTCTTGTTTTTAGCACTGAAGTTATCACCCCAATCAAGATTAATATCCCATCATTATGAATATCACTGGAGCACATTGAAGATGATGAAGACTATAGAACCTTATGGTTGCAAGAATTATAACTTATTTATGGTAAGCATTTGGACACCCTAGAAAACTTGTAGGCCTATTAGAATAAATTGAAAAGAATCTACAATAAGCATATTCTCCCTCAAGGGTTTGAGATTGGTGACTTAGTTATGAAAGAAAAATAGAAGAACATGAATGCTAAACCCAAAAATAAAGGCAAGTTTTAGCCTAATTGGTTAGGACCATATATTATCATAGTGAACTATGGATCAAGAACATATCTATTGGCTAAACCTAATGTGAATAAATTTTAGAGCCCATGAACATCATACACCTTAAGAGGTTTTACGCATCAATAACTTTGAACCATTATCTATAAGACCCTTGAATTGGGGGTAACTTGTGATATCATAATTTTATCCCACCCTTTTATCTTACCTTAAACAATTTTATACTACCTTGGTCCACTTTTCATGAATCCCAATAGCAAAGGCTTCGAACCCTTGGCACTATGAACACATTTTTCATCCCATTTTGGATTGCTCTCTTTGAGACACATTCTTTGTTATGTCTAGGACATGTTATATGCTTGAACACTTTTTGTCCCTTGACCAATTATGATCTCAATTATGTCTCATGAACATTCTGAACATCTTTAGTAGTAGTTCTATAAAGAAATTCAACTAGGATAGTCTTGTGCAACTTATGACAAGTGAACAACCACATCTTCTTAGTATAATGTATTTGTTGCTCTTTCTTATTTTATCAAAGAACCTCACTCTCGTTGATTTTTGAGTATGGGAAATTGTAGACAACTTAGCTATTTTATTAGAACCTATACTCTCAATACATTCATCTCCTCAACTTTATGGTCCTACATTATGCATATTTTATCCCAAAAGCACCATCAACATTACAAAATACTTTGAAAATACTAAAAACATCAAAACATGATCCCAAAAAGAACAAAAATATTGTCTCACACTTCTGTACATTTTTATATTCTTGTTCCACCATCCCATGCTCTCACCATTTTATGAAAAATTGTTAAGTTTGAATGCTTTTTCCATTTTTCAAGCATAAAAACACTAGTTCATTTCATCTTATCCCATGCACTTGTCATTTTTCAAGATCATTATTTCTCATCTCATCAACTTCTTATTTGCTAGACCATTCTCATTTATTTGTTGTATCTTACATTTATTCTATAAATCATGCTGGTCTGATCATCATTTTTATTCTATCCCATTTCTTGGGAGAACTACATTTGGCCTGAAGTTCATGTTGGAACATGCATCCATATAGCTATGTAGGCAGTGTCCACTTATCTTATACATCTAGAGTCATCTTGGCTAACCCCTTCTTTTTCTTCTCTTCCCCCATTTCTTTTGTCATTGTTCCTCTTTAATTAGGGAACAATTGTTGTGTCATTATTCTTTGTTATGATGTGGTAGAAAGTAACGCTTTTACCGCACCTGCATGAACATTTATCTTTAAACTGCACTAACTTGGTTTTTTGTTTGTGTGTATTTATTTGAGTTTCTTGGTGTTTTATTGTGTTTTCTTCATGTTTTGTTGTGATTTCACACCTCTCCTTTTATTTCTTCTCTTTTTCTCTTTTTATTTCTTGGTCTTGTGTTTCTTTGTCTTATTTTTTAGTTTGATTTTGCTTTTCTCTTTTGTGTTCAAGAAATGGTCCACATGGATTTTGATTATTCATATCTTGGTCTCATGTCATTAAGATGTTCTTGCCTTTTATTTTTAAACTTTTTTTGTTCCTACTTAAGTCTTGATAGATCATATCTTGATTCCAAGTTAGGTTCATTTATGTTTATCTTTTTCTTTGTTTTTGCTTTTTTGTTTAAATGTAAATTACTATAACTCTAGTTTTGGTCATTATTTTACCATTATCCTTAGTTACATATATTCACATTTGAACTGGCTCAATGCAATTAGAATCTTATGTCATTCTACGTTACTCATACTTATGATGTCTAATTTATTTTGCTATAAAAAGCACTTTATGCTTAGGTCTCAAAGTCTGAACATCAACATCAGCTTCAATGAATGATTCTCAAGAACACTCCATAAAACCTAGGCTCATGATATATGGAATTAGGCTTCTAGGTAGTATGCATTTTAGGCTTATTTCTCTATGCTTAGATGTGCATCTCTTTGCACACATTATGAGTATAATCAATTCTTCGTCATTTTTCATCATTTCTCATTCCATTCTCTCCTAAGCTTGGGTGAACTACATTGGCCTGAAGTTCATCTTGAACCATGAGTTCATGGAATTATGTAGGTATCATTCAATTTCTATTGAGGTTAGCTTAGCTATCTACATTCTTATTTTCATATCTCTCATCACTTTGTGCATTCTCATATGCTTGGTTTTATATGGATTTCTAAGCCATTACACCATCATATATATGTTTGCACTTGCTCACTTTAACTTACCTTTTTAGTTATATCCTTGAGCTATTTTATTTGTTAATTGCCCAGACTAGGGAACAACATCTAAACCACTATTTAAATTAAATCAAATCTACAAGGGAAAAATCATTATTTATTTTTTATCAATGATCAAGATTCACCCTACTAGGACACAACTATTTTATCATGATCAAATCTACTCTACTGGAGTACTTCTTATCATATTATCTTTAAAGACCCCATTCTAGTGGTGCTTCCCTTCCTAAAGTAGAATGTTATGTCTCTTCCTCTAATTATAAGCTCTCCACACTAATGCCCATGATGGAAATATTTTAGTGTGAAACTTGTCTCCTGATTGATCAATGCCATATGGGTACATTTATAGTGTGTCCCTTACATTTATGGATTATACCTTTCCTATTCCCCCATATCTAGGGCTTATTGTACCTCTAATTATATTTTTATCATTGATGGTAATCACATGTGCAAGCATTAACTTGTCTGGATGTGATCTATTACATGGGTTAATCTCTCACTTTCTCTCTTTTTGAGAGTCCATCTTTCTCTTTCATCCTAGTATGTCTTCTTGAGGGGGCATCATGGGTTTTTTCCAAATTCTTCTTAAAAACTCTTTTCTTTGAAAAGACATTGCTTCACCTAAATGTCTTTTTACGCCTTCTCAAACAAGGGAAAAATGTAGACATCCAATTCTTAACACCATTTGTGTTGAAATCATCAATCTTACTCAAATTGCACTCAAATGCACATTTTAGGTCAAAATCCATAAAACATGCTAAATGGTTTGAACTTGTCATTTACAAGCACCAATTTCGGTCGAAGTATCCCTAAATGGGGCAATGCATTTTATGGGCTAGCTAACTTTGATCACATCATTTCAAGTCAAAATGACCATGTCACCATTTAGTGCTTTAGATCACTCTTTTCTTCTAATTTATTTTTACACATCATATACCTTTTTTTATTTGTTGTTGGCAACATCTTAAATGGAAATATGGTTCTAACTCATCTAACATCACCTTTTAATTCTTCTTGAGTCAAATTATGACCCAATAATATGAATTTATGACCATTTTGATTAATTGAGGGCCAATTTCAAATAATTGAACAAATGTTGATTAACTTTGTTTAAGGCTAATTAATACAATCAAGATCTTAAGTGGATTTTCAATGAGAGTTGTTCAATATTTCTTTTTGAAAATTGACTCTTATTATCTACATCACCTAGTGAGATCATCTATGGGGTGGCATCCATCAAGCCATAAGTGCATAAAATATCAAGATTATGGGTCACCCATGCCTAGTTAATGCCTCCCATGCCTCTTTAATGCTTATTTATCTTAAGGATATTTATGGATTTAATTCTAAATATTAGGATTATCCAAGGCCACACATCTCAATCTTGAGACGGACAACCATGGTTGATCCTGACCAATCTCAAAAATCTATAAATAGAGAGGCCATGAAAATTATTTCTAAGCTATTTTGGTGTAAGGTTATTATGCTCAAATATCTTAAAAGCTTGAATATTACAAAGTTATAATGTTATATTATTTTCACAAGGTTTTACATTTGATCATAGATTTTGCTTTCCTTCATTGATAGGCTAGTTTAGTGATTTGGAATCATGAGCCTAGGTTTTATGGAGTGTTCTTGAGGCATTAGAGGATCTTACCACCATTGTTGACAAAGACAAGGATGATTGATCAAGGGAGAACATGTTTTTGAGCCACATTGGTATGGTGAATCCATTTGGGAAGGTAATATGGTGTTGCTTTCTTTCATTTGTTTCTTGCTATATTTTATAATTCCCATAGGAATATATAGGCTTGGTTAGTTAGTTATTTATGCATGTTTCATTATTTATGAACTAATGCTTGACTAAATTGCTTTGTAATCCTCTTTATAGGTACAATATGACTAGTGTAGTGTAGAGGGTGGTTTTGAAAAGAGGATAACATAGGATTATTTTGATGTGATGTAAGGGTGAGAATGTTTGACCATGTTAAATGGAAATAAAGAAAGTAAATAGGTTTACGTGTCCCACGAAATAGAGATGTTGATTTGATTAGTAAGAACTAAATTAAAAAAACCATAGTTGGATCAACTTAGTGAATGCAAGCCCATCAAGTGCTTAATGGGAGCATACTCAGATTGGGAACAAGGTTATCATGATCACTTTGTATCAAGTAAGCTCATAGTCCCTTAGGTTCAAGTAGTAGTGAAGGCAAGATGGGTATTAGAACAAATGAGGAATAACAACTTGATATGGGTTAACTTGCCCCTATTATAGGTAACTAAAGTGCCATAATAGACAAGTCCATGCCTTATATTAATATGTAGACTAATCAATATAGGAAGTCTACCAGTGCCATGTATAAGAGTCAATTATAGATTATTGGTATATTAGGTAGGTTGATCTATGCAGGAAGTCTACCAATGTTATTTATAAGAGTCGAGTATGGCTTAATTATTTTTTATTTTGATAGATTTCTCATTGATTGCTTTTGTCATTTAAATGAGTTGCTGAAGCTAATCAATGTGGGAAGTTTCAAATGATTTTTGCTTAGACATCCTTCAAAGGAGTGGTCTAAAGTTTTTGACTTTTATAGTTGTCCTTCAAGGAAGCATTCTATTTTTAAAAAACTTTGAATTATAGGGTAGCTATCCTTCAAGGGAGTAGTCTATGATTGTATAGAGTAGTGGTTTTTGAATGCAAATTGAGATGTGGACAAGTCTATTAGGTAGGATTTTTACCTTGATAGGGGCAAGAACTTAGCACAAAAGGTCAATGGTAAATGGAAGGGAAGGGTTGAGAAATAATTGAACATAGGATTCCATCTATTAAAATATGAATAGTATCCATGAGAACCATGTTATGGGTAAAGTAAAGGTACCCATACTTAGGATTAGGTTTTATATGTGATGGATGAATCACATGGTTCCAAGTTATAATCAATTCTTCCCAAAGGATAAAGGAGAATGTAGAATTTTTGTGAACTAATGGGCAAGCTTAAGTTAGACATAGAAGTGAGTTCAATCCTTTTTAGCAATAGAAAAGATGTAGATGCAAAGCATTGATTGGCTCAGGTTCTAGTTTGCCTTCAAGAGAGGACAAATAGTAAGCACTAGATCCATATTTATGGGTTAAAATGTAGGGTCCTATCCATTTAAAGTAAAACTTTCCCTTCTTGGCCTTTTATATGTTAGTTACATGTTGATTTTCTTTGAGGATGAGGTATCTAATGTTGAATTCAGACTTTCTTAAATGTTTGTTATATGCACACTTGACTTTCTCTTGATATATATGAAGGTGATTAAGCACGACAAGGCATGCTCATCAAGAAGATCTAGGTGTGCAAGGCATTCTTGATGATATTCACTTTCAAAGAGGATTTCATGTAAGGATATACAAAGTGATAGAATTTGGACCTCAAGAGCCAAGACCACCATGGCTCCAAAGATGAGGGAAAAAGGTGTTACACCTATAATGGTTCATATACTAATGTGGTAAGGCTATAAGGTAAAGGGTATATGAAGGTGTCAATCTTGATGAGAAGCATTGAACACCTTTATGAGAATTTTGATGAGGGTTTTGTTGAAAGCTTCTACTTGTCCATTGGCTTGTGGGCAATAAGGTGAGGAGAAGATTAAATTGATGCTAAAATTGTCACAAAGTTCTTATAATTTTTTTGTTTTTGAAGGACTTATCATTATTAGTAATTATTTTATGGGGATAATGAAGCAAAAAATGATGTGGTGGTTGATGAAGTCAAAGATCTTTTCAGCTTTGGTTAATATAAGTGGGATGGCTTCCACCCATTTGGTGAAATACTCTATATCAGTGATGATATATTGATGTCTTTATGAAGAATGGGGATTGATCTCCTTGACAAGGTCAAGAGCCCATTGTGAGAAGGGCCAATAATATTAAGGTAATTGAAGACCATGAGAAGGTGCATGATGAAGATTAGCATGTTGTTGACACTTGATGTATTTATTGACATAGTCATAATAATCTTGATTAAGTGTGGGCCAATAGTAGCCTAGGCAAAGGATATGTTTGGCAACATCTAGGCCATTAAAGTGTCCCCCTTAGATTCCATCATGAACTTATTTGATTGCATGATAAGATTCATGATGATGGAGACAATGGAGAAGCATTCCATCAAAATCCTATGTATAGAGAATCCCTCTTAGAATAGTGTAATGATAGGTACCCTGGATAAAGTCTCTGTGAGCATTCTTTGAAAGATCAGGGGGAGAATGCCACAATTAAGATAATTGAAACTTTGATCATACCAAACATCAAGAAGTGATTTTTCCACATTACAAATGGTGGGAAGGTCTAAAATAATATATGAAGGTGTGATAAAATGATTAATGGTAAAAAATGGTTTAGATTGGGTTAGTTGGGATGGAATTCAAGAAGCGAGAGATGACATGGTGTCTATAAATTTATTGGTGGATTGAAGGACTAATTAGATGATGTAATGATTGAATAATTTCAAGAATAAATCTATGAGTTGTTTTTACTTCAAAAGGACATCATTTTTGCATTGATAAGATCCTATGACTTGGTTGATGACAAGTTGGGAGTCTCTAAAGACACTGATCATTTTGATCCCTAAATCCAAAGCAGTTTGAAGATCTATGACTAAGGATTCATATTCAACTATGTTATTGGTGCATTTGAAATCAAGTTTAAAGGAAAGGGGAATATGTTTTCCATTAATGGGAATGAGGATTACTCTAGCACCCCCACCATTTTACAATTTAGAGCCATCAAAAAACATGGTCATTTGGTAGGTGGGTTCTTCTAAAGAAAGGGTTGCAATATACTCATTTGGAAAGGTAAGAGGAAGAGGTTGGTTATCAGGTAAAGGGGCTTTAACTAATTAGTCAGCTATGACCTATCCTTTAATGGATATTTGTGGAGAAACTCAAGATCAAACTCAACTAGGAGCATGATCCACCTAGCCATGCATTAGTTTTGATATGGTTTAGAGTGCATATACTTGAGGGGGTTGGTATTAGTGATGACATAGGTTTTATGATTAAGAAGATAATGTTAGAGCTTAGAGGCTATGAAAACTAAGGCAAGGCACATTTTTTTAGGATGTGTATACTAGGTTTCATATTTGATTAGGGTGTGACTGATGTAGTAGATGGCCTGCTCTTTATTATGTTCATCATGATGAGTGAGCATGACCCCAAAATAATGATTAGTGGAAGATATATATAGATAAAAAGTGTGGTCCTCTTTAGGAGGAATGAGGATAGGTGGAGAAAGAAGATACTCCTTGATTGCATCAAAGGCTTGTTGGCATTCATTGGTATATTTGAAGGAGATGTCTTTCTTTAAGAGGTAGTGGAAGGGTTGGAATTTGTCAGATAATTGGGAGATAAAGCATCAGATTGACTAAAGCTTTCCTTTCAAGCTATGAAGTTGGGTGAGGTTGGTAGGAGGTAGCATCTCCAAAATGGCTCTGACCTTGGTGGGGTCTATTTCAATTCTATGAAGAGAGACAATAAAACCAAGGAGTTTTACTAATAAGACTCCAAAGATACACTTTTGCGGATTGAGCCTAACATTATAATGGATTAATCATTCAAATATGATGGTGAGAAAATCTAGGTGGTCTTTGTGGAGTTTAGATTTTCCTAAGAGATCACCCACATAATCCTCAATAATTTTATGAATGAGGTCATGGTCCACTAATAGGTTTCCCCTATGTTCTTCAGTCCAAAAGGCATAACCCAATAGCAGAAAGTTCCCCATGGGGTGATAAAAGAAGTTCTATGTTGATCTTTAGGGGTAATTAAGATCTGATTATATCTCAAAAAACTATCCATGAGAGATAACATCTCATGCCCAGTAGTGAGATCAATAAGTTGATTGATGTTAGGTAGGGGAAAGTCATCTTTAGGGTAGGCAAGATTAAGGTCATGAAATTCAATGCAAAGGCAAAGGCCCCTTATAGGTTTGGTAATGGGGATAATGTTAGAAACCCATTATGGATAGTCAATAGGTTGCATAAAGTTAACAGATAGGAGGCATTGAATTTTTTCTTTAATGAGAAGAGATATGCAAGGATGCATATGACAAAGTTTTGCTAAACCAGCTTAACTTTAGGATGAGTGACGATGTTATGGGGAGTAAGAAAAGGATAAATTCTAGGCATATCTTGATAGGACCAAGCAAACTCTATGCTATGGTCATGAAGGAAAGAAGGGTAGTCAGGTGCTCTTTAGGGGTTAAAGATTAGCCTATTTTGATGATTTGAGGATCCTCTTAAGTACCCAAATTAGTATCAATGGTTGATTCATTTAGCATGGTTTGGTTCTTAGGAGGGACATATTTATAGATAGAAGAATCCACTACACTGAGATAGGTGAGAATGGCATTGTCATCTTGATGGTGAATGGTGTTAATAGTGGGTGATTCATGTTTAATCATTTCTAGGTGGATAAGAGGAATAGTTTTGGTTCAACCCTCTTTTTGATATGTCCAAGCTAATGATATTGATTAAAAAAAATTAGAGGGGATGATGTTAGACTCTTCAAATTGGGAAGATGGGGTTAGTGAGGATGGAATTTCTTTAGTAGTAGTAGTGATGGGTTTTGGTGATGTGGGTTCTTTTGCTGGTTCAAACCCTAGTCCAAATAACTCACAAGGTTTCTAGGTTTTGATAATAGGAATCTCATGAGGTCCTTATTCATAGACATCAAGACCAAACCCCTTCCAAGTGCATCAGTAAAGGTAGGTTTTGGCAAAGGCTGGGTTGCTTAATTAAGAAAAGTCTAAGGTGAATGGTTGGATATATGGAGTGTTGGTGGGAGCAAGAAGTGGTTGATCAAGTCCCCCATAGAAAAAAATTGTTTAATTATTGGGGATCCCAAAGGTGACAATGGTACTTATGTTGGGGTCATAAGAAGGGTCATTTTTAGTATTCCCATATTCATGTAGAGTAGGGAAGGCATCTAGTGTGAGAAGGTGATATTCCCCTAGTGAGAGTCATTAAAATGTTGATTACAAGGGGTCTTCTACCAAAATTTATGATGAGGGAATAGATGAGCTAGTGGGTGCTTTATTATTATGGTGAGGGGAAATGTTACTGATGGTGGGAGATGTGGTAATTTTATCAGAAGCAAGCTATGAGGTAGATGAAGGAGGAATAAGAACATCATTAGGCTAATATGTCATATTGCAAGAAGCAAGGGAATTAGGATCGACTTTGATTGTGATAACTTGTCCCTCATGCTCAAATTTGACACATCAGTATAAAGTGGAAGGGACATAACCCATTGCATGGATCTAAGGGCATCTGAGTAACACATTATATTGGAACTCACCCTTGAAAACATAAAATAGCTTAGGAATGGTTTGTGGCCCCAACCGAATATGGAGGATAACCATCCCCAAGGTAGTGGTCATAACATCATTAAAAGAGTGAAGGGCCATTGTAATCTCTAAAATGATGTTTGTGGGAATTTGTAGTTGGTCATGTGCATGGGAATAGATGTTATTGATGCTAGATCTACCATTAATCATTACCAATTTGACATGAGTTTGATTGATGTATGATGTAATGAAGAGGGGAGTATTAGGATCTTTAGTATGAAAAGGTAGGATTTTTGAATACTAAAAACTGACCAGGTTGGCTTAGTAGAGGGCTCCAAAAAAGGATGTAAGAGGTTGTAGATCATCTAATTGAACCTCTATGGAATGTAGAGCCTCAATTAATGCTTGGAAATGTTGAAGTGAGGTGCTGATTAAATCATAAAGGCTCATTTTCACTAGTGTTTGGTGAAGTTATTTCAAAATGAGCCATTAGATGAATGGAGTGGGGTTCGGAGGTGGAGCTCCCAAAATGGAAACTTTTGGTTTTGATGTTTGTGAGGGTGGAAATGGATATGCTTGGGTTTGGTTGGCAGGTTAAGAGGTCTAAGGGTAAGTCGAAGGGATGGTTACATTGGCTTTCACCTTTTCCTTCTATTGGTCTTGGGAGCAGGTAACCATATGAATGGTGTGGATAAGGGGGCTTGAAATTTGCTTTTGTTTCTCCTTTTTACTCTTGAGTAGGAGTGGTATAGTGGGTAGAGGTTGGGTAGGTTGCATTGATGGTAACATTGGTAGTCGAGGTAAAAGGGGCTCCTCCAATAGATCATCTTCTTCTTACAGATTATGGACAAGTGTTTGAAGAGATTTGCAATTTTTTGTATCATGTCTAGGAGTCCTATGGTAAAGACAAATCAAATTATCATTGAACTAGGTTGGTTTAGGATGGGTTGGATCAAAATATTTAATTAAAGGCAAGCTAATGGAGGAGGTTTGCAATAACCTTTGCAAAATAATTGTGTATGACTCTGACAAAGGGGTTGTAGGTAAGGGTTTTTGGATACGAGGGGTAAGAACTTTATTGGGCATAGGATTCTTTATGGAAGTAGTAGTTAGAGGAATGATTTTGATTGGTTGTTTTTGTTGGGTCTATCTAGGTTTGATTGGCGTAGGGGTTAGAGACTTGGATATAGAAGTTTTGGATGGCGAAGTTTTGGTTACAAGTAGAAAGGAGGACATGGATAAGTTGGTTAGGAATGATGAAGAACTAGATGGTTTGGTAATTAAAGGTGAAGAAAAAGGAGATGGTTTCTTAGAAGAAGAATAGGTAATAGGAATGGTATAAGGATGAGGTCCTAAAATGGAAGGTAGGTTAGAAGGAGGGGTTATAGGTCTATTTAGTGGTGGAGGTTTGGGTAGTATTTCCTTCTTAAGGGACTTGATGAAATTAGGATTTGGTGGGTTTGATGAAGTTTATTCCAATTTCAAAGGAGGGTGAGTGTGACTAGGTGTGGGAAGGATCCCTAAATTCTTGATTGGTTTGGTGAAAGAAGCATGAGGTAACTTGGTAATTTTAGGTGGAGGGGTTTGAGATTGTTTAGTTGCATCCTTAGAGGAGGTAGTTGGTGGGGTAGTAATAATGGGTTCAAGTGTAGACTCAAGAAAAGTTGAGGAATTGGATTTATTTTGATAAGGAAGGCTAAGTCGATGCTAAAAGGTGGCTCTATCAAAGTTAGGTTGGTATGTGAACTCTAAGATTTATGCCAACATAGGGAAAGTCTTATAAATGGGGGTAGTTCCTTGATCATTGGTCTCAAAGCTTAAGCCCTTAGGTGAGGGAGAAGTGGTTTTAATATTGGTATCTTGGGTGGAAGGTTCCAAAGGTAGCGACTGGGTAGATGAGGTAACTTTTTTTTGGGGAATGGTTTCTAAAGATGGTTCTATGATAGGATAGATGAGTGTGGTATTCTCAAGGGAAGAAATCGGTCTAAATTAGAAATTCAAAGAAGTAGGTGATTCTTGGGTTGGGGAGGTAGAGTAAGTGGTTGAACCGATGGTTTCCTCCTTGGGTATTTGTGCTAAAAGAGGGGTAGATAAAGCCATGGTCACATTAAGTATAGAAAGAGGGACATATGATTCCTCTATTTGGGTTTATAAAGGAATAAATGGTAGGTTGGATCCCTCTATTTGAGTAATAGTGGTAATGATCTCTTCAATGATGGGCACAAACTGACAATATTGATAGTATGTACCTCATGAGAATTAGATAATTCAGGTTTACTGTCATGATGTTGGGTGAAAGGAGTGTGATTTGGGAAAGGCTTATGGAAAATGTCTAGATATTGATTAGGGGGTGCATTGGGGTTATCAAATGTGAGATCTCCATGATCAATTAGATTTTGGACAAGAATTTTAAAGGTATTACATCTATCAATGTCATGTCCAATAGTTTGGTGAAAGGCACAATGGTCATTTTCATTATACCACCCAGGTATAGGGTGAGAAGAATCAAATTATTGGGCTAGTTTAATTGGTGAAAGTTGGATAAGGTTGGCCTTGAGAAATTTATCCAAAATATATGCATATGACTCCCCAATGGGAGTATATTATCTTGGAGGTGCTTGATTTTGGGTTTGATTTTATTGATAAGGAGGTTTGGAAGAATTATTTTGATGTGATTGATTAATAGTTGGAGGTGGGAAGTTTTTAGAACCACCAAATTTGTGGATGTTTTTGCCTTAGTATTGGATTGGTTGGTGGTTTTAGTAGAGGGAGGGCCATTAGGTTTGAAGGTAGAATTATTATTATATAATTTTATTTTCCCTTCATCAATGGCATGGTTTTCAAGTTTTCATGCCACAGTTAATGCCTCATCAAATTTTTAGAATGTTTGAACTTGAAGAGTAGGTACAATATGTTTGGCACAACCTATAGAGAAAAGTTCAATTAATTTGGGTTGGGGTAAGGTGAAAGAGATTTGATTGATGAGGCCTCTCCATCTAGCCACAAAATCAACAATAGACTCATCATCAAATTATTTGATAGAGTAGAGGTCAGTTATGGAAACCTTTTTAGTTATGTTTACAGAGAAATGTCCTAGAAAGATTTCAGCCAATTGGGAGAAGGAAAAGATGGAATGTGTAGGATGAGAGCTATACCAATCAAGAGTGGGTCCTGATAAGGACATTATGAAGGTTTAGAGGAGGAGAGAATCATCATATGTGATCCAGTAATAAGAATGATATAATTCTCTTAGATGTTGTTGGGGATCCTCCTTGCCTTGGAATTTGGAAAATTTAGGCAATTCCCACTAAGGAGGTTAAGAGTGAATGGGAATGGATGGATGGATAGGGTTTTTGTAAATTTGGTCATAGGATAAAAGTTTATGAGATCAAACAATAGATGACTCCAAGTTAATAAATTTATCCATTAGCATCTTGATCAAATCCAGCTGAGGTTAGGAAGATGCATAATTGAGAGATACATTCTATTGGGTTTTATTGGTAGCTATATAAGGATAAGTGGTAGAAGGGGTTGAAGAGGTCACATATTGGTAAGTGGTAATAAGTGGTTGGATGGTGCTACATAAGATCTGATTAGCACAAATGGTTGAGTGGAAGGTGGTATGTATCCATATTGATAGGTTGTCATAGGTACTTGTTAGGGAATGGATGTAGGTTGGCTTAAAGGTATAGTGGAGGTGGCAGGTGGAGGTTGGGTAAGTTGAGGTTTGTGGTGACTCTATTGATAATAGGTGGAAGTGTTTGAGGTAAAGAAATCACTATATTCTAAAATGGGGTATTAGTTAAGGGATTAGTTGCCCTCAAAGGAAGGGTAGAAGTATGGGTAGAAGATACACCCATGGTAAGTGTAGTATAGTTAACTATAGGTAGAGTTAAACCTACATGTAAAGTATGGGGTGTGGTAGGAGGTGCTTGGTTGGAGGTTGAAATATTAGATTGGGTTTGGGTAGTGGTGGTGGATTGAATTTTGGAAGAAGGTGAGGCTTGCATTAGCAAAGGATGGGTTGAGGTAGTACCCACCATAAGATGGGATGGCATTCCATAAGAAGGATCTGTAGGGGGAACTAAAGCAATGGAGGTACAGTAAGGCATGGCATTAAGGTAGTGTTGAAGAGCTACCTAATTGTTGTCAAGGAAGGTGGTGAAGTCAACATCACCTTGAGATACTACCAGAATTTGGGCAGGAGGGGGGGGGAATGAGGTGATCCCTCATCATTAGAATTGTACTTCATGGAGGAAGAAGAGGATGGTGGTGGTTGGTTGGTTTGATCTCTTAGTTGTTGTCTAGTAAATACCATATGAGAAATTGGGTGATATTATGATGAAACTCATGGCTCAAACAAAGAGCAACCAAAATAATTTTAATCAATCAATGCATACACTAAAAGTGTATTTATACTAGGATTCCTTTTAAATTATTTTTGGCTTATGCCTTAGAGAGTGTGAAGAGGGAGTTTGGCTTGTAAATTAGGTACTAAAGTGGTAATCTATGACTAGTTTCAAGTTATTTAGGCACTCAAAAGAGAAAATCTATGTTAAACTTTGGTACATGTCTTGATATTGGGGCCTACCCCCTCACTTCATAGTCTTGTAGCGATAAGAGTGTCGAGTGCTTAGCCAAAATATATTGAGTTTGGAGTTTATACTCAACCAAAGAGCTAAGTTGGTTCTCCCCCTGGTGGTGAAATCCAAGTAGGATAGCTAGGAAGGGGTAAGGTTATTGCTAGGTGATGAAATCCTAGTTGGGCCTTATCTCAAGTATGTTTAGATGTTTGTTTTGTGAAAGTGATTTGGTTTGTGTAACATCAGTGCACTAAGATTCAATTATGATGCCTTTAATTATGCTAAGTGAGCTAAATCAAAAAAGCAGTCGATGTATGCAGATGGTTTATTTTATGCCCAAAAGGAAATTTTTAGATTTCAATCGATGAATAAATAATAAAGGAAGAAAAGGGAACTAGGTCCCATCGGGCATGCCAAAATGTTTCAATTTATTTTCCTCATTTCTTAATGTTGAAAGTAAATAAAAGAAATATAGTAATAAGGTGTGTAGAAGAATACCTGGTGAAATGCACACGTGAATCCATATGAAAGTGGGAACTCCTCTTTGGCTAGGAAGGAATAACTTGAAAATAGCATAGACACTTGAAAGGGGGTTGTTAAATGTTTGGTTGGGTAGATTACCTAGTGTGAGCTAGATCCAAGAAGCATAATGCTTACTAGGAGGCTATCGATCCTCTTTTATGACAATCAAGTTTTAAATGATAAAAGAAGATATTTGCAGTCAATGATAAGAGAGTAAATGCTTGTTATAAAGTAAGAAATAACTTGATTATTGAATAAAATGATAAAATTTTGATGCTAGGGTAGTTGGAGTCAGGTTCAAAAAATTAGAAAGGGTAATGTGGTCAGAAGGAAACATAGAAAGTGGAACTTGATTTGAGGCAAAAGGGTGCAAAGGGCTTGCTGGAAAATGATGCCATGGAGAACCCTTAGCAGTTAGGAGAACCATTGGTGGTTGAGGATAACCATCAATGATTAGAGAACCGTAAGCGGTTGCAAATGATTCTTGATGGTTAGGTAACCATCAATGTTTTCTTGTGCAAATTTGAAGTGAATAACTTAGGGAGTATAAAATGAGATTTTGGTCAAATAGAGATTGGATACGAGGCTAGGAAGTGTAAACTAGGGTATTGGTGGATTTGATAAAGTGAAGGGATTAGAAACTAGATAAACCAAAGAACACAAGTACATAATACCTGCAACTAAGTAGAAGAATCCTAGAGTGATGCGGCTAGAGTAATGGTGATTTGAGTAATTTGGAGTGATTTTGATAGAGTTTTGGGGTCTCTAGTGATGATGCTTACTTGTTGGTATAGATGTTGAATATCTTTAAGAAATCTTGAATGACTGATGTCTGATTGTTCTCCCCTATTTCTTCCTCCTTATCTCTTTTTTATAGGTAGAAGTTACTAAATGAAATAAAGGAAGTTACCAATTTGATAGAGGATAAAGCTACCTATTTTCACAACTTTAAAATCTTGTTTTAAAGACAAGTTGCCATTTTTGGGAGTTGTTAATCTTGCACAAAGAGCTAGAAATTCTTTAAAGTTTGTTAAATCAAGGGTGATGACCCAACCATAGATGGTTAGGCCAACCTTTGATGGTTACCCTAACAGTCAGTGGTCGGTGGGGCAAAGAGATTTGGTAAAAAAAAGGTGAATTAAATTATGCATTAGGTGGGGATTTGATAAGGTCAAGCTAAAAATGGGTCTAGTGGAAGGTCTAAAGGTAATACGACATCAAAAATTGTTGTGTGCACTTTTTATGTGTCTACACACATATGGATTCAAGATACTCCATTAGATCTGTATTCAATCACACTTCATGAGAAACTATCAAAACCTACTTTTTTAGGCCTATAACAGTCATTTTAAATCCAAATTATGTATATAAGTGCCTCAAATGTGCTAGTAAAGTGACTTTTTCAAGTGCTTATAAGTGTGTAAGGATTATCCAAGAAGTTTCTAGGTCATTTCAATCCACTTAGAACACTTCCATTGGGTCTCTTCAGAGGGTTTAAGGGCATTTGGGGTCTTAAAGATGGTTCATAAAGTTTAAGGGATTAACCCAAGAAAAATTTATATGAATATATAGTAGACAACCTATTTCTTCTTACCCAATAAGATTAGGGTCCCATGCATCTGTTGGTTATACTTCCCACATGATGAATATAGACATTCCTGACTATCTAGGCCTTTTGAGAAGGTCAAATGAGTGTTTTGGCCAAAAATGTCACTCAAATGTTAATTTTTTTCTTGGAAGAGGTTTTAATAGGTCTCAAGGACCATACATGACACTATACAACACTTATTTAATTCACTTTCCCTTTAAAATGTTTTAAAGTCAGATCTGAACACTCTTGAGGGTTTAAGATTCTATCCCTAGTAGTCTTTTATTGAGATTATTTACATAATTCATAGGTTATAATACTTTTATAGGATTATATTAGGAACCCAAACATATATTCCACCCATATATACCCCATATCAACATAAAACATAGGCATGTTCTCTTCAACCTGAATACAGACCTGTAGGTCTTCAACTAGGCCTAGCCTCCAACCCAAGGCAAAACTTTATTCAACATGATTCATTATTATTTTAGTAGTCTTAAGATATACTAGGGATAATATTAAAATTATAATATAACCTACCTGACCTCAAAAACCCTCTATTTGGTTAAAAGGATATGTCTTTTCCTTATTGAATCCATGACTGGGTTGTAGTTCTTCAATTAGCCTGCCACATCACTAATCCTCAAGAAAGTGTTCTATTTAACACTTTCCTCTACATTATAGGGTTTATAAATTTATAATATTTATAAAAATAATCCTCATGTATTTATATGACCTTAAAAGGCTCAAAATTAGTATACGACTGTACATTATGTTCATAGTTTTGAACACAAATCTGTAGGTTTCCATTTAAGCTCCCTGACTATAGATTGATGTTTTTTCTTCCTCAATGGTCATTTTGTGGGTGTTGAATGGATAATATAATGTATAATTATTATATTTAACTTTTATAGGACTTAACATGAATTTTTTTCATGCCATTACATGACCATGTTCCTCTTTTTTGCTTGACAGGCCTGTGTATGCTTATTAGGCAACATGACTATGATTTGAAGGCATATTCTCTTTATTGGTATGTTGGTTCCTTTTGAATTATTTTAAATTTTTTATAAATATCCTATTAAACCTTTTAAATATTTTAAATCCTTTATTCTCATTATATACATCCCATTTTAATGGTTTCTCCTGAGACAAACCTATAGGTCTCAATTAGGCCTATATGACTACAATTTGATGGTTTGATTCATGTATCATATTAGTGTTATAATAAATGTTAGATATTTTATTAATGATTCATTTATTTTTTATGCATACATTCACATATTATATTTCATATTATTTATATGTCATTCTAGAACACTTCCTACAAGGGCTGTAGGTGGTCATTTAGGTTCCCTTGACTGTAAGTCACTACTATATATTCCCAAAGATAAGTGAACCTTATTGAGATGTTTATATGGGTTAAAATTCATTAATTTTTTTTTACTGAACCTCACCATCCTATAAGACCTTAAAAATATCAACACAAACATGATTTTTGTCTTCTGCTTCTTGATAGCCCTATAGGCTATCTTTTGGGCCTAAGAACCTTCTTTTCACTATGGTATTCTTTGTATCGAGTCTAATTAAATCATTTGAAGAATTTATAAAATGTTTTAATTTTATTATATATATATATATATATATATATTATCTACTCAAATATACTTATTATGTATTTAAATATCATTTAGAATCTCCATAGTCCTTCTCTTGGACTCCCACAGTCCTATCTAACCAACACAGTCCACTTAGGCATACAATCTATTGAGCCAAAGTGAAATGAAGTTTGAGATGTAAGGGGTTATATAATGTTTTTAAAAATAATATGAAGCATTAATAATATGAATTTAAATTAATTAAGACAAATACTTGATGTTGATGGTGACCTAAAGGTCTGCAAACCTGTAGGCTCATAGTCCTCCTTGGATCTTGGCTTGTTGAAAGATAATATGAACTCTAAATGCAATGAATAGAAATTTGTAATGCCTATTGAATATTATATAAAATAATATGTGATAGTTTTATTATGCTTTAAAATTCTTAAAAAATGACCACATTACATTTGATCAGGGTACTTCACCAAGGCAACTAGTTTCAATAGTCCACATTGTGCATGCAAAATTACTTGCTTATCTTGAAGTTTATCACCCATTGATTTATTATAGGAGTATGATAGGCCTTTAAAACATTTTATTAACTATGGAAAATTAATTTCACTCATTTCATTAAACAATAAAACTTCAAACTCTTTGCACATAGGATTGACATGCTAAAATAGCTAAAACAAGGCCATTTGACACCACACCAACCATGAACATGAAGAAACTTGAGAAGATATGCAACTAAAGGGGTAGAGGATTGTTAAACAAAACTTTTTAAAAACTTTTCATTCAATCTCAAAATCCTATACTTGGAGAAACCTAGCCCTAATGGGGTTTTAAGTCACTTTTGCACACCCTTAACTTCTTAATGATTATTCAAAGAGTTAAGGGGTTTAACCAAAAAAACATTGACAAAAATTGGAAGGTATTAGGGTCCCATCCTATGTCCAATATCTTGGGATTTAAATATCTCTCTATTGAAAGTACCAAGTTAAATATTATTACTTGTTTTGGGCTGCCAAGAAGGCCAATGAAGAAAAATGTGGGTTTTTTCACTGTTTAGCTCTATAAATCCACTTCATACATAGATTTGGGTCTAAGAAGACCATAGGGACCCTTGGAAAATTTTTCAACTTGTAAACAATCAGGAACCCTCTACAATAAACCACTAAAGCATGATTTTTTCAAGATTCTAATTGTTTTACCCCTTTTAGTTGTTGGACATGATGAAATTAGTAACTCTTCAACTTTCACTAGCCTATAAAAACATGGGAGAGGTTGAAAAAATGTTTCACATCCTTTAATACCTATATCTCTCTCAAAAACTCCTCATTTGTGCATTGGAGAATGATAAATGATAATTATAAATGGACTATAATGTTGAAAATTAGTTATAAAAGACATTTAGGGAAATTGTATAGTCATGTACAAGCATGATGTCATCATATGGGTGTTAGATGACTTAAAACATCCCCTTTCTAAAGACAAATCCTATATATCATTCTTGACTAAGTATCATTTTCACATTAAAATGCATAATAGGACTAAAGTAATAGAATACCTTAATCCTGTCAAAATTACATTAAACTCTTCAAAATGCCTTAGAGATAATGTGATACACTTACTAGTTTTGCTTCTTTGATCCATTTTAACTAGCTTTAAACCATGTTTTCTCCTTCTAGGGTTATCACCTTGTCTCTTTGGGCATGCCTCCACATTGACTTGATTTTCCATTTACCTTAACTTTGTCAAACATACCTTAAACAATCCTAAACACAAAATGAAGACCATAAAAAATTACCACTTGATGACAAGACAAAATGACTTGACCTAACTGCCAACTAGACCATCCTAAATGACCTTATAAGCTTCTAAAAGAGACACATTACCTATCAACTTAGATCATTAATGATGAAAATAAAGTATTCATAATGGTTATCAACAAAATTAAGAGCAAGTAAATCAAAGTTTTGAATGATCCTCATTCAAGGTAGCCAATTTTTTTTTAATATCTTTAATGACCTCTTGAAATTATATGCCTACTATGCACTTTAGACCGATTGCCTAGTCCATCTATTAGCCTATGGAGTCATCTCATCTAAACATAAAGCATCACTTGCTACAAACCTTCTTGAAAATAACTAAAATAACTAATTACCTTCACCGACATAACCAGACAAAATCAAACACACCAAAAAAATACAAACACAACAAGCAACAAGATAAAACACATTGTGATACAAAGCACTTAGAATAAATACAAGACAAAAAATACTATGTAAAATTAACCTATCATAACTAATCCTCTTAGATTAAAAGGACAACTCTTTAAATCACCTTCATGTAATGAGCAAGGATGATGTGTAAGCTACTGATCAAACTTTGTCATTACTTGACTAGATCCTTTCTTGGAAACCACCTTCTTTGGTTTGACCTCACATGGATCTATAACAATAAATATGTCTCCAATAAATACAAACACATCTTGATTTTGATTTCTTATCTCATATTGTTGTCCATCTTTAGTAATGTGAGAGATTTCCAAAGTGAATATGTTTTGATTCATAAAGGTAGAAACATTCTCAGATTCATATTTTATTGGATCTTCAAATTCCATCTCATTTTCATCTTGAAGAGTTTTATATTCATCATAGATTATCACCTCTTGAGATTGAACCTCTTGGTGATAACTAATAAGACTTTTTGGCTTGCTAGGGGATTTGTACTCTCATCAAACACTTCCTCTTATTTTTATTGAGGTGTTAACCTACCAAGATATTCAAACTCCTTGAACATGTCCAAGTAGGACTACCACAAGTCTTTAAGGCCTATTTAAACTTGTGAATGAGATTCAAAAAGATCATCAAACATGGTGCTCTCCTTAAGAACTTTCTCATGCATCTATTGATCATGCTCATTAGACAAGACAACATTATTCGCACTCTCCTTATGATCTTGTTGTAGCATCAATTTGAAACCTTAGAGAGGGTTTTTTAGGATCTATCCAATTAAGCCACACTATGAGAACAACCCTAGGCTATGGGTTACCTATGTTGGGGTTATACCTCCAAAGATGGTCAGATTCCTCTTGATGGGTCACTTATACTAATGTTTACACTAAGAAAAGGGGTAGAGAAAGGGTAAAGGGTAACTAATAAATATAAAATGTTATGCACCAAATTTAAATGAGAACTCACATAATAATGAAGTAAACAATGAGGAAGCAAAATACAATGCTAGCTCACACAATTTCATAGAACTATCTAGTTGCATAAGTGTTTCATAAACTAGGTCTAGGAAGTAATGAAAGAAGGAAAATATGAGTTCTAAGACTCATTAAGATATTTCATCAATGATAGAAAGAACACTAATTTAGACTTTAAACTAACTTGAAGACACCTATAAATGAGCAAGAAAGAAGGACAATGGGCATGGAAGATTCTCCTTCACAATGCCATCATGCAGAAGTTTTGCTACACATAATTCAGAGGAGAGAGATAGGTAAATAAAGTCTTTATTGTTTCAATAGGTCCTGAATAAATTTTTTGAGAGGGTATACCCTTATTAAATAAGATTCTTTGCTCTTCCAAAATTGAGAGATAATTTCTTATCAAAAGTCAAAGAGCCTTTACAATGTGGAAGAAAATAAGAGATATAAGAGAAAGGTAAGAGAGAGGGGAAGCATGCCATCTGAGATTATTAATTGAGCTACCACATTTTTTTAATTTTGAACCATCTTTGATCCAATTAGGGCTATCCCTTCATCAATAATTTAACCTACATTTTATCTAATTAGTCTTCAATTTTTTCTCATTGGTTAAGAAATACACTAGAGGACAAGACTATGTTTTGTAGATGATGAGTCATGATCCTTTCAAGGAAGAAATATCTATAATATTTGAACAACATTGAATGCTCTAATTTCTTATCTAACCATCAGATCTCTTTTATTTGATCTTCCACTCCACCTTCCACTTTATTTCAATTATAAGGATAAAATCCTCATACCTTGAATCTAGACAAAGCCATGCCATATCCGATTTGAGTGACAGTAAGTACCCACTTGTCGAGGATATGACCATGTAAAATATGAGACACTTATTCAAAACCATTCATATTTTCCCCTACTTCAATATCTAAGAATAGGTCTTAATATAGATTGAAAACCAATCCAATTTATTAGTTTTCATATAGTCATTATACATTTGGAACTTATAGACTGTATAACGTCATTCTTGAACTATATTAGTTCTAAATAGACCTATTCTGCCTTTGAACCTTGTGGGAATCAAGAAACCACTACACACAAGGATCTCCCTTCATGAAATGATGTTGAAACCATAAGAAAACCAAGTCTACATACATTAGATCATCCAACAGAGGTCTCAACTGAGCTTTAATGACATCCTTTGAAATATTTTCCCCGTTTCAACCTTAGGTCACATTTTTTCTCTATTAAAGTCTCCTATATTTAAATTTTAATGTTGGCCATTGATATTGAATCTACATAGTTTAATGCACTCCAGTGGATATGTGGGATCCACTTAATCATTGACCTCTCACTCACTATAGATTAACTACCTCATGATTAAACGTGCACCATTGGATTTTATTTATTGTGCACCATTGATCTTCCTTTTCACAACTCAAATATGTACCATTGATTTAACTAGAAGCTTCCACAGTCATGACACTAGTAGCTTCTCGCTTGTCTTCAAGATTCACTGACCTTTTGAATTTGATCTCACCATTGATATTGAATACATGATTAAACACACTCTATTAGATCTTCAAGATCCACTGACATCATTCTTGCCTTCTCATCATTGATCTTCATGGCATGATTGAATGCATGTTGTTGGATCTTTGGGACCCACTAACTCATCTTTGCCTACTCACTGTTAGATTTTTGATGTATGATTGAATTCACTCTATTGGATCTTCTTTTGAAGAAAAAAATGACTATTTCATGAGGTTTGAACTTGACATCACCATGCACATCTTACTTGTTAAGGATTTTTAAATCCTAGAGGTTAATTACTACAACTTTAACTTGATGTCCCCACACATGTTTCATTCTACTTGTTCAACTTTAAAGACCTATATTTTGAGATAGAAATCTCATCAAGATACTAAATTTTAAGAGCATGATTTAGGCATGAAAAACACCATGTCCATGTAAATATTTGACCCTAATTTACTTTTCAAGCACATTTATCAAATGCATCATGATCTAGTTCTTCTCTACATGATGTATTTATCATGATCTAGTTCTTCTAGAGTTGTACAAGAAACTATTGTCCCTTTAGAAGGATCCAATGAACTTATAAGACTTTTTAAAACTTGTGTTCATGCCCCTAAATGCTTGAAACACCATGAGAACTTGCTATTCTTTTCACTTTGCAATCTTAGACATGTTTCCAAGCCTACTTCCCAAGGATCAACAAATTGTACTTTAATATTACTTAAAGTGTTTCAAAATCTTTGTAAGCAATATGAGATCTTATTCTCTTAATTTTGGTTCACTCATTCCATCCAAAATTTAGATCATCTATCCAAACCATTTCTAGGCAAAAGATTCTTATATGGGCCAAATTTGGCCAACATTTCTCGTGATATCCTAGGGTTGCATGCCTTCTATGCAAAGACTAATGTCCTTAAATTGATCCATTGGGCATATGGAGTCTCAATTATTTTCTCTCAACTGATCATGAAAATGATACAAGGTTGCCCTTTTTATAGAAAACCTCCTCTTGAAATAACAAGGACCAAAAAAAGAAACAAAACAACAACTATGATCAAGGCACTTATTAAAAGGAAATGTGCACAAGGCACTTAGATGAAAGAATAAAAAACTACTTTAATATGTTACAATATCATACAATAGCTATAAACTCTTCTAATAATAAGGCTTTAAATGAATTCCATTAACTGGGATGGGTAATAACTCTCCATCCAGTTGGGCAAGTTGAAAATCATTATATTATTTGCATTCATGGATCAAATAAGGACCACTCCACAAGCTACCAAACTTGATATGGTTTCTTGGATTGGCCTTATTTGAGTCCCATTTGAGGACTAGGTCCCCTTCCTTGAAGTCCCTTACTATGGTTGTATTTTCAAAGAATTTCTTAGCCTGAGCTTGATGTGATTCTAATGTCTTCAAGGCAAGGTCCCTATTTTCTTCAAACTCTATGAGCTATACCATCCTCATGTTAATGGGCTCACTCTTAATCAACTCAAGCTGATGGCCTAACTCCAATGCAATTATTTCAATAGAAATGGGCAATTTGGCTTCCCTTCCATATATAAGGTCATATGGAAAATTACCAATGACAACTTTGGAATTCACTCTATCAGCCCATAAGGTTGTCTTTAGCTTTATATGCCACACTCTTTGATTCTCTTACATGGCACTCTCAATAATCCATATAGAGTTATTATTTATGGACTCTACTAGTCTATTTGATTAGGGGTAGTAATTAGAGGATGTGTTCAGGTAGATGTGAAGCTTGAATTCCCATTCACTTATCTTCATACCAACAAATGCCAATGATTTATCTAAAATTATAGTAGCTGGGACACCAAACCTGGTTACTATGTTGTCATAGAAGTCCAATACTATTATCTCATTGGATTTTTTAAAGGTAATTACTTCCACCCACCTGGTGAAGTAGTCAGTTGTAGTGAACACCCATTTATGTCCTTCACTTGAAGGTGAATTTATCATTCTTATGAAGTTAAACCCCCATTACATGAAGGGTTGCTCTACCTAGCTTGGGTTGAGTGGAGGATCTAATAATCTTTGTTTTCCTACAAATAGAGAACATTTCTAACATTTTCTAACCCATGCATAGGCATCTTTTAAAAGGTTGGGCTAGTAATAACCAACTCTCATTACCTTTGATACTATTGTTCTTAGAGCAAAATGGCCTCCTACAAGTCCATTGTGAAACTGATCTAAGAGCTTTATCACTTGATTTCCATCAATATACCTAATAAGTACCCCATTGAGGTCCCTTCTAAAAATAACACCATCAAATAATGCATAAGGTATGGATTAAAGCATTAAATACCTTCTTTTTTCTCTATCCAAACCTTGAGGTCATTCTCTTGCCATCAAGAAATGCTCATGTCTTGGATCCAACTTTTATTAAGTGGAGGTGCATCTGCGAGTCATCTTATGTTACCAAAATAACTTCTTTGTCTTCTTAAATATCATCTAATATATTATCACACAAGCCTTTGACTTTTACCATATTAGTGACTTTGATCTCCACATCATACTCCATGACCTTGGTAATCTAGCCTACTCTTTTCTCATTCTAGTCTTTATTAAGGAGGAAGTCCCTAACTTTAAGATGAGACACCATAATATAAACCTTGATATTGGAAAGCATTGGCTTAAATTTTTTTAGTATTCTCAAAGCTATAATAACCTAATTTTAAATAAAAGTGTACTTTACCTCATATCCTTCCAGCCCTTGACTAAAAAGGTAATTCACTGCTCAAGTCCTTCACCATTCTTCTGCATCAACATAGTTGATATATTGTCATCATTAGCAAAGGTTTACAATATAAAGTATTTTGAGAAGTTGGGATTTATGAGTGAGGGTCTTGGGAAATGGCTTACTTGATAGCCTCAAATGTTGCTCTACCTTCATTTGACCAAGTAAACACTTGGCTCTTCTTCAGCTTAGTAGTGATGGGTTTGACAATGTTTACAAAACTAGGTACAAACTTTGTCACAAAGTTTATTTTCCCAAGGAAGCTCTAGATTCATTTTTATGCTTGGGTAAAGATAAGGCCAAGATGACACTTATTATATTAGGTAAATGGATAATATTTCCTTTAAAATAATGTGACCCAAAAGTTTACCTTCATGAACAACGAACACACATTTATTGGGATTTAAATAGATCCCATACTCTCTACATCTTTCAAAGATCAACCTTAGATGGTCCATGTGTTCACTAGCCTTATTGGAGAAAAATATGATGTCATCCAAGTAAACTAGTACCAAATAATTCAACAACTCTTGAAAATCCATGTCCATTTCTCTTTCAAAGGTTGCCCCAACATTTAACAACCCAAAATACATCTTTTGGTAAGCATATGTGCCCCACTATGTGGTGAAGGAAGTATTATACTAATCTTCCTCTCTTACTAACACTTGGTTGTAACCTAAATACCCATCCAAAAGGGAAAAATATTTTGAACCAATAACTATTTGAAGGAGTTACTCCATGGATGGTAAAGGATAGTGATCCTTCAAAAAAACCCTATTTATATCCCTAATGTCAGCACACAATCTGATTTCCCCACTCTTCTTCCTCATAGGTACAAAATTGGTTACCCATTAGGAGTGCTTAATGGGAAATATGATCTTTGATTCAATTAGTTTAGCCAATTATTTACTCATAAGATCTTCAATTATAGGGTTTATAGGCCTTTGCTTATGTCTGATAGGCTCGGCATTAACCTCTAGTTCTATAGTGTGTTGGGCCAGTTTGGGATCAAAGCCTCTCAGGTCACTATATTCCCTAGAAAATATCTGTACATATTATTTAAAAAGTTATATGAAAGAATACCTTTCAACTTTAGTGCTTACCTTTCCAATCTTGAGGATCTTATCTTTGAAGATAAAGACTCTTTCATAGTTTTATTCACTTGTTGACATCACTACCTTGTCTTTTCTCATATGATCTCCCTCATGGAAAAGACCTTCAAGGGTGATAATCCATTTAGGAAGCTTGTTATATCACAACTAAGTAATTTTATCCTTATACTGATTATCAAAGTTTTCTTGGTTCATTGCAGAGAATTCTACTTCGTACTGCAACAAACAAGCAATTTGTTTATCATTCTCAAAGACCTGCCAATGAGCTTCATTATCTGGCACTAATGGTCTTACCACCACTTTGATATGTGGTTGCACCTTGGTCTTTTTTAACTCATTTGGGATATCAAATTCAACTCCCACAACTACCAACCTATCAACATGTCCATTTTGGTTCCTCGATACTGCTTGGATGTTAAAGGCCTCAAAATCCTCAATTAGGTCCCACACTCTATGTTTTTAAGACTTCAAGATATTCTTGGTGATTTTGTGGCCTCTAACTTGATGCACTATTAGCTTACTATCCCCATAAACTTATAATTATTTGATTCCTCTATTATTATCCCATTGAAGGCTATGGATAAATCCCTCATACTCTATTACATTACAAGAGAAACTGAATTAGAACCTATAATAAGAGAAATACTTGCCATTGGAGGGGGATACTAGCATTGCACCTTTACCCACTCCATGTTTGCTCCTTGTACCATCAAATAATTTATTTAAAAATCCACTAGGACCTTCTTGAGTTATAATGAGGGATAGCATGGATTAATTCTATTCATGCAAGCAGTAGACACCCATGTCTTTTTCTTCAACACCTTCCAAGGGTTCAACCAATTGATTATCATTCCATAATTCATCCAAGAACATATCTAGTATCTCCTTAGAATGAGTGTTTAGTTCTTGACCAACTATAAATTTATCAAGGCATGGTACCCTCAACTAATTTCAAGGCATGGTACCCTCAACTTCTTGATCAATATTATTTTGAATAAGGACCAAAGTGTTATATGTGCTTGCAGCATTTGGATTATAGTTATTTTGCCTAACATAGTTAGGTTGCCCTTATCCTTGGCCTTGACTTTGGACCTAACCTTGGAAATTTCCTTTATAGGGTGGAATATTTTCTTGATAATATTAATACTAAGGTTGATATGAGGCTTAATAAGGTCTATTAAGAGCTTTCTACCTCTTAACATTCACTAGTTCATTTCCCAAGGATTGGAACATGCTCTTAAGCTCTTGAAAGTTATTGTGTTCTTGGGAATCACTAGATTGACTAATGGAAGCCTTTTCTTGATTTAGTGAGGGTATATCAAAAATTATAGGCAAAAAAGGAATGAAAATAAGGGGAGGAATAGAAATAGGGGGTGGTATGATCTTAGGTAATAAAGACATTCATGGTCTAGGTGTAAGCTTGCCAACCTACACCAAACAATTTTCTAATCTAATTGCCTCCTAATATGCATTTGGCAATGTATTTCCTCCCATGGACTAGATCAATACTACAATGTCACTAGTTAGGGCATTCAAATATTACATAAAGGAAAAGTTATGGGTAGGCCTAATAGAGTATGGGATTTTATCCTAAGTCTTTTGGAACCTTATGTTGAAGTCTTGCATAACTTTAGGAGGAGCTCTTTTTATTATGGTTAATTACTCTGTAAGTGACAAATGGTCAATTTTAACCTCAAATATATTACAAAATGCATCTCTTAAATGATCCCATGTTGTAATATAATTAACATCAAGGATTATATATTAGTCTAAGGCTTTACCTTTGAAAGAGATGGCTAATAACCTAATTACTACATTTTCTTCATTGATATCATGAATGTTGTATAAGTTGGCTATATCCATGAGGCACTCAGAAGGGGATGTAGCTTGGTCTCTAGTAAAATAAAGGATGCTTTTAAGATTTGTTAATGGAATAGGATAATATTGAGGGAGGTCCAGAGGACTTTGGCCATTAAAATCCACTAAAGGAAAAGCTCTAGGGGCTGCCATGGTGATGAAAGGGTTTAACAAAGATCTTCTTGTAGGGGTAAGCCTTGAAATTGACTTAGGAAAAAAGTTTCCTTTATAAGGGTGTGTATTAACACATATTAATCCTTTTACTGAGTTCAAATTCAATTCAACAAATTCAAAGGGAATACCTATAAAATTTGATCTTGTAGTCACTTTGGCATGAGATGTAGTCACGGCTCTACTACTAGAATGTTGAAACTTCTTTTGGAGTTACCAGATGTTGTTACTTGGAAGTTATAACTACTACAAATTGATCAAACTAGCATCAAAATTTGACTAATATTCTTTGAAATAAGTCCCATTGAGTGTGCCAAAAACTATTGTATATTCAATTTTCACCCTTAGAGAGGGTTCTTTAGGATCTCTCTAATAGAGCTACATAATGAGAACAAATCTAGGCTATGGGTCACCTATGGTGGGGTTGGACCTCCAGAGAATGTTGGCTTCCTCTTGATGGATTAAATATACTAATGTTTTCAATTTTAAAAGGGGTAGAGAAGGGGTAAAGGGTCAATAATAAATATAAAAGGGTGATGTACCAAATTTAAATGAGAACTCACATAAGCATGAATTAAACACTGAGGAAACATAAGATAATGCTAGCTCACAGAATCTCACAAAACTAGCTATTTGTATAAGTGTTTCATAAACTAGGTTTAGGAAGCAATGAATGAAGGCAAAGAGGATTTTTAAGACTCACTGAGAGCTTGCATCAATAATATAAATAACACTAACTTAGACCTACAACTAGCTTTAAGACACCTATAAATGAACAAGAAAGAATGACAATGGGCATGAAAGATTCTCCTTCATAATGCCATCATGCACAAGCTTTTCAACACATAATTCAGAGGGGAGAGATAGGTAAAGAAAGTATTTATTTATTCAAGAGGTCATTCGTATAAATTTTGATAGGATCTAACCTTATCAAATGAGAGTCTCTGCTATTCTATAATTGAGAGCGAATTTCTTATCAAAATTCAGAAAGCTTTTACAAAGTGGAAGAAAATAAGAGATATAAGAGAAAGGGGAGAGAGATGGGAAACATGCCATCTAATATAATTAATTGAGCTACCAAATTTATTGAATTTTGAACCATCTTTTGATCCAATTAGGACTATCCCTTCATCAATAAGTTAACATGCATTTGCTCTAATTAGTCTTCAAGTTCTTCTCATTAGTTGAGAAATATACTAGAGGATAAGAGTCTATTTTTAGATGACGAGTCATGATCCTTTCAAAAAAGAAATATCCTTAATATATGAACATCATTGAATGCTCTAATTTCTTCTCTAACCACCAAATCTCTTTGCTTTGATCTTCTACTCCACCCTCCACTTACTTTTACGTATAAGGATAGAGTCCTCATACCTTGAATCTAGATAGAGCCATGCCATGTCTACTTTGAGTGGTGGTAAGTACCTACTTGTCAAGGATGTGGCCATGTAGAATATGAGACACTTGTTCATGACCATTCATATCTGCCTTTACTTCAATATTTGAGCATATGTCTTAATATATATTGAAAACCAATCTAATGTATTGGTTATCATATAGTCATTATACATGAAGAGGTTACAGACTGCATAACATCATTATTAAACTATATTAGGTCTAAATAGAACTATTATACCTCTTAACCTTGTTGTAATTGAGAATTCATAGTACATGAGTATATCCCTTCTTGAAATTATGTTGAAGCATAAGAAAATTGAGTCTACATGCATTAGATCCTCCAATAAAGGTCTCGACTGAGCTTTAATGGCATCCCTTGAAATATTTGCCTTGTTTTGACCTTACATCACATTTGTTCTCTATTTAAGTCTTTTGGATTCAAATTTTAATGTCAGTCATTGATCTTGAATATGCATGGTCTAATGTACTCCATTGAGTCTATAGGATTTGTTAACTTATTGACCTCTTGCTCACCATCGATTAGCTTCCTCAAAATTGAACGTACACTATTGGATATACTTTATCACACACCATCAATATTCCTTTGCATGACTCAAATGTATACCATTGATTTACCTAGTAGCTTCTACAATCATGACACTTGGCATCTTATCACTTGTCTTTAGGGTTCATTGACCTTTTTACTTTGAACTCATCATTGATATTAAATGCTTATTTAAATGTGCTCTATTAGATCTTCAATAATAACTAACATCATCCTTTCCCACTCACCATTGATCTTCATTAAATTATTTAATGCATTCCATTGGATCTTTGAGACCCACTGATTTGTCCTTGCCTTTTTGCCATTAGATTTTTGATGCATTATTTAACATGCTCTATTGGATCTTCTTTTGAATCTAAATGGTTATTTCATGAGGTATGAACTTGACATAGCTATGCACATGTTACTTGTTAAGTATTTTTAAATCCTAATGGTTAATTATTGTAGCTTTAACTTGATGTCCCTATGCATGTTTCATTCTACTTACTCAATTTTGAAACCTATATCTTGAGATAAAAATCTCGTCAAGATAAAAAATTTATAGATCATGATTTAGGCATGAAAAACACCATGTCCATGTAACTCTTTAACCCTAGTTGATTTTTCAAGTGAATTTATTAAATGTGTAACTAGACTAATCTATCTGTCTCTACATGACATGCTTATGATGGTCTGGTTCTTTTAGACTTGTTAAGGTGTGGAGCTAAGAACTTCACCAGATGAGCAGATGCTGAAGTTGCTAGATTTACATAGTCGCCGACGATGGCAAGGAGTCGACCAGTAGCTGTCAGCGTCGGTCATGTATCGACCAATGTCAATCATAGGCAGATAGGTAGGCGTCGATGTCAGTCACCTATGCATCCAAAATCTATTTTTGTGGACAAAACAAAATGTTTGCATGATAGGATTAGCTGTTAGTTATAAGTCCGCGTCTCTATCTTTAGCAGGACTATTTTAAGCCTTTGATTAGGAGGTGCATCTAATGGTTGTTAATGCATTGCTCATGATCCCTAATTCTATATAATGGGATAGATCTTCATAGCTTGCATACTTTTGTAGAAGTGTATGAGAATAGTACAAGACATATTGTATATGTGTGTATCAATCCAAGTTGTTGGAATTGATTGTAAACTCTTGAGGGAAAGAGATATGTACATCTGAGAGGTGTGAGAAGAAAGTGTGTATCTTCTTCATTGTATTTCCTTCTAGAAGATTTTAATACAAGTTTTTAGGGTGGTTTCTTGTATCTCTTATTCTTTGCTATTTTTGGTTCTAGTTGCTTTCAATTCTGGTTTAATTCCGTGTTTAATTGCTTGCATAAAAGTAATCAAGTTTGTTGGTTGATCCCCAACAAGACTTGTGTAAGAAATTATTTTCTCTTTAGAAGGATACAATGAACTTATAAGACTTTTTTCAACTTGGTTCATGCCCCTGAATGCTTGAAACACCATGAGAACCTGTTGGTCTTTTCACTTTTCAATCTTAGACCTATTTCCAAGCTTACTTCCCAAAGATCAACAAATTGCATTTTAAGCTTGTTTAAAGTGTTTCAAAAACTTTGTAATCAATATGAGATATTATTATCTTAATTTTTTTCCACTCATTCCATCCATAACTTTGATCATCTATCCAAACCATTTCTAGGCAAAAGATTATTATGTAGGCCAAATTTGGCCAACAGGGCTATATGTTCACTATCTAAAATAGAGCAAAATTTTTCTAGTTCTTCCTAAAAGGAAGCTTTTTCTTCATCAATTGAAATCATTCCAAGTTCAATTTGAATCTTTCCATTCTCTTAAGGGAAAAAAATCAAGTCAAAATTTTCAAACAACCCTTGAATAGACTCATGACATGGCTGCAAGTTATCTTCTTCAAGTTCTATCTTTTATCTATGAGGTTTCACAAGACTAATAACTAATGCATTTAAAAGAAGACTAACCTCATATTTAGATACAATGTAATAAATTGTTTCATATTCACATTTATCTTCATTAAAACTCAATCCATGATAACTATATTGATCTTCTTCTTCTTCCATCAAGAATGGAAGCTCATATGCCCATTAAAAGTTTAATACATCATGTCTCTCTTATACCAAACATGATTTATCCTCTTCTATGAGGATTCCAACTGCTTCAACTTCATTTTGGAGTTCAACTTCATACTATCCAATATTATGTGAGATTGTGCTTCTCATTCAAAAGGCTTGAATAATGTCCACATATTGCATTTGCTCAGGGTACTTCACCAAGGCAATTAGTTTCAACAGTCCACCCTATGCATGCAAAATTACTTGCCTATCTTGTAGTTTATCACCCATTGATTCTTATAGGAGTATGAAAGACCTTGAATATTTTGGGTTCACTATGGAAACTTCATTTTATACAACAAGACAAGTTAAAACTCTTTGCACATAATACTATCATGTTCACACTACTAAAACAAGGCCATTTAACACTGCATCAACCATGAACATGAAGAGACTTGAGAAGGAATGATATTATATGAGTAGATTATTGTTTAAGAGACCTTTTAAAAACATTTTAATGTATTCATTCAACATAAAAATGCTACACTTGGAGGAAACTATCCCCAATGGGGTTTTAAGTCACTTTTTCACACCCTTAACATATTAATGATTGTTGATAGAGTTAAGGGGCATAATCAAATAACCAATGCAAAAAATTTTAATGTAATTAGGGTCCCATCCTATATAAAATATATTTAACTTGAAATATCTCTCTCCTCAAAGTACCAAGTGAAAACATGTTACTTATTTTGAGCTACCAAGAAGGCCGATGGAGAAAAAGAGTGGGTTTTTTCACTATTTGAATTTGTAACTCTACTTACTACATATATTTGGATATGATAAGACCATGGGTCCATTTGAGAAGTTTTCACCTTGTCAACCATTAAAAACCCATTGCAAGAAACCACCAGAAGCATGATTTTCTCAAGACTCTAACTATTTTCCCCCTTTTAGCTACTTGAGATGATGAATGCAATGACTCTTAAGCTTCCCCTTACCTGTACAGATGTGAGAGAGGTTTCAAAAATGTTTCACATCCTTTTTTACCTACAACTCTCTCAAAATCTCCTCATTTGTGCTTAGAGAATGATAAATTATAGTTACAAATGGACTCCAATGTTGAAAATTAGTTATAATAGACTTTCAGGGAAAGTGTATGGTTAGGTAAAAACATTATGTCATCATATGGGTGTTAGATGACTTAAAATAGTCCCTTTTCAAATACAAACTATATATTGTTTTTGACTAGAAAGTATCATTTTCACATTGAAATGCATAACATGACTAAAGTAATAAAATACCTTAATCTTGTCAAAATCAACTTAAACTCTTCAAAATGCCTTAAAAACAATGTGATACACTTAAGTTCTAATTATTTAACCCATTTTTACAAGATTGAAACCATGTTTTCTCCTTTTAGGGTTACCAACTTGTCTCCTTGGTCATGCCTCTACATTGACTTGATTTCCCATTTACCTTAAATTTTTCAAAATTACCTTAAACAATGCTAAACACAAAATGAAGACCATGAAGAATGACCACTTGATGACAATATGACATGACTTGACCTAACTGCCAACTAGCCCATCCTAAATGACCTTGTAAGTTATGATCAAGGAATTTGACTCAAGAGAGGAGGTTAGTATGGTGTTAGTTCCGAAAATAATGAAATTAACGCACTAAACAAGCTAACATATGTAGGCCTAGATCATGGGGAGAGCTTAGTGAATAAACCAAAAGAAAACACAACTAAAATTTAAAGAAATGACAACTTTCCTTACCTTCCTTGATTTCTCCAAGATGATGTGTTCATTATCTTGCTTGGATTATTGTCAATAGGTCTTCATTAATGGGGTTTGGCTATCTCCATCTCCTCTTGGCACTATGGTTGTCTTGATGGATTGGATTGATTTTGGCATTATAACACTATGCATTTAATTCATGAAATCCAATCTAGTAATATAAATCTACTATGTTCTAAGCTCTCCAAATTAAGAGCTATAGGCTTGCTTTTATAGGCTTTGAAATGACTTAGAATGGGGTAAATCTTAACCTTGGTTGGCTTAGTTAACCTGAGTAGAGTTAATAAGTGTCCAAAATCTCATGATTAGCATGAATAGGTGTGCTTTGAGATGTTTTGAATTTGAATAAATCACAAAAGGTCATGATTAGATTATAATATATTTTTTAGGATATTTATTGAATTTTCCTTTTTGATAATTGATTTATTTTCTCATGGATGAATTCAATTAGGATTTGATTAGAAGTAATCCCTTTTAGGCATTTGAACATTTGTGCAATATTTTGATTTATTCAATGTGAATTTGTTCAATTTAGTTGATTTATGGGCCAACTTGATTTATTTACATGGTTATGAAGCCAAATTTGAGTTATTTATAAATTCTTAGGCTAGATTTTAAGAGGTTGGTAAGAATTGATCTAAAGTCAGGTATAAAGCCATTGGTAGCCATTTTTAGATGTCTACAATTTGCCCCTATTTGGGAAGATGTTGCAATATGTAAGCATAGTAATGCATTTTCAAAAAATAAAAATGTTTTTGTGCTTACAAATTCAATGCTTTTGAATTAACTATATCTACCCCCTCAAGGGAGTGATTGGCAATTTTTTTGGTAAACCGTCTCTCAAAAGAAAGAAGTGAGATGAGGGGACCAAACAAATGAATATGATGGGGTGAGAACATAATGATTTGGCCAAAGTTAGTTAAAATCATTGAGAATATAGGTGGGATGGTGTAAAATAGTTTGTCCAAAGGTAGATATAAGCATTGTACCCTGATAGTGGCAACATGATATGATAACATAATGATTTTCCCAAAGATAGTTATAATCATTGAGGAGATGGAGCTGCCTTAGTTAAGACAGACAAATAAGATAACAACATGCCCTTGTTAAATATTGTAAGAGCCTATACTAGGATTTAACACATGCAATGGAACTATTGATGTTGCAGAACATAGAAAGCATATGAAATATTTTAAATTCACACAATATATTTTATTATTCACTCTATTAAATTCATTCAAACATAATACAAATGTATAGGATAATATTTCCTATAATAAGGGATTTTAGATCCCTACAAAATATCTCCTAAAAAATTTCCAAATATCCTATAATAACATGTATGTATTATATTGTTTTTACCAACAATATATACAATAAACCAATTATTTTAATATTATTTATGACAATATTCCAATAGCTAACTATTACCAAATACTAACTAGTTACTATTTACCTTTTGATAAATACCCACAATGTAAAAGATAATCCCTAACATTTCCCCCATAGTTTTTACATGGTGTAAAAACATTTACACTCTTATCTAAAGTATGCTCACGCATTGTAACATGCCCTATTTGTCTCATGACCTTGACACAAAGAGAGCCTCACTCCTCCCATGGTTTTATAGGTTTACCACAAACCCTTACATGAATAGAATGAATATAATTGTATGCCATCACATACTCTTAGGTCTGAATAATACTAACATAATCTTGCTACACATGACCACTATTATGTGAAGGAATGCATCCCACATTTAATTGACGTGATTGCAATAGATTTGTCACTGAGGGTCATCTCCATAAATAAGTAAGGAAGTCATGGGATCTCTATAGTAGATGCTCTCCTAATTGTTACCAAAACACTTTTCACCTCTTATGGTTTTATGGATCTTTACCAAAAACCCTTTCAAGATCCATGAACTAACTTACATTGGTGCATTCTATCCTTTCATAATGTTTTCACATCAGAGAATTATGTTTGGAATTGGTACACAAATTACATATCTTGAACATGCATATTATTCTATTCTTATTTTGAAAACACACCATATTATATATGCCACCAAATTTTATTAGGATTTGTCATTAGTGACTGATGAGAGGCTTTGGAAACCTCCTTCCTTTGTGTATCCTCCAGCCTCTAGTAGATGAAGTTGCTTACTCAACCATTGTATTGATGAAGCTCAATGTCATATTTGATAATACAACCCCTACATAAGATTGACTCATTTAAAATAAGGTGATCTAAGTAACATTTTAGGTGATAATTCAGGTGATGATTCTACCCCAATTGATGACAAAACTTTTGGGAGCCATAACTATAACACCGTAGCTCTAATTGACTCACCATTTGAACCGTTAAAAATATAAGAATGAGGAGAACATGGTGAGATGGCATGGATCTCCAATAAATGTATTTTGACCCTCAAAAACCCAATAGAAGTGCCCCAAATTTCAATTTTAGTAATGCATTCTAAAAATAGTAAGTTTCTAAAAATAGTAATTCCTCAAATTTTGTATTATTATAAATCATGGAAGCTGAACCACTTGATCTCCCTCGAGATTGGTGACCTTCCACATCCTCTTCCTACCTTAAAAATGTGTATAAATGAAGATGTAATCCAAAATGGAAATCGAACATCTCTTCTCAGAGATAAACCTATGTTTAGATCTACAAATTTTGATGAATAAAACATCTCTTCTCAGAGATAGCATTATTTTTATTGTGTTGTTCTTGTTTATTGAATTATCTTTCAACCAAAACTTCTGAGTTTTAGATCAGTGGTATCAGAGTGGTTTGTCTTTAGAGTGTATGATCTCGAGGATGAGGTCAGATTATAGGAAGCTTGGGTGGAAAATAGAACCAATAGACTATCCACCTATTCACTCTAAACAACCTCAAATGGTGGACAACATTGAGACATCTAATCCTTTCAATGAAATGGTGAATGAATCCCTCCAATAGTAGCAAGCATATATGCCACAAAAATTCACCCAAATTCTCCAACAAATCTCCATGGGTAATTTTGGCTCCTCATCTGCACCCCCACATCATTTTAGTGCCCTAAGACCCTTCAAGGTTTAGGTGAATTTTGATATCCCTGCATTTGAAAGTAAAATCAATGCTGATGTAGTAAAAAATTGGCTAGATCAATTATCTTCATATTTTTTGATAAAGAGAAGATCACTTTTGCTCTTTTGAAAGAATCATTGCCTACCAAAAATTGGTGAGAAGTGTACAAGAAGAGATTTAGTATGGATGATATTGGCCTTGAGGTGGAACCTACCTAGGATGATTTCATAGAAGCTGTAAAGGAAGAATACTACCCCATTGGAGCATATGATGATTTATATATAGAGTGGCAACAACTTCACCAAAGTAAAGAACAGTCTGTTCTAGATTAAACTGACATATTTCATTCTCTATCTATAAGATTGGGAATCCAAGAAAGTGAGAAACACAAGGTTATCAAATATCATGGTGGACTACAATGGTATATATGGGGGGAGATGGAACTCTTCAATTTGGAAACCCTCAGTGAGGCATAAAAGTTCATGGTGAAGATTGAGCAGAAGCATGGAAGAATGAATATGGAGAGTCAACATTCAAAATGGAAAAGTGACAATGGAGGTCAAACACAGGGACAAAATTGGAAGTAAAATGAAGGGAAGACTGAGAAATGGTGTGATTACCACAAATATGGAATGCACTCCAAAGAAGAATTTTGATCCATCAAGTCCTTAATTTCTGAGTCACAATCGTCAACATCTACTAATCTACCTAATACACAACCTACAGTCAAAGAGGATAAAGAAGATATTATAGATGCTAATCTTAATGCCATCTTTTATTCATCATAGACCCACGAGGAGAGGCTAGATGATAAGGAAAGGTTGTTTCACTCTAAGTTATGGGTGAAAGGTAAGCCTTTGCATTTCATTCTTGATAGTGGGAGTCAAAAGAATTTAATCTTTGATAATGTTGTGAAAAGCCTAAATTTGTCCATGAAGCCTCACCTAAATCCATATAATATTGGATGGTTGAGTCTAGGGAGAAACCTTCATGTCACCCACCAATGTCTTCTCTTATATGCAATAAAACCTTTCTAGGATGAGGTCTTATGTGATGTGGTCAATATAGATATTTGTGATGTGCTCTTTGGTCAACCATTCATGTATGATTAACATGGCATCTATGAATCAAAAACTTGAATGATCACCCACACTCTTGGAACATGGTGCTATAGGGTACCAGAGGTACCACCTTCTACATCTATCTCCCTGATTAGTGCCAAGAAATTCATTCTCATGGTGGTCAAGCCACATAAATCCAAAAGGGCTGATGTTGTAACCCTAACTACATAAACAACACAAAAATAGATGTAAATAGATAACAAGATGAAGAAGTTCATAGACTTCCATCCATAGACTAATGGTCAGATAGAAATGGTGAACAATCAAGCCCTACACAACTCTATAAAGCATAGTCCATTCCAAGTATGCATCACAAATCAAATCAAAACATAATTTTGACACTTGATGACAAATATTGATGCAATGGGGACCATTTATTCTCAAGGAGGAAGGAATGATTTGAGCAACATTTCAGGTGATAATATGGGTGATGGTTCTACCCTAATTGATGATGAAACTTCTAGGAGCCATAACTTTTGCACCATAGCTCCAATCGACTTGCCATTTGAACCATTAGAAAGTTAATAATGAGGAGAACATGGTGAGATGACATAGATATTTTATCAATGGATTTTTACCCCAAAAAACCCAATGGAAGTTCCCCAAATTTCATTTTTAGTAGTGCATTCTAAAAATAGTAAGTTTCTAAACATAGTAATTCCTCAAATTTTGTATTATTGTAAATCATGTAAGTTGAACCACTTGATCTCCCTCGAGATTGGTGACCTTCCACATCCTCCTCATACCTTTAAAATGTGTATAAATGAATATGTAACCTAAAAGGGAAATCAGACATCTCATCTCAGAGATAAGCATTTGTTTGGATTTGTAAAATTTGATGAATAAAACATCTCTTCTCAGAGATATCATTATTGTTATTGTGTTGTTCTTGTTTCTTGAATTATCTTTCAACCAATTATTATGAGTTTTGGATCATAAGGACATCAGGTTTACCTAACAATGCATCCTTTACAATCAATTTTTTTATTTTGGACACTTTGACTTTTGATGATAGATGAATTTTTGATTTTGACTAACAATTTTTTTGACATTTTTATAATGACTAAATATACTAACTATTATAAAAAGACAATTAAATGTTAAGATGGATAAAAACATCTAATAAACTATACTTTGTAATTTTAACTAACCTAAGTCTAAAATGGAACTGACAAGAAAATGACACATACTGACTATAAACTAATAAAGACTTTGATAAATATATTTAGAGTCCAAGTTCATACGATACACCAATGACACAACTCTTCTAAAACCTATGGACTTTTGAATTAACAAAACCAATTTGAATGCATTAACCTTTAGTAAACTTACAATGTGACTAAACACTATATAATATTAATACCATATACTTAAACCAAAATATATAAAACTATATCTTTGATAAATTCAAAAGATAGATCTTAAACTAAAATAAAACTACAACATACATAATTATGCTAAGTCTCAATTTATAACACATGGTAAGTATTTCATATGGTGATTGAAATGACATGAGCCTAGATATTTTAGCATAAAATAACTCATGGATGAATTTGAGTAGGTCTATGCAATGGTGAATTTAGTATCAAGTTCCAGGTTATATATTGGCATGGATCATAGATTTTTAGACTATTGAAATGTCTCAAGCATAAGATGCCATTTTAGAGTTGAATTCTTTTCATGCCTATCTAGTTGAATAACTATTATTTTATTTAAAGTGCTCATCTCAGATTATGAATCTCCCTTTAATACTCAAGCATTCTATGCATTAATTTAATGCTCATAAAATATCTTATTTTGGCATTAATGATAATGCAAACAATATAAAATATTACCAAGAATGACTAGATGCCCATGCTTGCATAATGGATGCACATCCAAATTAAAATAACCAAAATTAGTTGGACGAGAAGTTGTATAGTACATGGAACATTTATGCACATAAATATAGATAGAAATATGTAGAAGACAATGGAAATAATATACTAGTCATACGATATGATTAGTAATGCATAGACCTACCAAGACCAACTAGGATATGAAATGTCTCCCTTCTACTAGACTCTCATTTTGAATATTAATAAAATATCTAAAATCTCTTAGATCTCATGGCTATCCTACTCTGATACCAATGTTAGGTATTGTAGGAGCCTATACTAGGATTTAACACATGCAATGGAGCTATTGATGTTGCAAAACATAGAGAGCACATGAAATATTTTAAATTCACACAATATATTATATTATTCACTTTGTTAAATTCATTCGAACTTAATACAAATATATAGGATAATATTTACTATAATAAGGGATTCTAGATCCCTACAAAATATCTCTTAAAAACCCTCCAAATCTCCTATAATAGCACAAATAATATATACAACAAACTAATTATTTTAATATTGTTTATGAAAATATTTTGATAACTAACTATTACAAAATACTAACCAGTTACTATTTACCTTTCAGTAAATACCCATAATGTAAAAGTTAATCCCTAACAACCCCAAGTAGGCAAAGGAAAGTAAATGTTTAAAATTCATGACAACATACTGATTTTCCCAAAGGTGGTTATAATCACTAATAATGCAGATGGGATGGTTTACAATGGTTTGCCCATCGGCAGTTATAATCATTAGACCCCAATTATGGCAAACATGATTGATAGATGGTGATTGAAAACATGATATAGAGGATAAAGATGAATTAGGACAACCTTCTATTTGGGAGCTGTATGTCCTAACTAACAAAGGTTAAAATTATTTCATTGTTTAATTACTATATTTAGGATATGATTAGGATTGGATTGGGATTGTTGTTGGTGCTAGTGTTGAGGAGATGTTGATACTTCCATTGCTGTATAAACCTCTTGAAGCTAGTTCTTGGTATATAACTTAATAATAGTCATCCTGATATAACATCATGAGGATTTGGTCACAATGTACATATGTAATTACTCCCATGATCTAATACTCAATGGAAAATAATGCACCAATGATAATAACTATGATGACAATGTAGACATATGAATATGGATGAATTCAAAAATAAGTGCACAAAGAATCACCCAATGAATGCACATAGACTTTAATCAAGGTAAAAATACTTAAATAAAATAAATAGGCACATAAACAACAAATAAATAAACAACAATTAGTCCCAATGTTATTGTTTTTGTAATTTTTTTCTTTTTTCTTAATTTTCTATGAGAAAAGATAGAAACACAAGATGAAGGGTGTGTACCTATTAAACATTTACTCATTGATGACCAAATGAAGAGATAACTCCTTTTTGTCTTGGAAGGAATACATGTAATAAGATAACACTACCACAAGCTTGTTGGTTAGATAAAAATGCAGGGTGGACTGCCTAGCATATGCTAGATTCAAGAAGCTAAAGCTTCCTTGGATGGCTATCAATCCACTCCCCTAATAAAAAATGAAGATGATAAAATAAAATAAAGTTAATTTAATTTAAATTAATGATAAATTAAATAATAAGTACAAAAATAAATGAAATAATTATTCAAATAAAAATGACTAAATTTAGCACATGCTAAAACTAGTCAAGGCAAGGCCATAATTTTGGGGTTTGGGTAAAATAGTATGGGTCAAAAGGATTATTTTTTTGGGTTAGGTAAATGATCAAGGATTTAAATAGACAAAAGGTGAAATGGATATATGAGTCAAAGAAGAGAATATTTCGAGTGTGGCAAAGAGGTGAAAGAGGTCAAGTGAGGAATATGGCAAAGAGGCAAAATGGGGTAAAGGGGTAAATGGTAAGATGAGGAAGGGATGAAGAAAAGAATGGTGAAGTGAGTGAAAATTTTAAGGCAAGTGAGGCCAAAAGGAAATAAATAAATAAATTTAAATAACAAAACAAAATATTACCTCAATGTTTGTAGATGCTTATTGATGAAGATGGTTTATTGAAGATTGTTGATGAAGATATCTTGAGGCAATTTTGAAAGAGATTCATTACTTTAAATTATTTTCCTCCAAGATATAGAAGAGTAATGAACTCCTTTAAATGGATTAACACCTGGAATAAAATTTGGTCAGCAATACTCTAACTTTTCAACCCCTTCCTTGGGTGAAGGAGAGGGGGGCATTTGTAGTTTTTTTGTGAGGAAAACATGCATTAGAGGGAATATTGGAATTATGGCACATTTTTCCCAAAGGTAAAGGATGGGGTTGGTGGAATATTCCTATTAGGGTTGTCAAGTCTCCCTAACTTTCATGCAATTCCAAGTTTAAAAATAATTGTGCACATGCTTTGAAAATGGGACCGAAGACTTTGTTATACCCTTATTTGTCCTCATTTATGACTTTTAAGAGTTCTCCCATAAAATATAGCACCATTTTTCAAGGAGGCATGGGTGATTCAAGGTGAGGTGGGTGAAGATTCCAATTTGGGATGATAAATCTCTTATTAGGGCTAAGAATTCCAAAATAGGGGCTCTTTATCTCTCCTAAGGTATGAAAGGGGAAAGTAAGTCAATTTTGAAGGCTATTTTCATGTGAAAATTCAAAACAAGGTCAAATGACTTACCCTTGAGGAGAAATTTGACCCATTTCAAGTGGGGACCCTTATGATTCTTAAATGAGGTCATTAAGCATCTTGGAAAAAGGGGCTAAAGGTGGGGTACCAAGCTATGTCACTTTGCCACATCATGCACATGCTATGTCACATGCCATGTAATTTTTGATGTCACTTTCCATGTCATATTCCATGTTATCATGAATAGTGAAAATGATTCCCACAATGAATAGTGATAGTGAATAGTGTTTCATGAATAGTGATTTTAGAAACTATTTTTGAATGATGTTTTCAAATAATAATTTTTGAATAGAAATGGGTAGAATAGGGACTTTGGTTAAGTTAGGAGGGTGGAAAAAGGGGTTAGGAAGGTTTTAGGAGGATTTAAGGTGGTCTTGAGGCATTCAGACACCTAAAACTACAAGTGTGTAGTTTTCTAGTATCTACATTTTGCCCCTTTTTGTTATGTGGCTTTAAATTAACAAGTTGAAAAACAAAAATAGATTGTTTGGTAAAAGGTTAGGGTGCCCCAAGTATGGGAAGAGGTGTTCCCCCTCAAATCAATAGTTGATGAGGAGAGGTTGAATTGGGTGTAGGTTTGATAAACAGTTGGTGGGGAAGCACTAGGTGGTGCCACAAGGTAGTGGGGCATGTGAGATGCCAATAGGTGCATAAAATGTGACTAAGCATGGTAGTAAAGATTGTATAAAGATGAAAGCTACCAATATTGGTAAAATAAGTTTAGTGCTAAGAAGATAGGTGACCAATAGACCACATGACTATTATTGTGACAGCTAGGTACACTTGTTAACCTTCATAATAAAAGGGGTGGTGTCTGTATGGGTATCTAAATTTAAGAGATATCCCATGTGTGGGTGAATAGAATTGGAAGTGATCTCATGTAAACACCAATGGTTAGGTCATGTACTAGGTGGTGTAAAATATTAAATGTTCAAATGTTCAACATGGAAAAATTAGTTGGCATGGTCAAAAAGACTATGGGGAGGGCATCATAAAACATGCAAATATGTTAGTTCAAAGACAACCAACAGCAAGGTAGATGTGGGCAAGGTGGTTAGGTGGTTGGAATAGGGTGGTCAATCATACACCATATGCATTAGTTAAGTAGACGTTGCCTACATAGCTCCATGGACATAATGTCTAAAATGAACTTTAGGCCTAATGTAGTTCTTTTGAGGTTGGGAGTGTTGGGTAACTAGTTGCCTCAATATGAAAAGGTGATGAGTTCAAAGATAAAAATGAAGGTGAAAAAGGATGGAGAGTCTAAACATGGGTAGGACAAAAAGAAGGTCATAATAACATAAAGGGGTAATAATTTTGAAATTTTTCCCACCAAAAAAATGAGAGAAATAGGCTATACCAGGTTGTAGGAAATCTATTACTACTCAAATTATCATGGTGATCCGATGGGGTATTTCATCACCATCCAAATAAGCTGAAATTGTGCATGAAAGGGTATGGCTCAATGATTTAGGGAAGCAAAATAACATAGTGGGTAAATGGGCCATAGTGAAGATTCAAACCCTTGACGCTTGAACTAGTGGGGCATCAAAATAATAAAGCATCAAGTTTTGAGTGAATTCTAAGAAAGACACTGAGGGGATTTATAATATAGAAAAATATTAATTAATTGATGGAGTAGGTTGTGTTCCCACATAGATATCCCAAATCTCCCATTTGAAGATAGTTTTTAGCTTGATTCCAATAGTGGTAAAAGAGCAGAGAAAAAGGGATATAAAATGAGCAAGATCAGGGGGATGGGGAAGGAAACTTATTTAAAATAGTTGGTGGTGCTTTCACATGTTTTATAGTCACATGACTTGTGAATGAGGAAAAAAGAGAAAGAACTAAAAATGTCAAGTAGAAAGTGCTAAAGGGTTAAGAAGGAGATGGATGAAAAGAGAAGCATCAAGGTGACCAAGGGGGATGAAAGGAGCCAGGCATGGTCATATGGATGAAATATAAGGAGTACCAGGTAATGATGAAGATAAGAGGAAAATAAAAGGTAGAAGTAAAGAAATAAAAAGGATGGAGAATGAAGGATGGTGAACCTGGTGGTCAAGTAGCCATAAAAGGCTTGAAAACAAGTCTAAAAAGACTAGGAAGAAGGATTTGGTGATGAAAATGAGAGAGAAAGAAAAGGGAAATTTAAGGGGTGAAAGAATGAGATGAAGACAAGCGATGAAAATCAAGGATGATAAAAAGGAAGAATTAAAGTAGGGATATAAAGCACAGATACTCAAATAGATGTAAAATACATGTGAGTAACGAGATGAAAAGAGGAACAAGGGGAATACAAAAAGGGCCATAGGTAAAAGGAGGTAAGAAGAAAAGGGGAATTATGGAAGGCTTCTCAAAGGATAAATACCCAGGGAGAAACTATTTGTGGAGGAACAAGGGGATGATAAAAAGGATGGAAAATAAAATAAAATAGGAAGAATGGGAAATGGGTACAGAGGGAAGAGTGGCAGAATGGTAGAGAGTGGTGGTACACGCAAATAAAAAGTGTAGTAACAAAAGAAATATAAAGCTTGAAAGATGCATAGTAAAAAGTGGAATGGGTGAGGAAAAGAGAGTGATAAAGGGGGTATGAAAAATAGCCAAGGGGGAGGGGAGATGATGAGGATGGAGAAAGAAGTTGAAGGGGATAAAGGGCAAGGTTGGTAATAAGGTGAAAGAGAGGGAAAAAAGGCAAAAGCTAGGTGGGGAAGTGGGTCACAAAGCATGGAAAAGGAAAGATAATGGGGAGGTCAACAAAGCAAAGGAGATGGTGGATAGATAGGAGAGAAGAGGGGGGAATTGAGAAAATTGTCAATCCTTGTGTGAAGAGGGATTGACAAGCTAGAAAAGTGATTCAAAGAGATTGACAAGATAGAAAAAATGGTGGACAAGGCGGGTAGTGTTAGAACCCAAGGGTGCCAAAAAAGAATGTTCAAGGTGGTCTTGGCTTAGGATTCCCTAGGTGAGGGAAGTAATTAGTAGTATAAATTAGTTAGGAAATGGGGAGTTAGTTATTAGTGGCTGAGCTACCCATGAGCAACACCTACATGGTTAAAATGGACATCAAGATGATGTATTTTGATTAAAAGGATGGTTGGTGGCTTGCAAATGGGATGCCCTGATTTGAAAGACCATGAAGTTTAGGTTAGGTTAGTTGGATGCAAAATTGATAAGAGGTCAAAATTGGTTAAGGTTGGTTTTGGTTTACTCATGGTTGATGGTGAAGGGAAGGAAATGTTAGTGGTTGAGCTGCTCATAATTGGTGCCTACATAGTCTATGGACATTAGGCCAATGTAGTTCCAAACAAGGGTTGGGTTAGTGGTGTCCAAGTGGGTTTCCCCAATTGGATGAACCACATGGGTTGGTTTGGGATAATGGAAGAGGGTTTTGGTGAAACAATAGAGGTGTTGGGTTATGGTGAAGGTAATGGTGAAAGTGAATGGGGTAGGTTGGTAAATAGTTACCACAATGATCCCACATGTCATAGGATGAGAGGCATGGATGTGTAAGGTAGAGTAAATAAGAAGGGAATACCAGGCCTAGCAATACAAACAACCTTTAATGGAACTAATCCAAAAAAGAGGTGTCTTTGTTAGAAGGTTACACCTTCTAAAATTATGTGAGGGTAGGAGTTTAGAGATAGTGTTTAATACTATGAGCCAAGTTTTAGGAGGTGGGGATCTATTCAGATCTACAGATTTGTTATGGCTAAGGTTCATCACTACTATGAGCTAAGTTTCAAGGGCAATAGTGAAGTGATGACATACAAATAATTTATTTGAAGGTCAAGTAGATTATATATGTAAGGAAGTTAGCAGCATGGTGAGTGATAGAGGATAGACCTTGCCTGACCTAAGAGTTGCATGGGTAAGATAGACACATGGTGGCCATGTCTGCATCCTCTATCCCAACTCCATAGAACCAATGACTTATTAATTTTACTAGTTTGGGCCTAACCAACTAGAGGCTACATGGCTGGGAGAAGATGGTGGTTCCTTGTTACAAATGAATGTTTAGCTGGCACAAAATAAAAGACTACCATGTTTGAGTAGACACTGCCAATGGTTGGGGTCTGATGTTCAGAGCATGTGGTAGTGGGCTAGTAGGAATATGAGGGAAAAAGGGGAAAGAAGGTGAATGTATCATTGTAAAATACCTAAAGCAGAGTATGATTCTCTCTCTATGGGGATGAATATGGGAGAGGACAATAGAGTATACCCTTTAGCAGTTGTTGAGATAGGGAATTCTATAGATTAAGTAGAAGGATGGTTAAAAACAAATCTAGAGTCACCAGATATTTAGTATAACACGTAGGTAGGAAAATAATGTATGCATGAGTGTTAGGTAATGCATGTGTAATCTAATAAAATATTGCATGTGTTGTGTGACTCTTCACACCCTAAATAAAATATTGCATAGTTTGACATAAACATATATAAAATGTGTTAGATGTTGTTGGATGAATGTTATGGTTATGAATGGTATGGTGATGGTCATTGTATTCTCACTCAATGTAAAAAGAATGACTATTGTTGTTGCAATGTTAGATGGTAAAATTTGCGATGAAAAAATCAACCAAGCACATTAAGATGAGAATAGGGTACGATGCTTCATTTTTGACAAGGACTCAAAATGGACCCAAAGTGGGATTGGCTTAATGAATATAATCCTTGCAAATGCTTTGCATTAGCATGTGTTTGTGGATAAAATAAGTTTCTTGATTTTCCTGGCATCAAGTAAGCTCACAACCCTTGATTGAGAGGAATAAGTGGAATACAGGTGATAAACAGAGTGAGGAAGAAGGAAAATGTGAATGGTAACTTTATGTGGGTTAGTTTGCCCCTTTTATAGGTGACCACCAAACTATAAGAGACTAGTCCATGTATTATGGTAAGTATAGACTAATTGATGTAGGAAGTCTACATCTAGAATTTGATTGCAGTTTCCATCTGATTATGTTTCTTGCAAGAATATTGTGGCTGACAATGGGTATTTTTGAGTCTTATTATTTGGGAAGCTGATTGATGTAGGAAGCTTCCAATGAATTGCTTTCTATTTTTGTCATAGCTAACTTAGCCATCCTATGAGGGAGTGGTCTAAGTTTATGGGATTTAATTTTAATGCTTTTAATAGTTCTCCTTCATAGGAGCATCTTATTTTTTTATCTAAGAAAATTTGGGTTTCTTTTGGGTAGCTGTCCTTTAAGGGAGTAGTCTACTTTTAATTTTGAAGTAAATTTTTTGTTTTGATTTTGGGGTAGTTATTCTTCGAGGGAGTAGTCTATGATGCCAAAGAGTTTAACCCAGATAATATTTTGTATTTGCAAAATAATTTTGATATTTGTAGACATGGACTAGTCTAATTAGGTTTGAGGATTTCCCCTTTATAAGGATGAAACATGAACATAAGAAGGATGGTGAAAGGAGGGGAACTAAAGAACAACATCCATGGGATCTCATCATGTTAATAATAGAAAGTATCCATGAGAACCATGCTATGGGTAGAGCTAGGGTACCCATACTTAGGATTGGATCATGAATATGATGGTTAATCACATGATTATGTGTTGTAGTCAGTTATTCTTAGAAAGGAGAAGAGGAATGTGAAAGGTAAATATATTATAATCAAGGGATGAGCTTAAGTTAGACATGCAAATAGGTTAGATTCATGTTATCAAAAGAATTGATGCAAATGCAAAGCATTAAGAGGCTCAAGTTCTAATTTACCTTCAAGGGAGAACAAATGATAAGTACCTGATCCATACTTGTGGGTGATGATGTATGGTCTGAGCCAATTGAAATCAAACTTGCCTCATTTACTCTTCTCCATGTTGGTCACATGTTGGTTTTCTTTTAGGATGAGATCTTTGATATTGAATTCTTGAGGTTTGAGGTAAGGTTGGTTAGGTTTGATGGAGAAGGATAATATCTAATGGTTCAATGGGAGAATTTGAATCCCAAATAGGTTAGGTGGTGTCTAAATGGGTTCCCCCAATTTTGGTTCAATTTGGGTTGATGGATAGGTTTGGTTGATATGTTGAGGCAAAAAAAAGCTAAGGGTTAGTTCAGTTAATGGTTAAGGTATGGTTTAAGTTAATAAATTGTTAAAGCTTTATGAAAGGAAAGTTCCCCTAGTTTACTCTTTGCATGGGTGGGAGAAATATCCCAAAGTAAAGGTGTTTGTGGTTGTGTTCAGTTAGAATGTTTAGGTTTTGAAGGGTATGTCTATGGAATGGACATTTTAACCTTTCCCTTATCCTTTTGTTGGACCTGTGAGTGGGTAACCCTAAAGATGGTGTGGATAAAGGAAGTGTTGGTTTAGCTTGTCACTTTGATTCCTACTTATTCTTAGTTGAGAATGGGGGAATAGGCAAATGTTGGGTAGGGTTGGTTGATGGTTGGGTTGGTAATGGGCTCAATAGAAGTTCATCTGATAACATATTATCCTCATATAAGTTATGGATGAGTTTTTGGAGAGATTTGTAATGCTTTGTGTCATGTCCAGGTGTCCTATGGTATCCACAAACTAAGCTGGCATCAAACCATTTAGGTTGAGTATGTGAAGGGTTAAAAGTTTTGACAGGTTGGAAATGTTTGAGAGGTGGTAACGTTAAGGAAGAGTTTTTCAATAACCTTCAAAGAATGGTTGAGTATGACTCCACTAAAGGTGGTAGGGGTTTGGTCATTTTTGGTTTGGGTGTCAAGGTATAAGATTTTTTGGTGATAGGTGCTTTTAAGTTGGTATGTTTACTCGATCGATTTGGTTAAAGTAATATGGTTGATGAACTAGAAGGAGAAGATGGTAAGGTAGGTAGCTTAGGTATTGATAGTGTTGGTAGGAGATATGTTTTAGAAAGGAAGTGTGATGGTGTAATTAGTATAGGTGGTAGGGTTTTGGTATAAATAATAGGCTTCATGCTCAGGGTAAAGGGATGAGGACTCAAGATGGAGGGCAAGGTTGAAGGAGGAAAAATTTAGGATTTTGGGTTCTTTTATGGTTTTACCGCCTTGGTTATTTTTGTTGGTTTTGGAGGAGGTCTAGCTACTTTATTTGTTTCAAGCAGTTGAGGGTTGGTTAGTTTAGCAGAGGTTTTAGATGGTTTGGTGCAGGTTTTATAAGTGTTAGGTTGGTTCACCAAATAAGGGGTTAGGGGTTTTGGTTTGGTTTTATTACCCTTGTTTTGGCTTGTGATAGAAGGTTCCATAATTAGAGTTTCAGTGGATGAGGCTATCTTTTCTTGTGAGATAGCCTTCAAAGAGGGAACAAATGTTTCTATAATAGGGAAGATATGTGTGGAAGATTCTATTAAAGGTTTTGGTATGGTTACTTCTTCTATTTGGGTGTTCACAGGGGTAGAAGTTAACTCTACTTCTTTCATAGGTAGAGGGGAATTTGTGGGTTGATGAGTAGGTTCTTTTTCATTGAGCGTGTCATGAACCATGTTGATGGTATGGGTGTTGGGAGAGCATTCAATGTTATTGCTCTCATTTTTGGTGGGAAAATGGTTTGGAAAGGGCTATCTGAATATGTCGAGAACTTGATTTGGTGGAGCATTGGGGTCATCTAATCTAAGCTCCCCTTTGTCTATGATGGATTGGATAAGATTATTAAAGGTTTTATATCTATTAATATCATTCCCTATGACCTGATCAAAGACACAATGGTCATTCTCATTATACCATCCTGGTATGGGGCAAGAAGGATCAAACTGTTGAGGTGGTTTAATCGGTGGAAGTTGAATGATGTTGGCTTTTAATAATTTTTCCAAAATAGAAGCATATGGTTATCTAAGTGGAGTTAATTACTTCTGATTATTCCATGTTTGGTTTCTTTGGTTTGAAGGATTTGAGGAGTTATAGGTTTGGTTCCTCAAGTTTAGTTGGTTGGTAGATGGTAGAGGTGCGACTTTGAGGACAATAACATTGGTTGTTGCTTTATTCTTGGCATTTCTATTGGTTAGGTTATTGGGTTTGGATGAAGAGGGCTCATTGGGTTTTTAAGTTAAGTTTTTATTTGTCAACTCTTCAATGGTTCTATTTTCTAGTTTATGAGCCATGGTAAAGGCTTCATCAAATGTATAAAAACTTTGGACACACAATGTGGAGGAAATGTGTTTTGCACATTCTCAAGCAAAAATCTCTATGAGTTATAGTTGAGGTAAAGGGATGAAAAGATGGTTTATTAAGCTTCTCCAATGAGAAACAAAGTTAGAAATAGACTCATCTTCATATTTCCAGATAGAGTAGAGGTCAGTAATGGAGACTTTCTTGGAGATATTGATTGAAAAGTATTTCAAGAAAGTCTAGGCCAGTTGAGCGAAGGAGATGATAGAATTCTTAGGAAAGGAACTATACCAATCTAAGGCAAGTCCTAATAGAGACATGGGGAATGTGTGGAAAAACAAGGAGTCATCATGGGCGATTAGGGAACACACATGTCAAAATTCCCTACGATGTTGTTGGGGGTCCTCCTTATTTTAGAACTTAGTAAATTTTGGGAGTTCCCATTAGGGAGGTTAGGCATGGATTGGGATGGATGGATGGATGGGTTTGTTACATATTTGGTCATAGGAAAGGAGGTTACTAGATCCTAAAAATGAAGATTCAAGATTGTTAACTGTGTCGATTAACATCTTGACCAAGTTAGTTTGGGGTTGGGTTGGGGGAATGGTAGAATTGATAAACTAATATGATGGTTGGGAAGAGGAAATATGGTGGTAAGAGGTTGATACTTGTTGAGGGGGTACCCCATAAGAACTTGTGGGTAAGAATGAAGAGGTAGGGGGAGATATATGGCTTTGTCGATTAGCCACATATTGATAAGAGGTGGAAGTTATTTGTTGGGGAACAGTTGTGGTTAGGGGAATGGATGTATGAGAGGGTTGGGTTTGAGAGGTTACCCAAGTTGTCATGGGAGGAAGTGTTTATGGTATCAAAAGCACCATGTTTTGAAGAAGGGTGTTGGTTGGTTGGATAGTGGTAAGAGGGGAAGAGGAATGAGCAGTGGAAGTTTGACCCATGGTTGGTAGGGTATCAGTGGGAAGGGGCACACTCACCTCTATGTGAGATGAGTTAGTCAGGGGTGAGGGTGCTTAAGTAGTGGTTGGGACATTTTATTGGGTTTTATCTACTGGAGGGCCATGAGTTGAGGAAGAATCATGAGAAATAGAAGGTCAGGTAGAGGTGACACCCACCATGAGGTGGTGCAGTATGCCATAAGGCATATTCAAGAGAGGGATGGAAGAGGTTGGGGCATGAAGGGTCAAGGTGGCAAGGTAATGTTGCAAGGATAATAGGTTATTATCCAAATAGGTGGTAAAGTCAGCATCCCCTTCAGGGACCACCAAGGATCTATTAGGTGAATGAGGCATATGAGGAAGGAGGTAGTGGTAGGTTATTTTGGTTTCTCACCTGTAGTTGGGTTAAGACCATGTGAGAAACCAAAGAGAGGAAGTCAAACCTTTCACCTCAAACAAAAAGTAGTTAAAAAAATAAAAGAAATCAACATGCTCTAGAGAACATTAAGCCATGGAGTTTTAATTATCTCTTGTTGGCTTACGCATTAAATGAGTATGAAGGGAATTGGATTAAAAAGGTCCTAAAAAAAGCCATCTAAGTTTAGTTTTGGGATGTTTAGGCACTCAAGAGTCAATTTTGCACTGAACCAGGTATGTGGCCTAGTACTGGGGGCTTGCTTCCCACACTTCATGAACCTAAAGCCAAGCTAGGATGCTTAGCTAAAATATACCATTTGTTCAGAGTTTATACTCCACTAGAGAATGGAGTTGGTTAACCTCTTGATGATTAAATCTGAGTATGAAAAATGGTTAGGGATAAGGTTACCACTTGGTTATGAAATCCAAGTTAGACCTTGTCTCAAGTATTGTTTTGGTGTGTTGATTATGAAAGTGGTTCAGTTTGTGTGTGAAGAAGAAAATTGAATCTATGATTAATTTACCTATTTAATTAAATCTACATGAGATAATTAAGCAAGTGAACCATCAATGCACTTGATTTTAAACCAAAAGAAAATTTGATGTCTTTGAATGAGCATAGAATAATGCAAAGGTTTATTTTATGCCAAAGGAAATTTCAATTTCTAAATTGATGAGAATAGAAGAATACAAGGATTTATTTTATGTCAAAAGAAATTTTGGATTTCAAATTTCATTTGATGAACATAAAATAATGCAAAGATTTACTTTATGCTAAAAGAAATTTCAAATTTCAGATTTAATTTGATGAACATAAAATAATGTAAAGATTTACTTTATGCCAAAGGAAATTTCAAATTTTGAATTTCATAAGCATAAAATAAAGAAGGAGAACATGCAAATGCAAACTATGAAAATTTTGAAGAAAAGGGCACCTAGATGATGTTAGGTCCCACTAGGCGTGCCAAAATGTTTATGTAACTTTTCACTTTTTCTTAGTTTTCTATGAGAAAAGATAGAAATACAAGATGAAGGGTGTGTACCTCGTAAACATGTACTCATTGATGACCAAAAAAAGAGAGAACTCATTTTTATCTTGGAAGGAATATATGAAATAAGACAACACTACCACAAGCTTGTTGGTTAGACAAAGATGCAGGGTGGACCACCTATATGCTAGATCCAAGAAGCTAAAGCTTCCTTGGATGGTTGTCAATCCACTCCCTTAATAACAAATGAAGATTATAAAATAAAATAAATTTAATTACATTTAAATTAATGATAAATTAAATTCTAAGTACAAAAATAAATGAAATACTTATTCAAGGAAAAATGACTAAATCTAGCACATGCTAAAACTAGTCAAGGCAAGAAAAAGTCTCAGATGACGCGATGAGGAGCGCGGATGAACAGGGCGCACTTGGGGAAACCTGGTGTAATGGATCTAATGCAGGCCAGATCAGCGACCGTACCCCCCATGGAATGGACACCAAGAATAAAGAGACCCTATATGTTAGTGAACGGGCAAAGATTCAAAAGATTAATGGCTGCCTCCCACGTAGCCAAGACTGACCTGTTCTTGTTCTGGATCCAAACACTATAAAAGAGGATGTGGAATACCTATCCTCACATGCCCTAATCTATAAATTTCTAGGAATTCAAATCCCTTTGGTGGCCTTGGATGCTTGGATTCGTCGCTCCTGGCAGGTGGAAGGCAACTTCGATGTTATGCTGGCTGGGAATAGCTACTTCATGGTGAATTTCTCCTCTATGGCCGATCAAAATCAAATTTTCAAAGGTGTTCCATACTTTATGACCGTATTGGGCTGTTTATTAAGCCGTGGCATGTGGGTTTTAACTCAACTGAGGATTTTCCTTCTCGAGTACCTGTGTGGGTTCGCCTGCCGTGACTCCCTCTAGAATTCTGGCGTGAGGACATCCTGCGTCAGATCGGGGCCATGCTAGGGATGCCAACTGCAATAGCACACCAATCACTTGACAAAAAGGTAATTACATACACCCGTATTTGTGTTGATATTTATTTGAATAACCCCTTGCCAGATACTATGGAAATTTGCTTGGGCTCTACTTCTTGGCTTCAACAATTAGATTATGAAGCTATCCCCTTCCGCTGCCAGTTTTGCCATGTGTACGGGCATCTGAAACGTCAATGTCCTCATGCTACCAAAAGTGCTAACACCTCTGATGGGCCCCCGGGGACAAAGATGACTTATGAGGGTAAAGGAAATGGACATTCAACATCTCCAGGTAGTAGTAAAGCACATTCTGATAGAGCAGAAAAAGGAAAGGCTCAGATGAATTTGGCAAGTCAGGGACAAGGTTCAGAGAAGGTAAATGGCCTAGATATGGAGGGTTTCATCCCAGCTCACCATTGGGCTAAAGGGTGTGGTCAGAAACGTCCAAATATGGACCAGCGTGTGGATGCTGGTTTTAACCATTTTGAAGCTCTTGACAATATGGCAATTGAAGAGGGGTTTCCTATTAATGATCAGGATAGGGAGCCTAAGATAGAGGAGCGACATCCTAGCCTCAATGACACTCAGGATATGATTGTCTAGCAGACCACAGAGGATGTTCTTACCCCTGAGGATGGTGCTCTAATGGTTCTTCCAGCTCCACAGGATAAGGAAGTTTGCTGGGCCGATTTAGTGAAGGATAGGGGGCACCCAATAAGGAGAAGGACATCTCATCCACCCTGGGTCTTATGCAGAGGCCATTTAAGAAAGCTTTGGTTTTGGCCCCATTTAGAGCTGGCCGAAGGAAGGACCAGGATAAACTCAAAATCACAGGTGATTTGCTAGTAGAGGCAGGGGTAGTCAAGACCCTGGATGAGCACTTCCCTCACCCTTCCTCATGATTGTGCTCTCTTGGAATGCGAGGGGTTTGAACAGCCCCCCAAGGCAAAAAGCTTCATTTCAATTAGTTTTTGATCAATCTCCAAATATTTTCTGCATCCAAGAAACCAAGCTTTCCATGGATTTGTTGTTTTCTTGTGCTCCCAATATTTGGGTCTATGGCCAATGGCAATGTGTTGGTGCTATCAGGAATTCTGGGGGTATAGCCATGGGATGGGACCCCAGGAAAGTTGTTCCAATTCAGTGGATGTCTTCCATCTCAGCTCTCTCAATGGTAGCCTCCTCCACTGAAATAGGGGAGATAATCCTGGTGACCACGGTTTATGCGCCTACTGACTTTTTTGGCTAGCAAAGGCTATGGGAGCATATTCGGCATGTCAGAGGCTACCACCCCTTCTTGTCGTGGTTGGTTTTTGGGGACTTCAACTCAGTTCTTAGCCTGGAAGAGAAGAGTGGAGGTTTGATGCGGCTTGGACCCTCCTCTGAGCTCTTTCAGCAAAACATTGAGCTCTTACATCTCTCAGATGTTAAGCCTTGTAATGGCCTCTACACCTGGAATAATAGGAGAAGTGGAGATGCTGCCATATCTAAACACCTTGACAGGTTCCTCGTTTCCTATTTTTGGCTTTCTGGATATATGTCAATTTCTTTTGAAATTCTTGACTGGAGGGGTTCTGATCATTGGTCGATCAGGCTATCCATCAATTGTGTTAAGACTCCTAAGAAGTCACCTTTCAAATTTTAGTTAATGTGGCTGCGTGACTCTTCTCTCCACGACCTGATGACCCAATGGTGGAGATAGGGAGCCCTTGAGTATGGTACTACAATGTACTCCTTCTCCAAAAATTTGCAGTATGTCAAGCGCAAATTGAAATATAGGAACAAATACTATTTTGGCAACCTTCACGCTCAGAAGGAAAAGGTGCAAAACCAGCTGGATGTCCTTACCTGGCAAATCAGGGACACATGATTGATGAAGGATCTCCGTGCTGCTGAATCACAAGCGATTGCGGACTTAGCAGAATGGGAACTTCAGGAGGAAATCTATTGGAAGCAAAAGGCCCATATTGATTGGCTCCAGGAAGGTGACAGGAACACTGCTTTCTTCCATAACTCCGTGCAGGGTAAGCGCAACAGAAACTCCATAAACTCCCTTATTGCCACGGATGGGACACGGCTGTCCTCCTCCCAAGCTATATCCAGGGAGGCTATTCGATACTTCTCTAATCTTTTCTCAGCTGACCCACCCACAGAAGAGGTGGCTGAAAATACAATTTTAGAGTGCATCCCATCTATTGTGACTTTGGGAATGAATAATTATCTTATGCGACCAATTGGTATGCCAGAATTGGAAGGAGTGGTTTTTAGCCTAAGAAAAGGCAAAGCCCCAGGCCCTAACAGTTTTCCAGCTGAATTTTTCCAAGAATTTTGGGATATTATCAAGCAGGATTTATTGGCAGTGATTCAAGAATCTTATTCCAGCAAGGAGATGCTCAGGGCTTTGAATGCTACCTTCTTGGTTCTTATTCCAAAGCAAGAGCAGGTTGATCAGCTAGACCTTTTTAGACCCAGTGCACTCTATAATGTGGTGTATAAAATTATTACCAAGCTCTTAGCGGAGAGACTTAAGGCTTGTCTTCCTGCAGTGATTTCTGAGGAGCAAGGGGGCTTCGTTGCTGGCAGGCAGATTCTAGACGGGATTGTTATGGCTGTAGAGGCTATCCATTCCATGAACATTTCTCAAGAGCGTGCCATGTTCATAAAGTTGGACATGGCAAAGGCGTATGACAGGGTGAATTGGGGTTTTCTATGCAAAGTTCTCCTAGCCTTTGGTTTTAGCCAGGATTGGGTTCGCTGGACCATGAGCTGTGTTACCATTACCTCCTTCTCGGCCCTGATCAATGGAGAACCTACTGAGTTGTTTGGAGCTTCTAGAGGTCTACACCAAGGGGACCCGCTCTCTCTGTACCTATTTATTATCTTGGCTGAGGGACTTGGATGGCTCATCAAAGCTCGAGTTTCCTAAAACCTGCTTCATGGATGGAGATGGGGGAATGGTTTGACTGTGCTGACGCATCTCCAGTTTGTTGATGACACTGCTCTTATAGGGAGAGCCCAAATTTAGGAAGCTAAGGCCTTTCAGCTTATCCTTGATACTTATCTTGCTGCCTCTGGATAGAAAATTAATGATCACAAATCCTCTCTCCTGTTCTTTCATACTCCTGAAGCCATTAAGAGGAGGATTGCTGCTATCCTGAGGTTTCAGATTCAGAGTCTCCCCCTCACTTACTTAGGAGTTCCTATTGTGTTGGGAAGACAACCACACCTTTTTTGGTAGAATGTGATGGATAAATTAAGTCAGAAAGTGAACCAATGGACCCATAGGTGGCTGTCTACAGATGGCAGGGTGATTCTCCTGCAGTCCGTGATCCAGGCCCTCCCCATATATAGGAGCATGGTGCAGGCCGCTCTGATGTATTTCCTCAAAGAATTTGATGCTCTCTCACGAAAATTCCTTTGGAATGGTAACTTGTAAGGTACTTGCTGGAGCATGATCAAATGGGATATCGTGTGCCGGCCGAAGAGGGAGGGTGGCCTTGGCTTGCGCTCAGCTATCTGGTCTAGCCAAGCTCTGGCTGCCAAACTTTACTGGAGGTGGTGCTCTAGTCATTCTCACTTGTGGGCCAAGAACCTCTCCCACAAATACTTTCCTGAGATTGATCTGTTAGATATTGCTAGAATGCCTATTAAAGGCAGAGGTTCCATGGTGTGGGATACCCTTAAGCACGGAGCTCATCTTGTGAAACGAAGTCTCTTCTAGATTTGCAACAGTGGTACTAAAGCTCTCTTTTGGAGTGACTCGTGGGATGGACAGCATCCTCTCATTTCCTCTCACCCGCACTTATAGGGCCTATGTGAGTCTTTCATTGAAGCTGGTTGGAGCACGGTTTCTCATTACAAAGAGGCTTTCAACCTGGGTATGGCAGTTGGGTACAGGTGGAAAAATTCTTCAGACTGGCCGCTGGGGGGATCGATGGAAGAAAGGTCAGAGCTGTCCCTTATTTTGGCTGATAGAAGGTGCAGTTTACTATAGGGTAGTGATGTCCTGGCTTGGGGAGCCAACCCTTTTGGATAGTACTCTGTCTCTTCTGGCTATCATGCTTTGACAAGGCAAGCTTTTGGTAATATGCAGTGCTCATGGTGGAAACGTGTATGGAATTCATTCTCATGGCCTAAATGCAATTTTTTCCTCTGGGTTCTGACTTATAATAGAGTTCTCACTTGGGATAACCTCTGCAAGCGAGGCTTCCAAGGACCATCCATGTGCTTGTTATGCCGTGGTGACGAAGAGAACACTGCTCATCTCTTCTTCTAGTGTTATTTTGTCATAAAAATTTGTCACCTGTGGTGGACCCTGTGGGAATACCCATGTTGGCATGCAACCTCTCTGATTGATTTTTGGGATCGATTGGGACACTTGCCTGTCAAATCCCCTATTCTCCAAATTGCGTGGCTAATTGGGCCTTCCTTCATTCTTTGGAACATCTGGTTGGAGCGTAACAGGAGGTTATTCCAAGACAGTTCGCTAGACTCAAAGTTTGTGTGGGAATGGATTATGAAGTCTGTCCAAGAAACACTATGCACCAGGTGTGAAGATGCTAGGGTGTTGGACCCAGGGGAGGCTGCCATCCATGCGCGCCTAGTTGCACCTTCAGCCGGCAGTCCTTCTTGGGTGCCTCTTGTGCGACGGACTTGTACTCCCCGTCACCAACAACATCTTGCTAATCAGTCTGGGCATTGGACGTCCCCTGCAGAAGGCATAATGAAGATAAATACAGATGGTTCCTATAGGGGGAACCCTGGAGCAGCAGGCATAGGAGGAGTGGCATGGGATTGTTCAGGTGAGATCAGGTTTGTCTTTTCGTATTATATCGGCTTCCATACAAACAACCTTATGGAAGCCCAGGCTATTCTTACTGCTTTGCAAAAATGCTGCCAACTGGGTTGGCAAAGGATCATATGTGAGGCAGATTCACAGGTAATTGTCAATCTTCTTAATGGCCAAATCTCTGCTAATGTGGACTGGCATTTGGCCTCTATGACTAAACAAATTCTTCAACTCTGTACATCCCTGGAATTGATGGTTTTTCAGTACATTCCTCGTGAATGGAATGGAGTTGCAGACTGTCTGGCCAAATGGGCCTCAGAATACAGACCGTCTTGGAGTATTTCTGATCCTAGGATGCTTCCTTTGAATCATTTTCAGAAACTGGCTCAACTAGTGAGTCAGGACAAAGATTTGTAATTTCTGAGTTTTCTTTGCTTTCAATAAATTTTTACCCTTTTAGTTAAAAAAAAAAAACTATTCAAGGCAAGGCCATAGTTTTGGGGTTTGGGTAAAATAGTAAGGGTCAAAAGGATTATTTTTTTGGGTTGGGTAAATTATCAAGGCTGAAAATAGAAAAAATGGTAAATGGATAGATGAGTCAAAGAAGATAATATGTCGAGTGTGGCAAAGAGGTGAAAGAGGTCAAGTGAGGAATATGGCAAAGAGGCAAAATGGGGTAAAGGGGTAAAAGGGTAAAAGGGTAAATGGTAAGATGAGGAAGGGATGAAGACAAGAATGTTGAAGGGAGTGAAAAGGTTAAGGTAAGCGAGGCCAAAAGGAAATAAATAAAGAAATTGAAATAATAATAAAAAAAGATTATCTCAATGTTGGTAGATGCTTATTGATGAAGATGGTTTGTTGAAGATTGTTGATGAAGATATCTTGAGGCAATTTCAGCAGAGATTCATTACTTTGAATTATTTTCATCCAATATGTGGAAGATTAATGACCTCCTTAAAATGGATGAACACCTGAAATAAAATTTGGGCAGCAATACTCTAACTTTTCAACCCCTTCCTTGGGTGAAGGAGAGGAGAGGGGGGGTGGGGGGTATTTGTAGTTTTTTGGTGAGAAAAACATACCAAAAGAGGGAATCTTGGAAGTATGGTGAATTTTTACCCAAGGTCAAGGATGGGGTTGGTGGAAGATTCCTATGGGGGTTGTCAAGTATCCCTATCTTGCATGCAAATCCAAGTTTAAAAGGAATTGTGCACATGCTTTGAAAATAGGATTGAAGACTTTGTTACAACCTTATTTGTCCTCATTTATGACTTTTAAGAGTTCTCCCACCAAATATGGTGCCATTTTTCAAGGGGGCATGGGTGAATCAAGATGAGGTGGGTGAATATTCCAATTTGGGCTTATAAGTCTCTTATTGGGGCTAAGAAGTCCAAAATGGGGGCTCTTTGTCTCTCTTAAGGTGTGAAATGGGCAAGCAAGTCAATTTTGAAGGCTATTTTCATGTGAAAATGCAAAACAAAGTCAAATTAATTACCCTTGAGGAAAAATTTGACCCATTGCAAGTGGGGACCCTTGTGATACTTAAATGAGGTCATTAAGCATCTTGGAAAAAGGGGCTAAAGGTGGGGTACCAAGCCATGTCACTTTGCCACATCATTTTCCCATGTCATTTTTCCATGTCACATGCCATGTCATATGCCATGTCATAATGAATAGTGAAAGTGGGTCCCACAATGAATAGTGATGGTGAATAGTGATTTGTGAATAGTGATTTCAAAAACTATTTTTAAATGGTGTTTTCAAATAATGCTTTTTGAATAGAAATGGCTAGTATAGGGACTTTGGTTAAGTTAGGAGGGTGGAAGAAGGGGTTAAGAAGGTTTTAGGAGGATTTAAGGTGGTCTTGAGGCATTTAGACACCTAAAACTGCAAGTGTGCAATTTTCTAGTGTCTATAGTTAGTACAAATAATGCGATGAACATTGCCCCTAAAAAATAGGAGACAACTTAACAAACAAACATGATGGGGGAATAGAAGAAAAGGAAGGGGGTGGTTGAGATGTCTTTATATGCACTAGGCAAGTGGATGCTACCTATATAGTTTCATGGATGATATATCCAACAAAAACTTCAGGTCGAATCTAGTTCTCCTAGGAAAAGGGAAGAATATGATAAATGATGAAAAATAAACATAATGGATGTGATATAAGAATAAGAATAGTCTTACAAAATGGTAAGTACATGGGATAAAAGGCTAGAAAGGATGGGGAAACTAAGTGACAAGTGATTTCTTGTGACTTAATAAGGGTTCCCAAAATCCTTAGGGCAAATAAATAGTAAATGTTTTTGGTTTTTCTAAACGGTTTTTCAAATGTTTTTAGAATTTTCTAAGTGTCTCAACTCGATTGAGAATGATGAGACACTAAATGGTCTAAGCTCACAAAATTGGAGGAATCTGACTAGTGTAGAAGCCAATTCAAACAAAATAGGCACAATTAGTATGATGACACAATATGACATAGGAAATGGTAAGTTAGTATGTCAAGGCACAATAAAAAAAATGTTGCCCCTCGTTTACCCATAAGTGGTTATAACTAGGATACAATAGATCATATCAATGATACTAATTTGCCCATAGATAATTATAATTAGTAGCAAGATTAGTGAAACACCGATTTATCCTTATAGGTGAATATAATAAGGGAATAAGAAATGAAGGATGCAACTACCAAATCTTTTGTTATACTACTCTAAAATACTACCTCTATTTGGAATGCTTGAAATAATTATTGAAACTAATTTGATTCTTCATGCTAAAAATGTGAAACCAATGGATGAACCAAGGTCAAATAGGTTAGGATAAGATAGATCAAAATATGATTTGGTTGATAGAATAGTATGGTTTAATGGATTGGTTTGAATGCCAAAATGATAGGCTGGTAGGATGATAGGATGTTATGGTATAAACAAAATATTGATAATATGATACAAGTTGGAATGGTCTTTATAGATAATACATAGTATCACTCAAGCATAATATCGCTTGAGGTGTATAATGTTCATAGGCTCATAAATTTCATCCATCTACTGTGGTAAGTTTGGATGCTCCTATGCCATAGTTTTCAATAATAATGAAAGGACCAACCCAGTTAGGTTTGAACTTACCTGTATGCTTCTTTTCAGCTGTGGTATTCTTTTGGTTCTCTTTGAGGATAAGATCACCAAGATTGAATTGTCTATGTTTCACACACAGATTGTATTGGCTATGAAGTTGATTCTAATATGTTTGAAGGTTGTTCACTGTGTCCATGCACTTTTCATCAAGTAACTCCAACTCTTGTAGGTGAGCTAATCGATAGTATTCATCATCTAGAACATGCTTCAAAGAGATGTATAATTAAGTTAATTTGACCTCAATGGGAATAATGGCTTTGATACCATTAAAAAGTGAGTATGGAGTGGTTTCTATGGGTGTGTGGTGATTGGTACGGTATGCCCAAAAGGCATAAAATATCTAAAGGTGCCAATCATGATTGGCATCATTTATAATATTTTTTAGGATGTTAACAATGATTTTGTTTGATGCTTCAACCTAGCCATTACCTTGAGGGTAATATGCCATAGAAAGTGTTGTTTGATTTTGTTTATAACACAGATTTTCAACATCCTTGTTCTTGAATGATCCTGCATTATCAAATATAATGTTTGAAAGGATACCATAGTGATAAATGAGATGGCTGAAAATGAATTTAGAAATTTTCTTTCTAATCATGTAAGTGAGGGGTATAAATTCAACCCACTTAGTGAAATATTCAGTAGCAGTAAGGATATGTTTATGACTATCTTATGAGGTGAGGTTTATCTTCCCAATGAGGTTGAGTCTCCATATAATGAATATCCATGGTGTCAACATTGGTTTCAAAGTCTTGGTAGGGGAATGAATTAGATTAGCATGTTGTTGACATTTATCATATCATTTCACATATGTAGCTACATTTGCATCCATTGTTGGCCAATAATAACCAATACATAGGATATTTTTAGATAGGAATACCCTATTAGTGTGGGCTCCACATACTCCATGAAATTCCCATAATACTAGTATAGATTCTATTAAAGTTAAATAACAAAGCAAAGTTCCATCAAAGCTACATCGGTATGGGGTTAGTCTAAGTAAGGTATAATTTTGGGCAGTATGGATGAAGGATGAATAGTAGTTAATTCATAATTAGATGTGTTTTTATTAACCAAAATGGATAAGGAGAGTCACCATAGACTTTTACCTTCTACTTCATTTATGATTGATAGGATGATGTCACTATATGTGCACACTCAATCTCTAATTTGACATTCTACTAATTATATCTAAGATGTTAAAGTGAAATAAATGGAATGCTTGAAATAAAACATTAAAAAATACTATGAAATAAATGCTTATGCATTGAAATATTCCTTAAACAAATCTAAGTAAGAATGCAATCACACAATTCAGAATTAAATCACACAATGCATAGAGAAATCAATTAACATGCTTAGCTTATTAAAATGGGTTAGATTATTATTGTAAGGATTCCAAATGGGGGCCTTCCTCCTTTCATCTTCTAGCTTTAATACTTCCTCTCACAATACTTAATTTAACTCAAAAATTCTTGTATATATTAATTAAAATTGTTGTAATGAATTTCTATAGGAAGTTACAATAATTATTGCTTGACAAAATATACTTTTGACAATCTTTAATTAACATATAATACCTCTCAACTCTGTTGCTACATAGTTATATACCATAGAGGATATTTTTTTATGAAAAATAATATATATATTCTATTATAAGAAACATTTGATTTAGGATAACTGAAATTGGTTCCTTTTTCTAAAGTCATCATTCATGGGAATTTTGAAATATTGTTGCAGGACAAATAAGGTTGTTTTTTTCTTCAAACATTTCCTTATTGAGATCCATGGAGGTTAGATTCATTTCTATGAGTTGGTTGAAAGAGAATCAAAATCTATTCATTTGTGGCTTTGGTTACGCCGTGGCTGCAGGATGGTTTGTGTAGTGAGATTCCCTTACTGCAGGATGCTTCGTGTTATATGCCTATTTCTCCAAAACATATTTAAAACACATTTATATAAAAATCATCTTAAAGTAATAGACAATCATCATATATTTAATTTCAATACATACTTATAACTATTTCAAAGAGTTTGAAAACATAATGCTATATGTCTATATATAGAAGGAAACTTATAATAAAGTGTTCAAAAGCATGGTTAATAAGCAAGATGAGTACAATAGATGGGGACAAGAAGAGGACATTTATGGGGCTCATCAAAGGATTTAGTTTATTTTCAGGATAAGTCTAGTGGTAAAACATGGTCATGTAAATAGGAATATAGGTCAGAATACCAAGTAGAGTTGGGACCAAAAATATTACAGATCATTACAATAATTGAAGGTTCATGAGTTGGCGATGTTAGATTCTGAACAAGAAAATAATACTCATTGGCTATGTATGCATGTAAAATTAAAGATCCAATGGTATCCATATCATCTTCTATTCTATTATTTGTCCTTGGTATATGTTCAAACTTGATATCTATAATCTGCTATTTGAGAGTGTCAACTATGGCCTTATAGGGAACCAACTTATCATCTTTAGTCTAAAAGTGGTATGTAACTTGATTGATGATAAACTATGAATCACCATAAACCTTTATATGATGTATGTTCTATTGTAATGCATGTCGAATCCCTACTACAAGTTCTTCATACTTGGCCATATTATTGGTACAAGGAAAGCTAATTCTGAATGACTTAGGGATTAGATCCCCTTGTGGTGTTATAAAAAAAGGACTATCCTGATCCATGTGTTTTGAATGAACCATAAAAATAAAACTTCCAATGCTTTTCCTCAAGAGGTGTGTCAATGATGGTCATAATGGATTCATTAGGAAATTGGAATGTTAATGGCTCTATGTCTACAAGGGGTGTTTCAGTAAGATGATCTACAAGAATTTTCCCCTTGATGGCTTTTTGGTTCACATGCTCTATCTCAAACTCACTGAGATGCATTATCCATTTGGCCATACGACCTTGTAAATTTTTTTTAGATAGTAGATACTTGAGTGGATCTACTTTTGAAATGACCATGGTATTATTGTTCAACATGTAATGTCATAGTTTTTGAGCTATGAAGACCATAGCTAAACAATTTTTTTGATGGGTGTATAATTATGTTCATACACTACTAGTGTATGACTTAGATAGTATACTACATGCTCTTTTCCATTATCATTGTGTTGAGATATAAGTACCCCCAAGGCTTGATCTATTATTGATAGATATAAAAGGAATGGTTTCCCTAGCATAAGAGGTAATATAATTGGTGGATTTGCTAGATAATCTTTTAGCTATTAAAAATCTCTCTGACAATCATCATCCTAAAGAAGTGTTACACCCTTATTAAATAGGTGTGTAAATGGATGGCAGTTATCAACCAATTGAGATATGAAGCATCAAATAGACTAGATTGTACCTTAAAAATTATGGAGCTACTTTAGATTGGTTAGTAGTGGCATCTCTATTATGGCTCATACTTCGGTTGGATTGACTTTTATGCCCCTACAAGACATAATAAATACAAAAAAATTTCTTGATGTGATGCTAAAAACACATTTCTTAGGGTTGAGTCTAACTTTATATTCTTATAGTCACTCAAATATCATCCTTAATACTATTGTATTATCAACCCTGGTATTTGATATGCCTAGTATGTCATCGACGTAGTCTTCGACAATGTCATGCATCATATCATGAAATATGACTATCATGGATCTTTGATAAGTATCCCCTACATTCTTAAGACCAAATGGCATAACTTGATAATAGAATGCTCCCCATAAAGTGGTGAATGTTATTTTGTGTTGGTCTTCTGGTGCTATTCAGATCTGATTATAGCTTGAGAAACTATTCATCAGTGAAAGCATCTCATAACCTACTATGGAGTTGACTATCATGTCAAAGTTTTGAAATGAAAATACATCTTTTGGGAAAGATTTGTTAATGTCCTTGAAATTAGTATAGATTATGATTCCTTCTAGATTTTTATTGACTAGCACTACATTAGAAATCCATTCATAATAGTCTATTGGCCTAATACATCACACTTCCAAGAGATTTTCCAACTCTTTATTTGCTAATACAATAATTCAAGGATGCATTTTAAGTAGTTTTTGCTTCACTATTTTGGCATCAGGATGTACCATAAGGTGGTGAATAACTAAGGTGGGGTCCAAACTAGGCATGTTAAAATAGGTTGATGCAAATATATTTAAAAATTCCCTCAATAAGGATGTAAATACTTCACACTCCTCCTTAGTGAGTGATGCACCCAATTTAATCCACTTTGGGTCATCTTGAGACCCTATGTTTACCTCTATTATGTCTTCCACTAGAAGGGTCAAACCATCTTCAAGAATAGTGGGCAAAGATTTGAACTATTTGGCTATGTCAAAGTCCTCTGTTAGGATTTTTTCTTAAAGTTCTCCTAGGCATGATGAATTAGAATCCCTCAATGGGAGTGATGGACACGTAAAAAAAGCTATTGAGAACTCTTAAATGATGTAGTCAAAACCCTATTGTTCTCTAAGACTAAATTTAGACCCATGAGCAAGTTAATCATCATTGTTATCCTGAATGACTTGATCAAAAGCCTTTTCTTATTCAAGACTAAACTCAGACCCATAAACAAGTTCATCATTGGTAGGATCTTGGTCTAAATTTTAAGAAGGCTACACACCCATCTAGGGGTGCCTAAAATAGGTTTTCACCACTAGAATAGCCTTTATATTTACTTTTTATCTAGTCATAAAGCACCTTGAAGAGGTTTTCACTTTGGGACCTCAATGTTTTACTTAATTGGTTTTGGCTAAGGGTGTTCACCCTCTCTCTAAAATAGGATTCAAGATCTAATTTGATTGAGAACACAGATTTATGGTCTCTGAATGGAGCATTATCCCTAAGGCCTAGAAAATCATAGAATGCCTCATCATTCTGAAACTCATCAATTGACATGTTGGATTCTTTTTGGCCCAAGTCTTTCAATTAAGGATAATATAATGGTAATGGATTATGACTAAGGATTGGTCAAAAGATACAAATTGCATTATGGTCAAATAGGTGTTAGGTTGTGGAGCTAAAAGCTTCACTGATGTAGACATGGAGAAGGCCATTGGAGGGGTTGCTGAAGGTTGCTGAGTGTCAAAGCAATCGGCATCGATCTGATCAGCCGACGTCGGCAGGATAGTGAAGAGAAGCAACTGACATTGGTCAGGGATCGGCTGATGTCGGTCACCTCCAGGCGGACAGGGACCGACGTCGGTCGCCTATGTGGTTTGACTACGAGTATATTATGGGCAGTCAGTTGACGAACCAAGTGTTTGCATGATGAGAGCTAATTTTAGACTGAGAGCTGCGGATCTAATTATTGTAATTAGATGTCTAATTATTGTTTGGATGAGATCTATATAATAGACTCATGGTTGTATTGTAAACTTGTGCTAGAGAGTAAGAGAGTAATATTATAAGCTCCTTCTGTGTGTGAGGTGAGCTATGGTGTGTTCCTCCTAGTGCCACAGTACCAGGTGTGGGTGTTGGATTGGAGAATCAGTAGGGTTCTTCATGTATGTATGATCTTAGTCATCAGGGGAGCATGGCCTTTATAGGAGATCTACATGGTAAGTAAGATCATTGATCTGCAGGTGTATGTGTGTGCAAGGTCAAGGTTCACAGGTGTGCAGAACCAAGTTGATTTGTAGGTGTGCAAGATCAGATAGGACAACAACACAACAGGGAGTAGAATCAGGCAGGATCTACTTGGAGTATAGGTGTGTACTCAGATAGAGCAAAGAGGAAGGCAAGGGAGTTCCTTCCATAAGTATGGTCTGTTGAGGTGCAGGTTATTGCAGGTTCATGGGAGATCTACTTGAAGTACCTTGAGTACTTGTGGAGTGCGTGGAGCACTTGTGGTGTGCATGGAACACTGGAGGTGAACACCAACTCTGTGTTTGAGTTGTGTGTTAGGACCTAAGAGAGAGCTTTGAGGAGAGAATTACTATTCACTTGAGGTGTGGGAAGCCTCTGAAGAGGTGGTGGAGAAGAAGTGGCATCTTCTTTATTGTATTCTTTTTTGTATGAGTATTAATACAAGTTGTGTATTGTCTCTCATATCATGTGTTATTCTGAATTCTAGTTACTTGTGATTCTGGTTAATTTCTGCATATTAAGTTGCTTGGTTTGGTAATCAATTGTGTGCTTCCGGTGTTTCATATATCCTGACAAGTGCTATCAGAGCCAAGGTTGCAGGGAGCAGGTTTTGTGTTTGGTTACAGGTCACTCTCAGGGGTTTCTGATTGAGTGGGAGTAGAGCAATGGCAGATGAAAGTAAGCTAAGAATGCAGGAGTTGAAAAGCACAGATAGTCACTTACGGTCCCATGGAAAGAAAGAGCAAGTAAAAGAATATTTTTGGTTGGTAGCAGATTAGCATGAAGGAACTGAAGAAACAGATGTTGTAGGTTATGTGGCACAGGATGCTCTAGGAGGTTTCTTGGATAAAGTTGAATCTTGGATAAAAGATTCAGTTGCCTCTTTCCATGCAGCCCCAGGTAGAGGAGTTGGTGAGCCTTGCCAAAGAATTGGCAAAGGGGAAGTGAAGCTGAAATTGCAGGCGGCCAACACACAGGTGTTGATGAAGGTCATGCAGGTCCTAGGTTTGGAGATATGGCTAATTTCTTTAGAAAGATTGGGTGATGAGAGATGCACAAGAACTCTCACAGCTGATGCACTTGAATTAGCTGGTGGTAAGAAAATAGGTACTCTTTATCTACTTGTTTATATTACTGATTCTTCTTCTGTTGCAGAGATGTGGCTTCGTAGGCTTGGTCACATGAGCAGGAAGGAGATGCATGTTCTTAAGTGGAAGACAAATATATTTGATAGGCTTAAGAACTAGAAAGCCTTGGTGTTTATGGAGGAGATGGCGGACAAAAACCAGTGGATGGTGCTGGATACTTCTGAGTAGGGCAGTTTGGACATGGGGTTTGATTCAAAGGAGCTCGTGGGTAAAAAGTCATCACTCACAAGGGAACACAGGTATCGGCGTTGATCAGGAGGAACCGACATCAAACAGACAGGTACTAATGTCGGTCATGTGCAGACCGAAGCCGGTGATGTCGGGCAGGGTAAGACCGATGTCGGTCAGGAGGACCGACGTCGGCAACATGGACACCGATGTCGGCAGGGTTGGTAGTCAGGGACAAACGCATGGGAACCGATGTCGATCAGATGCAAACTGTGGAGTGATCGAGGTCGGTCACTGTAATGGATTTTGGGTGGATAGAATGCTATCAAGGAGTCTCAAACACCCATACAGAGGACTGAAGATGTAAGTAGGCCCTCAAATTCATTGTTCCTCTTCTTTATACTTGTTGTTGATTGTAGAGCAGGAAGGATCTAGGAAACAGGTGGGAGCATGGCAGGGATATGATGTAGAACCAAACGGGAGTTTTGGTAGGGTTGCCAGTCGGTGCGAAAGCACAGAGACGAATGGATTCCTTAGTTGAAGAATAGAGTGAATGGACACGTGAGATGGAAGACCAGGCATATGGTCTTGAGAGAGCTGCAGGATAGTGGGACATGACTGACAGGTGGTACCAGGTGGATGACAAAGCAGGGCTTTAGTCAATGTCAGTATAACCATTGTGTTTGTCTTACCAGGTGGATGATGGTCACAACATTATCCTGTTGCTATATGTGGAGGATGAACTCGGTACAGGTTCAGACATACAGGGTTTTGCTGAGCTAAGGGTAAGGTTAGTTCAGTGGCATGTCATGAGGAGTTTGGAGCAGTGAAATTCTTTGACATGGGAGACATGGAGATCACATGTTGATTTTGTCTCCAGTGGGAGCTAATGTGAATCAGGTGTTGGCGAGGTTCAGGTTGCAGAGCCGGAGCACACTAAGGGCTGGACAGGTACAGTGTCCAAAATCACATAAGGTCTGGTATAGACCTGAGTATTCCCATGCAGTGGGAGCTATCAGAGAGTTAGGAGCCAATTCGGGGAAGTGGGTTCTCAGGTATTTGAGAGGGACCAGCAGCAGGGATTCATGCTATGTAGGGTCAGGACTTCACTACATGGGTTTTTAGGTTTGGATGTGGTAGGGTACTCAGATGACAGGAGGTACATCATAGGTTGTGTGGTGGGTTGTCTTCAGGATTGAGCTTGAAGAGGGATACAAACCAGGAAACAGATTAGATGGAGTACAGGTATAGGTACAGTGCAGCTATTTATCTCCAAGTGAGAGATTGTTAGGTTGTGGAGCTAAAAGCTTCACTGATGCAGACATGGAGAAGGCCATTGGAGGGGTTGCTGAAGGTTGCTGAGTGTCAGAGCAACCGGCGTCGGTCTGATCAGCCGACATCGGTAGGATAGTGAAGAGAAGTAACCAACGTCGGTCAGGGATCAGTCGACGTCGGTCACCTCCAGGTGGACAGGGACCAACGTCGATCGCCTGTGTGGTTCGACTGCGAGTATATTACGGGCAGTCAGTTGATGAACCAAGTGTTTGCATGATGAGAGCTAATTTTAGACTGAGAGCTGCGGATCTAATTATTGTAATTAGATGTCTAATTATTGTTTGGATGAGATCTATATAATAGACTCATGGTTGTATTGTAAACTTGTGCTAGAGAGTAAGAGAGCAATATTATAAGCTCCTTCTGTGTGTGAGGTGAGCTATGGTGTGTTCCTCCTAGTGCCACAGTACTAGGTGTGGGTGCAGGATTGGAGAATCAGCAGGGTTCTTCATGTATGTATGATCTTGGTCATCAGGTGAGCATGGCCTTTATAAGAGATCTGCATGGTAAGTAAGATCGTTGATCTGTAGGTGTATGTGTGTGCAAGGTTAAGGTTCATAGGTGTGCAGAACCAGGTTGATTTGTAGGTGTGCAAGATCAGATAGGATAGCTACATAACAGGGAGCAGAATCAGGCAGGATCTACTTGGAGTACAGATGTGTACTCAGATAGAGCAAAGAGGAAGGCAAGGGAGTTCCTTCCATAAGTATGGTCTGTTGAGGTGCAGGTTATTGCAGGTTCATGGGAGATCTACTTGAAGTACCTTGAGTACTTTTGGAGTGCGTGGAGCACTTGTGGTGTGCATGGAGCACTGGAGGTGAACACCAACTCTGTGTTTGAGTTGTGTGTTGGGACCTAAGAGAGAGCTTTGAGGAGAGAATTACTATTCACTTGAGGTGTGGGAAGCCTCTGAAGAGGTGGTGGAGAAGAAGTGGCATCTTCTTTATTGTATTATTTTTTGTATGAGTATTAATACAAGTTGTGTATTGTCTCTCATATCATGTGTTATTCTGAATTCTAGTTACTTGTGATTCTGGTTAATTTCTGCATATTAAGTTGCTTGGTTTGGTAATCAATTGTGTGCTTTCGGTGTTTCATATATCCTGACAATAGGTTGGTTTGGGCTAAGTCATCGAATTGGCTATGATCAAACTTTGCTTTGTTGTTGGCATTACCATCACAAGTCATTGGTGATGTAACTTGAATAAGATACGTGGGGTCACTCCCAGGTAGTTTAAATCTAAGTCTATAGGTTAATTTATATTTATTCATATAAATAGGCTCAAGTGTTTCCTATTAATTTAGACTAAGGCCTCTTCCTTCATAGTCTTGATTCTCTATGATCTGATTAGGAATGGGATACTTGGAGTTCTTGTAACAATCAGTTATTTGTCATTGTATAACTAGGACTTATTACCTTAGAGAGGGTATGAATGTGATGGGTGTTGGACTATGCTGATGGAATTTTCCCTTGCTTTACCATTACATGAGTGATTTGGATTTAGGTCTTCCAAAAGACTTAGGATTTTATGAAAGCTTTATAATGTGAAAGGTGTCATGGGTCAAGTACTCTCTCAGGACATTATCTAAAATAGTATAGTGATTGGAAATTTTAGGAGGTAGGATGTGGGAAAGTGAATCAAGGATGTTAGGGTCAATGTAGTTAGCCTTAGGTAAACCAATAAGTATGGCTTTCCCTTTGTCCTGCTTGGTGATTGGATTCATGCCAAAATGGTAATTGTAGCTATTGAACTTAGCCTCGAGATGTTTGAAATGCTCATATGGATGTAAATCTCTTGTAATACTAACCTCCATCCCTAAGTGGGAGAACTTGATACACTTATGTAATGTTGATGGGACTATATGAATTTCATGTAACCAAGGTTTACCCAAAATCATGTTATATGATAAATCGATATCTAACACATGGAAAAGTGTATCATGGGTCAAGGGCCCAATGATAACTAGAAAGATAATGATGCCTTATGATTCTCACTCTTCATTATCCTAGAATTTGATGGTGATTATTTCCACTTAGAGATCTATTGATGTATACCCACGAAGCTTGATAAGCTTTAGAGACACTATGTTTAGACCCAACCCATTGTCTATTAGGACACATTTCAATTTGTGCCTCTTTATATAACCTTTGATTTATAATGGATTATTGTGTATCAGGCCAAGGGATGACATATCACTTTAAATGAAGGTTACTTGTTGGGTTAGAGATAGATGTCCAACCAAAGATTGAAATTTGTTAGGGGATATATCATATATAAATGTGGATTGACCAAATAAATTTGTCAAGATGTTTTTATGGATAGTGGACATATGCAACAAATCTCAAATGGAGATTAGTGGGAATGTCTTTTTGTAATTGTTCCACAATGTCAAACATATTTTCTTAGATAGTGGTAAATGGCTTGTTCTAAAGTAGAATGGTTGGTTAGATGATGGGTGAAGTGGTAGATGGTTGTGGGCCTAGTATGGTAATCATTGACCATCGAGTTGTGATTGAAAACTCAATATTAGATACAGGACCATTATTGCTAACAAAGGATGGTGGAGGGGGAATAGATAGGATAAGTCTCAGTTTTTGATGCATTTGTGCATGGTTATAGGCTAATAATGAGTTATTAGTGTAAGTTCCTAACATGGGAATCCTTATTTGTTGGTTCACCTATGTACTATCTAGGTTAAGGAAGGATTACTAGAATGATTTGGTTGATTTGGTATGATTAGCAATGGTATTCTCTGATTGATACTTGGTTGAGGATTAATGGAAATGGTGTTAACATGACCTCCTATAATATGACTTATAACTACATTGTAGTCATGTGCAACTACATGGTAGGTCTATTAGTCGGTACCATTTTGACCTTGGTTTTGTCCATTGTTTTGACATTGTTGGTTCTGTTATTGACTATATTTAGTTGGTTGGTTTGGCCTTGGTTATTGATATTATTATTTTGATGTTGCATTGGCTATTTCTATTATTATTGATTGTTATGTTGGGGAAAAGGTTTTTGATAAATGTCAAGGATTTGACTGGAGTTGGAAGCTCCATGATCCAATGTGATCTCTCTATTTTCCAACATATTTTGAATTACATGTCTAATTTTCACATGACATTATAAATTATGGCCATTAACCCTATGAAAATCTTAGATTTATTTTGGCCTGTACTAGTCTGGCATGTCATCATCCTCACAAAATTAATCTTTCAAAATAGGCTATCAAATTAAGTTAGCTACTATGATCTTGTGAAATATTGGTTCTATGGGCTCTCCAAGGTTAGTTAAAGCATGATGAGTTGGCACATTTGTCCTTGAAGGAAGAGGGTTTTAAAAAGGCATTAGTTATTGAATTTATTTTATTTTATGTACTAGTCAAGGTTGTTATACTTACTACACATGCTATGGATGCTGAAAAGGTTATTAGTTAGGAGTAAGATAGAAAGGTGGCATAGGCTAAGTAGATGGTGATTGCATAATTTGGAAAATTCATGACTCTTTTAATCCATTTCTTACAACATGATTTTTATGATTGATTTGCTTAGGTCTATCATTGTTATTGGTCTATGCTGGTTGTGACTCTTACACTTGGACTGGATACTAATTTTAGTTCTAAATATTGTTCTAATTTTGATTTGAGCTTTGATTTGATGAGGCTAGTTTAATGATCCCTCTTTTGATAAGGTCTCTTTCGATCAATAAACCTTTGTCAATGATCTCTTTGAATGTGTGTACACACTACAACTCCAAATTATAAGATATCTTACTATGTAGATTTTTGGTGAACATAATGACTAGTTGTTTATCTAGTATATTGTGGGTAAAATAGATTGCAAGGGATCTCCATTGTTGTAGATAGTTTGCAAAGATTTCACTTAGTTTCTATTTTTCTTATGCCAAGTCTACTAATGAAATCTCATGCTCAAGATTATAAGAGACATGTTGCACAATTTTTAATGAAAGAACATCAAAATTAGAAATTAAATTACGTGGTAACTTCAAAAACCATTCTAAGACATGTTCATCTAGAATTCTTGGAAATAAAAATAATAAATATATGTCACTATAGGCCACTGGTTAGCACATGACAAAGAATTCTATCATATGTTATTTGGGGTCACCTTTCCCTTTGTATTTGTCAAACTTTGGTGGCTCACACCCTAGAAGAAATGGTATCTACAAGTACTCCATGTTGAAAGGGTAAGAACACATATCATCCAACTTGAACTTTCTGACTTGTTTTCCAACTTGGATGGAGATAATTGCATCCTTAATTTGTTGTAGCTCTTGTTCAAGGAATCGAGGATGACTATTGGATGAAGGTAGAGGCTATGCAGTCATAAGTGGATTAATATCATTAGAATATAATGTTTTATTTATTTGGTTATGTTAGATTTTTTAGGGAACAAACTATGAATACACATATGTAGGTTAGGGTGTAATTATTGAAATTGCACTTGAGGTTGTGTAACTTTTTGGTTGGGATTGGGTATGTGGGCTTGATGTTGTGAATATCAAGGTTGGGATGGTGGGATATGGTTGTATTATGTATATTGAGGTTGAATAGAGACATGTTACTAACTAGTCAAACTTTTTTGTTGAGGGGGAACTTGTAAACCAGGACCCTATCTCTGAACTTGTGGTACATTCTACACAAAAGGCAATTGTTACCTAGTAGGTACTTGAGTAAAATTAGAACCTCTTATTTTCATGAATCCCTAATAAGAAGTGGATGCATGTTAGAGATTCATAATCTATTACTGACTAATATTTACATATTATTGGTTAGATATCATTTGGTTTTGAATTGGCCTATTAGTTTACAATGAAAGAGGCATGTTTACTGTTACCTAGCAAGGTGGAACATTGGTTGCTCCTATTAAGGTGGCAAGATGTTTTGCCTCTACTACATGGGTTGGTTGGATGATGCCTGCTATTATAGAATATTACTCATCACCGGTTGGGGAGGAGTAGGATTCATCACATTGTATTGTGGCATAGTACTGGTCATGGGCTGACTACTTAATCCTTATTGTTGGAAGCTAGAAGAAGCAATTGGTTGAGGATTAGAGCTAGTTGGTTGAGGTTGGGATGTAGAAACTCCTACTCCTTGAGTTTGAAAACCACTAATAGTGTTGTTAAAAGGCACATTTTATTGTTGATTATTTTTTTATGAGTTAACACCAATTTGGCCTAAATTAGATGTTACTTGTGCATTGTCCATTAAGTTTTACTCATTATTCTGCATAGAAGCAAAAGACACTTCCTTGATGGTTGGGATGTTAAACATGTTTTTGATTGAAATGTTTTACATAAGTGGGTTAAAACCTTAATTTTATTGACCTGTCAACTCAAATAAGACTCTTGTTGAATGGAGTGATTGAATAAGAGGCACATTAGACATGTCTAGGTTGCTAAAATTATGCACTAAGTTTTGATATGCCTGGTATGCTATCTACATTTACAGAAATTGGTCCTCTATGAGGCCTCTTTGTGTGATAATCATATGAAGATCTATATATGGCATTGGTACTATGGCATTAAGATTGATAGAAGATACCTGATCATTAGCTAAAAGCTTCAACTGTTTGCACACACAAGAAGAGGATGCTGAAGAACCAGAGCCACCGGCATCGGCAGTATGACTGACGTCGGTCAAGTGCAGTGGAGAAGGAAATCGGCGACGGCAGAGAGTCGGCCGACGTCAGTAGCACCAGACAAGCAGGGACCAACGTCGGTCGCCTGTGCGGTCCAGAACTGCTGTTGACAAATAGTCAGTTAGTTAAACCGAGTGTTTGCATGCTAAGGGGCTAATTTAAGTCGCGAGCTGTGTGTCTAATTTTAGTAGTTAGATTTCTATTTTTTGTAACCATGGGATTCTATTTAAAGACCCATGAGGCATGTATTGTAATTATCATATTGATCAAGTAAGAGCATTGAAGCAAGCAAGGTCAAGGAGATCTACAGGTGTAAGGTCAAGGAGATCAGTTGAAGCATTCAAGGAGGGATAGCAACTCAGGTTGTAGAGTTGGGTTTGTGTTGAGCAAGAGAGGGAGGGAAGAAGGTCTTGAGGTGTGGCAAGCCTTTGAGGTGGAGGAAGAAGTGGCATCTTCCTTATTGTATTTTCTTCTAGTATTATCTAATACAAGTGTGTGTATTGTCTCTCAAATTCTTTGCTATCTCATGTTTCTAGTTTCTTAATCATTTTGGTATAATTCCATGTTTAATTGCTCATATATAAGTAATCAATTGTGCTTCCATTGGATAAGGGGTCTCCTAACAGTTGGTATTAGAGCTACGGTTTGTAGGAAGCAGGTTATTTTTGATTACAGGTCATTCACAGGGTTTTCTGATTGAGTGGGAGTTTAGCAATGGTAGAAGAAAGCAAGCTACGAATGGAGAAGTTTAACGGCAAGAATTATCAACACTGGAGGATGCAGATTGAGGACTATCTGTATCAGAAGGATCTGTACTTACCGTTGGGTGGGGTTGCATGCAAGCCCACAGATATGAAGGATGAAGAATGGAGTGTTCTTGATCGGAAGGATCTCGGTTCCATAAGGTTGAGCCTTGGAGCGTCTGTGATTTCCAGCTTATCATAGTGTAGGACAACGGAAGAGTTGATAAAGTCCTTGACGAATTTATATGAAAAGCCCTTAGCTTCTAATAAGGTATACCTTATGAAGCAGCTATTTACTTTGAAAATGTAGGAAGGTGGATCGATACATACTCATCTCAGTGATTTCCATGGTTTGGTAAACCAATTAGCTTCAGTTAATATTGTTTTTGATGATGAGGTAAAGGCTCTCTTGATTTTATGTTCTTTGCCTGAAAGTTGGGACAGTTTGGTTATGGCAGTAAGTAATTCTGCATCTGCTTCTAAAATCTTAAAAGTTGATGATGTTGTGAGTGTGATCTTGAATGAGGAAATACGCAGGAGAAGCACAGGTGAATCATCAGGGAATGCTCTAAGTGCGGAAAGCAGGGGAAGGCAAAGGGAGAAGATTGAGCAAGGGAAATCAAGGTCGGGAAGGAGATCCGAGTCCAAAGGTATTACCTACTGGTTTTGTGGAAAGAAAGGACATACAAATAAGGAGTGTTGGTTGAGAGATAAAGAGAATCAACATGCAGGTATTGAAGAAGCAAAGGATGCAAATATTGTGGTACAGGATGCTCTCATACTTTCTTTGGATAGTCAGGTAGGATCATGGATTTTAGATTTTGGTTCATCTTTTCATGCATCCCCAAACAGAGATTTGTTTCATGAGTATGAATAGGGAGACTTTGGAGTTCTCTATTTAGGGGATGGTACGCCTTGTCAGATAGTTGGCAAAGGGAAAGTGTAGCTGAGATTGTAGATTGACAACACATGGGTGTTGAAGGAGGTCATGCATGTTCCAATTTTGAAGCAGAGTTTGATTTTTGTAGGAAGGTTGGGTGATGAGGGATGCACAATAACCCTCACAGCGGACTCTTGGAAGGTTACCAAGGGAGCACTTGTTTTAGCAAGAGGTAAAAAAGTAGGTACTCTTTATCTATCTACTTGTACTACTGATTCTACTTATGGTATAGATTCAAAGATGTGGTCTAATAGGCTGGGTCACATGAATAGGAAGGGAATGGAAGTTCTTGATTCAAAAGGTATGTGTTCAAATTTAGAAAGCATAGATAGAGTTCATTGCAGGAAAAGGAAATTTGAGGCTTTTGACAAGAACAGGGAAGTCTTGGTGTTTTTGGAGGAGATGAAGGCCAGAGAACAATTACAGGCACTGAATAAATCTGAGCAGGGCAGCATGGATAGAGATCTGATCCAAGAAGAGCTCGTGGATGAAGAATTCATCACTCACAAGAACACACAGGCACTGATGTCAGTTACTTGGAACTGACATCAGTCAGTCAGACACCGACATCGGTCTTGTGTAGACCAGCAGGGTCGGTAGGTCGGGCAGGTGAAGTCTGACGTCGGTCATCAGGACCGATGTCGATAGGGGGGACACCAGCGTCGGCCAGGGGTAACGATGTCGGTAGTCATGATCAGTGCAGGGAACCGACATCGGTCGGGAGCAGACTGGGAGATGGCCAAGATCGGTCACTGGAACGGATGATGGGTGGACAGTTAGTTGTCAAGGAGTCTCAAACACCCATACAGAGGTCAGAAAAGGTATGTGAACCTCATATTCATTGTTCACCTTCTTTATATTGCTTACTGATAGTCTAGAACTAGGAAGACAGAAGAAGCAATGCAGGTAGAATCTAGAAACAGTGGGAGCTTGACATGGATGAGGAGTGTGAGTCCTTGGAGTAGAGCCAAACAGGTATTTGTTGGTAGAGTTGTCAGCTAGATAGAGGGATGGATTCCCATTTTAGAGAAGAGAGTGGATGGACATCTGAGACATAAGGCTATGGTATATGGTCTTGAGTTAGCTGCATGGCAATGGAGGTTTGACCATTGTTTTTTATCTTTACCAGGTTGGATAATATTAGCTACATTATCTTGTTACTGTATTGTGTTACTTTTTTGCATGGTTGCATATACAGGGAGTTTTTTGAGCTAAGGGTAGAGTTGGTTCAGAAGTATGTCATGAAGAATTTGGGAGCAGCAAAATTATTGTGGCATAAGTGACAGGTATAGCATCACAGGTTTGCGTGGTGGTTGGTCTTCAAGGGTGACTTTGAAGAGGGATACAGAGCCAAAGGAACAAAATAGATGGTGTACAGATACAGGTACAAGTTGCATCTATTTATCTCTGAGTGGGAGATTGTTAGGGTGTGGAGCTAAAAGCTTCAACTGTTTGCACACACAAGAAGAGGATGCTGAAGAACTAGAGCCACCGGCATCGGTAGTATGACCGACGTCGGTCAAGTGCAGTGGAGAAGGAAACTGGTGACGGTAGAGAGTCAGCCGATGTCGGCAACACCAAACAAGTAGGGACCGGCGTCGGTTGCCTGTGCGGTCCAGAACTGCTGTTGACGAATAGTTAGTTAGTTAAACTGAGTGTTTGCATGCTAAGGGGCTAATTTAAGTTGCGAGCTGTGTGTCTAATTTTAGTAGTTAGATTTCTATTTTTTGTAACCATGAGATTCTATTTAAAGACCCATGAGGCATGTATTGTAATTATCATATTGATCAAGTAAGAGCATTGAAGCAAGCAAGGTCAAGGAGATCTACAAGTGTAAGGTCAAGGAGATCAGCTAAAGCATTCAAGGAGGGATAGCAACTCAGGTTGTAGAGTTGGGTTTGTGTTGAGCAAGAGAGAGAGGGAAGAAGGTCTTGAGGTGTGGCAAGCCTTTGAGGTGGAGGAAGAAGTGGCATCTTCCTTATTGTATTTTCTTCTAGTATTATCTAATACAAGTGTGTGTATTGTCTCTCAAATTCTTTGTTGTCTCATGTTTCTAGTTTCTTAATCATTCTGGTATAATTCTGTGTTTAATTGCTCATATATAAGTAATCAATTGTGCTTCCATTGGATAAGGGGTCTCCTAACATTTTTCAAATTGTCATTACATAACTCTATGGCTCTGTTAGGATCACAAGTTGATGGTATGGTCATGTAGTAAGGTTATTTTTGGACATTTTATGCAACCATAGGTAAGCTAGCCAAATATTGGGTCATCTTTTCTTGATCTTGCTCTATGTATGGAGGTGTACTAATGAAATAATTAGCCAAATGAGCTTGAATCTATTCCCCTATTAGAGTGTTGTATGATGGATAGGAATCCTTCCCCCAAACAACCTCATCTTTTTAAAGATATTGATTAAAGTCCTTTTGTGTGCTAATATTTCCATATCTTAGATTGTATATAGTTTCACTACATGTATAGTGAGCCATGGATAAATAAATTGACAAATGTTTTTCAATAAGATGGATTAGAGTTCTATAAAATTTGATAAACTATGTCTGAAAAGACAAAGGGTTTGTTGAGGGCAACATACCCCCATTCTTGAAAAATGAGGAATATTATGTTAAAATTGTGAAAATTTATACTTTAAAAATGAAAATCCATTTGATCATAACATCATTACCTTGTTTATGCATTATTCATATTTGAAGATCATCCATACCATGTTCTAGTTGGTTTGCTTTTTCATCGCTCTGGTTTAACCTTGCCTAAAGTTTGCTAACTTTGGATCTTATTATTTTAGGTTACAGGTCTAATAGATTTCCATTGGAGGTGGACAATGTCTAGGTTTCATAATTTAATGGATTTTATCTTAATTTGACCTTTTACTAGCCTTTGGTCTATTAAAATTTAAATTGAATCAATGTTCAATCTTCCTGAAACCCTCATTCAGAAACTGTAGCTTAGACCCCTCATTCGAATTCAAATTTGGCAAGAATATAATCATGCACAAACATTTTAATATTCTATGGACTTAGTTTAATTTTTTATACTAAGCCTTAGTCATGTTTTTCAACATGACCAAACCTTATTCTAAAAATTATATACTAGGTCTCTTTTATATCCAAAGCTTTTTATCCCCTTTTATTTTAATATGGTCCAACCTTTTATATGCAGTGTATTTTTCATATGTTATTAACTTAGATTAATATCTTATTCCTAAGGCCAAATTCATTTTTATTAACATAAACAAGATCTTAGTCTTAAGACTTTATCCTAAGTCTTATATGTCTTTAAGCCCTAACTTAAACTGTGTGCTTGTTTGTAGGATCAATATCCCATATTTAATTAGACAAAGTTGATCAAATAGAGTGAGATCATCATGGATCAAAATGGGTCCCTTTTTATTATAACGTAGACTTAGCCTAATTTTTACCCTAAGGTTTTTAATTGTATTTATCAATAAAAATAAACCTTGGATAAAACTTATGTTATGACTTTAATTATTTGAAGGGTCTTCATTTTATTATGTTGTAAGGACCTATGTTAAATACTTATGTTATACTTTGGTCTAAATGGTCCTCATCTCAGTTAATCCCTCTATGACTATAGGAGCCAATGACATCTAACTACCCAGATCATAACCGATGACCCATGTTTATTCATGTGAGATAAATTGAATGATGCATATTGATTCAAAATTCTTATGGGACCTACTATTCATGGGACTTAAATTTGATGTTCTTGCACCCATCATTTGATGCCTGTGAGTCCATCATTGACATCCATGAGAACATCAAAATTTATCCCTTGAGATTAACGATGCAATATTAAATTTGGTCTTATTATGACCATCAATTGACATCCACGAGGCCATCATTGACGTCTACAAGATCATCAAATTTTAGCCCCTATGATTAATTATGTGAGCATAAATTTTACATCCTCACGATTGTCAATTGATGTTTGTAAGTTCATCATTAACATCTTTGATATCATTAAATTTTAGTTCAAAAACTAATCTTGTTAGAATGAATGGACATGTTTGTTCTCCATGTTGCAGGATTAATAAAATATCATTTGTAAAATAAACATGCTTAGGGTTTTGTACCTCAATACCTAAATTAAACTTTCATCAAACTTTGACCTATCATAGACTAAGTAAAATTATGCGGGAACAATTATAAACACCATAGACTTAGATTAAATGTTATCGTAATATTGAGTCATGTTTTTAAACATTTAACCAAACCTTAGTCTAAAATATGATGCTTAGTCCCTATATATCCCATAATCTTTTAGTATATTTATCAACTTGATATAACTAATCCAGGATCCTATTGTTATAAGACTTAGCCTAGATATTTTAGCCTAAAGTTATTTAACATAATAAAAACTTAGGTTAAAAACCTTACATTAAGTCCCTTTTATTATTCAGGGTCCCCTTTTTACTATGATCCAAATCTAGCTTAAATATTTTAGCCTAAGGTTCATTTCATGTCTATTAACATGAAATAAAATCATAGTCTAAAGTATTTAGGCTAAGTTATTTATATGTATGGATACTAACTTAAACACTATGCATCTTTGCAGGATCTACGACTTGCATTCACATAGATGAGATTAATCCAATAGAGTGAGGCTATGTCAAAGTTTTAATGGAACCTCTAAGATGGTGACAAGATTCATGGTCACAACCAAAGAACAAAAATTAGCCAATGGTGGTCCATCTCACAGATCATCATATATGACCCATGTCTAACTAGATGAAGTGAGATGAGGAGACCCATGGTAATGACACTTGTCATAACGACATAAAACATAGTAAAGGCAACTAATAGCATTCAAATCTTAAGATGAAGATCAATTAGTTACATTGATCCATGCAATAAGATCTGATATTGCAAAATAAAAGGCAAATTTTAAATGATAATAGTCATATTTTTTAAACATCAATGAACAATCTACCATGAAAAGTGCCATTTAGATGCCACAATGACACCACATGGGTACAAAGTGACAAAACTAGAGATTTTATGGGCTAAGAAAAGTAAAGCTATAAATTCCAAGGTCCAAATCAAATCTAAGGCATAAACTCACTCAAGTGAAAAAATTATCACCATTAAAGCTCAAAAAACACTTGCAAAAAATCCCTAACATCTCCAAAATCCTTAATTCGATCCTAAAGTGACCAAAATCAACCTGGAGAGAGTTAAATTACCATATGAGCAAGTAAAAACTGATCTAGAGACAAAATATAGACCACTAATGAGTAATTTAATTAAAATCATAGTCATAGTGGCCTAAAAACAACATAAATAGGACATAAAACTCTATCTAACCATATATTTAGAAGGGAGACTCTTCAAAGATACTAAATTTGATGTTGTAGCCTTAAACATAGGAGATAACAAATAGTCCAAGCTTTTATAGACCATTGAAGAGCTACTAGCCATTATAATAGAGGATGAAAAGATTGCATCAGTCAGCCAAAGATACTATGGCCTGGTTGCCATTCAAATGACAAGTCTTCACTATACAACAACAAAGCCAAAGGTACTAAATTGCATCAATGTTATTTCTCATGTTTTTAAGGATTATAAAATTGCTCAAGACATGATAGTACATGAGCATAGTTTTAGAAGAATTCCTTATATCTCTACTATTGCCTTTGAGAATTAATACAAGTTACCTAAGCCTCCAGTGGATTTACCCATAATCAAAGAATGGTCCAAAAGGAATTACCTAAAAACCATCCTTACCCCATGGTTATATTTAGAAACCCGTAGTCTCTGACCTCAAAAGAAGGATCTCAATCACCCAATTTAGGGCTGGTATTATGATGATTATGACATTACTAAACATATTATCTGAAAGCCCCTCCACCACCTATGTCAACAAAATTTGGGTCCCTTTTGTGTATTTCATGGTTTAGAAAGGGATTACTCCCCCTCTTAGAGAGATGATCAATATTTTCTTAAAACAATAATTCTCTATAATAAAGAAGAAAACTATCAACCATTTCTATATGATGTCTTATTTTTTGAATGCCTTACTAGCCACTACCAAAATCCCCAACATAAAAGAGTGGTCACCTGATGGGAGACAAATATTCTCCCAATTTTATTATAAATTACATATATTCAAGTATAAGGACCATATTCAGTTCATGTGTGACTGTGTATACCCAGCCTCAGTTAAAGCCATTATAGGGATCCTTATGATAAGGGTCAACCCTTTGATCAAGAATTATGTTGATCTCATTAGGGACAATTGGATATATCTAGATATAAGGAACTATGAGATAACCCTTTAGGTTACCAATCCATGTACCCATAAAGTTGGTGGAGCAGGAGGTAGCATACCAATTATTCCATGGCATAGACAACATGTGTAAAATTAAAAGGAAAGGACTACTCCATTTCTTTCCTTTAACTATTAGTAGGATTGTGTTCCAAAATTATGACCATGCAGAGACTATCTCCAAGAACATGTCTTCCTTCAATCTATAGATTGATGAAATGAGATAATGGGACCCCTATAAAAGGGTTACACAACATTTGAAGGTCAAATAAGTCAACATGAATTATGAAAATCACCCTAGTATCTATGATTTAATGTACATCCGACCTTCCTCATTCACAAAAGTCTTGAAAAGATTAAAGAATCATAACATCAAGCTTGAAGATAGACTACTAAGATATCAAAATCCAAGTGAGGATATATCAAATATGGGGCCTAAGAAGTATCATTTATTACTATGACCATCTTTTAGACCTCCTCCCATGTAGCCATAAATAGAGACAAAACATACCAATGCACAAGTTACATAAGGACCAGATGAAAAGGGACCCGAGGAGAGGAGTCCTGGTGAAGTAGCATCATCTTCAACACTTCCTAAATAAACAAAGTCACAAGTTGAAGAAATTGACATAATTGCATTAGATCCTGAGGAGATAGTAGAATATGCCCTGAAGGCATTGGTTAGTGCCTACAAATTAGATGAAGAAAAAGTACAAATAGAAGAAACTCAATCCCAAACTAATGAGGAAGTAGAGGAAGAAAAGGGGAAGGAAGTGGCTTTGGACTTATTTCTTGTTGTAACCCAACCCAAAAGGAAAGTTGAGATAGCTTTGGTTTAAGTAGGAGATAAGAAGCTAAAGTTAACTTTCACTTAACCTTGGAGTGAAATCAACTTTTTCAATGATGACAATCTAATTTATGGCCCCTCCATTCAAGAGTATTTCATATATGGTGAGTTTCAAAAGGTTCCAACCATGCACCACCATTGGGTTGTTACAAATTATATTAACATCTATGTTCATGATGAACTCAAGCCCTAGATTATGGCATTACAATGATAAGAAAAATAAAGATGCATTGCTACCCTTGGGGAGTCAAGTGAAACACAAATGGATGCTCCTGAAACATTAAGTGGAGCACAAGTTGAGATCCCTAATCCTCAAATGACAAAAGCATCAGTTGGAGTTCGGTTCAACCCAAAGATGACCAACATGGAGAGAGTAATTAAAAAGAAATCCATGGTTGAAAGTGAATAGTTTACCTTTCAAAAGATTGAACCTTTTGTTGGTCTAATTCTAGTGGTAGGGTAAAATCCGAGACAAGACAAGATGTTTGAGGAGAAGATACTTGAAGTGGGTGAAACTCAAAATGATCAATTACAAACAATGAACAAAGACATATTGCAAGAAAACAAGAATTTGAAAGAGTCTGCTATCTTATCAATTCATGAGGACAGAGTCAAGAAATTCAAGGACACCATGGCTAAGCTATTCATCTCTTTAAAGGTAATTAAGACTAGACAAAGAGAAATGGAGAAGAAAATCTCTAAAGTAATAGGCCAAGTTGGCCAATGATAAGATGCAAGTCTTCAGGTAAAATACTTGGTTAAGGCCTTGTCCAAGAATCTAGTCCTAAATTTTAAAACTATCACTAAGGCACATTTGAATATGGACATGGCCATATTGGTTGACAAGATTGAGGCCCTTGATAGATGGTCCAAAATAATGGAAGACCTTGACAAAGACTTCAAGCAACTAGAATATAGAACATCTCATATCTTTGATAGCTTGATAAAGAAGCCCACAACCCTCAGCTGACTGGGTCTCATAACTAATGAAAAGTTAAAACATAGGACCTTTTAGTTCATGCAAGAAGTAAGAAATGAGGAGAAAAATTAGACAATAGATGGCAACAGGAAAGTCATGAGCTTACTTCTATCATCCAAGGGGAAAATGGGAGATGTCAAGGGCATCAAATGAGATATAGAGAAGATTGAAAGGAACCTTAAAAACATAGAGGTTAAAAAAAGATATATTCATGAGACTAGTCATCGAGCTTCAACTCATCAATGAACAACATTATAGGTTGACAATCTTGGAGGGTAGGCAACAACAACAAGGAACTTCACCAGCATAAGGACCCTAGAGCAAAAGTTGGTTAGGAATATTTTTTTTATAGTAACTTTGTGAAATTTTGAATATAATATTCTTTTGTAAAGGCATGTGTAGCTTATAATCACATTGCCTATAGGTCAGTCTACTTGAAAAGGTTTAGTGTATTGTAGAAAATTTTGTATAAAGGATAAATATCCTAACACTTGTACACTTTTAAGTGGATACGATTGAATGACATGCTACCTTATTTCTTATAAAATGAGCATTTCATTTGTAAAAAGGAGGGAGTTTTTGAGATAAAAACTTATGTAAACATTGAGAAACTAATGCAAGTGGATAATTTTAAAAGGATTGGCTCATTTTATTTGTGTGAATTGTTATATGGCTTCTCTCTCACTTGTCTATTCTGAATTCTAGATTTGAATGGTTCTTATAGACTCTTGGTGTGTTCCTTTAAATATAGAATTATTAATTTGTGCTTATGCTAGGATAACTGAAGATTCTCTGATTTACTTCATTTTATTTACTCTACATTTGTAGATGTACATCAACTATCTTCTTATAAGGGTAAATATTTGAAGTAAACTTGGTTCTTATTTGAATTATTTTCACTTTCCTTAGAATTTTTTCTGTGTTGTAAGATTTGAGCTTAAGATATTTCATATCATATATTGGTTTTAAGTATATGCCTGGATAATATTTGAACTTGTCATGATATCTAGAATGAAGATCAGAAGCAACCTATTTTCTCTCTGCCCTACCTTTCCTTTTGCTTCATTTTAACCAATTCACTTTAGATTAAAGATTCATTGTATATGTCCATCTTAGTTTAGATGAACATAAGTCATCTTAATTATCTTAGATCATCTTCTTATTTGTAGTCCATGGTCTCTCCCAACCACCAAATAATATAAATATCATGAAATAGTCATTTATTCTCCCTCTATTCCACCATAGATAATAAGATTATCACAAAATACAACTCATGCTCTGAATTCTTTGAATTTTAAAATGAGAAGTGTTTCTTAAACACTCTAATCACCTTGTGATACATATTTAAGCATCAATAAGGTAGAGTTTGTTGGCACTAGAAGGAGGGACAATTCTTTATATATTTTTAATCGATCTTTGTGCTTATTTATACAAAGATTAGCATTTTTTGAAAACATATGATGGATTATGATAAAGATAGATTTAGAATTGTGAACCCAATAGGTTTGATGATTTAAAATTCCCAATATGAAATTATCAAGAATTAGAACAAGGTCATGTTCAGAGACCAGGGAACCTTTGCTTGAATTAGAAGTCCATAGAAGAGTTAGGTGGGACAAAGGTAAGCATAGGAATTCAAAGTATTTTCCAACTTAACCAATCTAGGGTGATCATGTATTCAACCTTAACTAGGGTATGGCTTTGCTAGGTGGATCTTCTATCAATGTGCCAGGTGTGGTACATGACCTTCCCCATAACCTTAAGAAATATTTGCCAATATTTAGTCCTAATAACATTATATGTGCAGAAGAACATATTAAGTCATTCAAAGTTTCATTAGGATTTTTAAATGTGGTCCATGAGGATGTAGTGTGTAGGATATTTCCTTTTAATTTTAAATATGTTGCACATGAATGGTTTTTAAATCTCTTTAAAAATTACATTAACAATTAGGACCACTTTAACAATTTTTTCATTGACCAATTTGGAAAAATTATTAGTCCTTGTGTCTTGTATCAGGAATTCATCATGATCAAGAGGGATTCAAATTAACCTATAAGAGCATTTAATGATAGGTTCTAAAAAATGTATAGCTAGACCATAGACCCTTACAATCCCAATGACACCTTAAATTTAGAAATCTATAAAGATGCTTTGGATCCCATGACCTTTGCTTTCATAAAGAGGGCTATTGGACCTATGAATACTTTGGCCTTAGCCTATTTTGAAGTAGTGATCATCAATGAATAGATACAACCCCAAGGTCAGATGGATTAATCTATTCCCAATGTCAACACATATTTACCTACCTTAAATGTCTTCCCAAATAACAATTAGAACAAACCTACTTTGAACCAAATCTCAACTTTAAACCAATTACCATTAAGTCATACTCATCCTACCAAGAACTTAGGGTCCGTGAACACTATTGCCAATGGATTTAACCCTAGTGAAAAAAAGGCCTTGGTACCAACCAATGGTATTAATAAAAATCAAGTTCATCATTTTGAGGCACCCGAAAATGAAAATGACTCTTATCTTTAAAATGGTCCAAAAGTTAAGCACTAATTTTCTTCAACTACAAAAACAAGTTGGTAATACTAGAGAGAGCTTATGTAGGAAATTTTCTTTCCAAAGGTTTAATAAGTATAGTAATAGATTCCATAATGATAGTTACAATAAAAATAAGAATAATGAGTTATCTTCTGACAAGAAAATAATGGATATAAATCTTATTGATATTGCTTTACCTAATTATAATAAAGTACATTGCAATTCTAGGCATGGTGAGATAGATTGCATTGAATTTTGTAATGATTTTAAGGCCTTTAAATAAGAGTTGAATACATTTGAGGTGGTTCTTAATAAAAATAATGGTGTAGGTACATCAAGATCTAAATATGATAACCAATCCTTCATGGTAGAGATGTTTGACTTCCCTTTCCAAGAAGACAATGAACTTGATGACATTCTTGAAGAAGTCCATGCTTTCCAGTAGTTCCTAAAGAAGAAATAACCTCTAAGGAATAGAGATAAGAAGCATCCCTTGACTAATTCAACACCTCCAAAAAATTTTGTCACCCCTCTGGATACTGCCTTAGATAATGACCTAGATCCTCCAAAGGGAAGTACTTCTAAACATAATATTGATGCATTTAATTCTTCTAATAAAATTGGGTATAACATTGTGGAAGATATGAAAAAAATTAAGGCTAACATTACATTTCATGAATCTACACAAATCACTAAGTAAAAAGACCTATTGTTGGAGTTATTATCTAAAAATCCTATTAGGCCACCCAAACTGACAATGCCAATGTTGTTATGTATAAAACTAAGATATATCCCCCACATTTCCTACTTACTATCAAGATGTTCAATAAGAATTTACATAATTATTTATTAGATTCTAGTGCATCCACAAACATCATGCCATTAGTTATTTTGAAACAGCTTGGATTGACTCCTATTAAATATGATAGAGTTGTTACTCAATTAGATAAATCTAGAGTCAAGGTAATTGGGGAATTGTCAAATGTTCATATGCAGCTTGCCTTTGAGCCAAGGGTCAAATAATTTATTGACATCCAGGTGGTGTACATACCTAATGCTTTTTAGATACTATTAATAAGAGAGTGGATAAAGGTCTTGAATGGATATACGTCTACTGACTATTTACATTTGTGGCTACCATAGAAAAGAGTCCCAAATCAGATTAGAGTTGAAAGAGAGCCTTGAATGAAGCACATGATCACAAAATATAATGTTGTGAATGAAAAGGTTAACATTCTATACTTTGATGAGATAAACATGATGGATTATAAATTAGGAGTGTATACTCTCTAGACTTCTAAGGTATGTAGTTCTAAGATTTCTCATGCTTTTCCTAGAATTTGGAAATTACATTTTGATGGTGTTAGGTGTAAGTTTGGATCTGGAGTGGGGATTGTTGTTACCAATCTTATTAGGAAAGAACTAAAGGCTACTTATATACTTCAGTTTCCTTTCACAAATTATATTGTAGAGTATGAAGTTTTGATTCTAGGATTACAATTTGCCATTAAGCATAAGGTTACAAAACTCTTGGTTCATGGTGACTCAAAACTTGTAGTCAATCAAGTGAGGAGTAAATACCAGTGTAAATTATCATATCTCAAGAGAAAAAAGTTGAGTCTAAGATTTAATGGAATCTTTTGATGCTTTCAACATTATTTCCATCCCTAGGGAGGAGAATAAGGTTACTGATGAGCTTGCCTCAGCTGCAACCAATCTTATGCCAAACCATGATTCTCAAAACTTTATCATGGAGCTAGTTACATGCCCTTCAGTCTTAGATAATGTAAACCATCTACATGTTTTTAATGATGACTAATAGATCTTGGATTTCATGACCAAACCAAGATTATTTAAGGCTCATAACATAGATGAGGCCAATGAGAATACTCTTGAAGAGGATGGAAAATTTGATAACAAAGTCATTTAAATAAATGACAACAAAATTCTAAAAGGCATGATTGCCTTCAAGAGGTTATTTGATTGGGATAAACTAGCTGAGAACACTAAGATTCCCAAAGTGAGTGGGAAGGATTAAAATGTAGTTAATCTTAGACCTCAAGATCAACCTCAGCTAGTTAATATTAGAACAACATGTATGAACATTGAAAATGAAAAGGCCAAAGACTTGATGACAAAATATAAGGACATAATAGCATGGTCATATGATGACCTGAAGATTTTTATTCCAAGAGTCATCACCCATACCATACCCTTAAAGGAAAACTGTAAACCTTTCAGACAAAAGTAGAGGCCTATCAACCCTATTTTTGAACCTATAATTTTAAAAGATGTCAAAAATTTGTTAGATGTCAAGATTATATTTCCCATTAGAAATTTTACCTGGGTTGCCAATTTGGTGCTAGTTAGGAAAAAGAATGGTGAAATAAGATTTTGCATTGATTTTAGGAATATAAATTAATCATTTGAAAAAGACAACTATCCTTTTCCTTCTCTAGACCAAGTTATACAAAGAATTTTTGGTTCTACTATGATGTCCTTTCTTGATGGATTTTTAGGGTATAACTAGGTGTTAGTAAATCAAGAGGACATGATGAAGACTACTTTCACTACCAAGTGGGGTACATTTTCTTACAAAATAATGCCATTTAGGTTGATAAACATAGGGGAAACATTCCAAAGAGCCATGGATAATGTTTTCCAAGGTTTTGTAGGTAAATTCATTATTATATACATGGATGATCTAACTATTTTTTCTAAGAATAGGGAGGACCACATTATGCATTTGCAATAGGTATTTGAAAGTGCAAAAGGTACAATATTTCTCTCAACCCAAAGAAAAGTATTTTCTATGTTATTGAGGGAAATTTGTTAGGCCGTGTAATTACTAAAGAGGGAATATTTATATATCCTAAAAGAGTAGAAGCTATATCAAAGATAGAGCCTCATAATAGTAGGAAAGAATTGAAATTATTCTCTAGCAAAATTAAATTTGAAAGTTTATTTTTGGATTTGCAAAAATTATCAAACCATTGAATGACATGTTGAAAAAAGATGTCAAAATCACTTGGAACAAAGAATACAAGAAGGCGTTCAAGGACATTAAGGAGGCAATTGGTCAAGCTTCAATCCTAATAAGTCTAGACTTCTCCAAAGATTTTACCTTTACTCTTTTACTTCTAATCATACTATTGTTGTAGCCTTAACTCATAAAATTGATGGATGTGACCATCCAATTGCTTTCATGAGCACAAACTAAAAAAATGTTGAGTTAAATTATTCTTTAATTGATAAACAAACATGTGCATTAGTTAAGGTAGTAAAGAAATTTAGGCACTACATTTTTAGGAATAAGGTGCATGCAATCTTACTAGACCTTGCCACCAAGCTCATGTTAAATTAGAATGAACTATGAGAAAGGAGAGGTAAGTGGATGTTTGTGCTTCAGCAATATGACATTGAAATAAAGACTACAAAATTGGTAAGGTTCCAAGTTTTTATTTAAATGATTACCAATGCTAACCCCAAGCTAAGTGTCATGTAGGTTGAACAATAAAGTTTTTAGTCCAATGATTGGTATGACCCTATTATTCATAAAATAATCAATAACACTTGTCTTGAAGGGTTGACTAGGGATCAAAGAATATCCTTAAGACTCAAGGTGGTCCATTACCTGACTAAAGATGGAGTGATGTACATAAAAACTTTTAATACATTTACTTGATGTGTGTATCCAAAGAAGAAGCATCTAAAATCATGAGCACTTTTCATGAGAATATGGGAATTGGACATCCATATGGAAGGATAATATCTCATTAAATCCTTAGAGATGGTTATTATTAGACCACAATCTTTAAGGATGCCCATGAGAATGTAAGGCAATTCTATTTATGTCAAGTATTTAACACAAAGGTGCCCAAGGAAACCATGCCACTATAACCAGTTATGGTGGACAAACCATTCACCCTATGGGGACTATATTTCATGGGGGTAATTAACCCCAATTCATTAGAAGATCATAAATACATTCTAACTACTATTAACTACTGCACTAGATGGACTGACGCAGTAGCCACTAAACATTGTAGAACTAAAAAAGTGATCAATTTTTTAGAAGAAAACATATATACCAGGTTTGGAACACCAGTCTCTTTAGTATGTGATAATGGATTATATTTTATATCCATAGAGATGAAAAAATGGGCATATGATAATAGTATCACTCTCAAGTTCTCATCCAACCATTATCCTCAAGGTAAAGGTGTATCTGACTCAAATAATAAGAACTTGATGAAATCAATAAAGTCTATAGTAGACAACCCTAGAACTTGGCATAAGCTTCTAAAATATGCCCTTTGGGTAGACATGATAAGAACCAAACATTTTCTTAAGGCATAACTATTATTTTTGGTGTATGGTCAAGAACCCATCTTCCCCATCACCCTCAAGATATCAATGTACAAGTTCATGTAGGAATATATGAAGGAAGATCAGGAACTTGCAAATTTAAGACTATTGGACATTGTTCAAATGGAGGATGCATAAGAAGAATCTTTTGCTAATTTTAGTAGGAACCAAACCATAGTGAAGAGGTGGTTTAATAAGTGTTCTAAGATAAACGTATTCAAATAATGAAGACTTAGTTCTTGTCTGGGACAAGGCATTCAAGCCTAAAGGTAAACATGGGAAGTTCACACCTTTGTGGATAGGTCCCTAATAGATTGATAAGACACTTGGAGATAACACCTTAAAACTGAAAGACCTATAAGGAGCATAAGTCACATTTCTCACTAATGGGTAGTACCTTAAACATTAATTTTTTACTACTCCACTAGGGATCTTCATGGAGTAAATTGTAAGACTAGTTAGAGATAGTTTAGGTAGGCTAGTTTAGTTTATTTTTGTTCTTTCCCTCTTGTCCTTTGCTTGTACATATTTTTTTGTATGTTATTTTCTTTTCTTTTGCCTCCTACTTCCTTTGCTTTATGTTAAGTGTGTTTTCTTGCTTTGTTTCATTCTTTGCTTCTAATAAGTCCTTTTAGATAGCCCTCAACTCAGATTTCATTTTAAGTGCTCAAGAACTCTACATTTTAGGAATGCAAGTATGAATCTTAAGAAAATATACATCATTGATATAAAATATGAGCTTAATGATATAGTTTAGAGAAACTAGTAAGGACCAATAGATAAGTTAATTATTCCATAAGATCTTAAATAGTGTTTTGATCTGAACTTAATTTTAAGGAGAATTTAACATATGGGATGAAAGCTTAAATTATTAGAACATAGTCATGTTTGTACTTTAAAAAAATCCTTTCCAAGAATGAAGGTTACAACCATAGGTCATTGTCTGAGGATCAAAATTTGAGAAAATCCTTAAACCTGGTTAAATTTGGTTCCCAACCTTTGCTAGAAAGCCAAAATAGTCTAAAAAATACAAAAATAAGAGCTTATTACAAAATCAAAATATTTTCAAGAAAACTTGATTATGGTAATCTCCATAGGACTATGGATGCCTAAATGACAGTGGAGTAAGTCCTTGAGAGGATCAAAAGGTATCTCTATTAGGGCTATGGATGCTTGGCTAGTAGTAGAGCAATGCCCAAACCTTCTCAAACTAAAGCATGATTCTTAATGGATATCTAAATGTAATACAATTAAATGTTAATGGTTAAAGACATGAAACATGGAATTTTCTCCCTAAATCCCATGGTAAACAGTAAGTGGAATCAAAGCACACACACAACATGGCTATGTTTTGATATTTGATCCTAATTCTGTAGGTGTAAGGATTATTTTAACCATAAATTGATCTTGATAAGGATACTGATCAAATGGAAGAGATAATTTAGTTGTTGGTATGAACCAAAGTCTTTGAATTCTAACATATTATTATGTTTCCCCTAAAAGTTACCATTTGTTGACGTCAACATACCCCCATTATTGAAAAATGAGGGCCCTTGTGTTAAAATTATGCAAATTTATACTTTAAAATAGAAAATTCATTTGATTAAAACATCACTACCATGTTTATGAATTTTTCATATTTAAAAATCATCCACACCATATTCTAGTTGGTCGAATTGTTCATGGCTTTGGTTTAACCTTGCCTAAAGTTCTCTTACTTTGGATCTTCTTATTTTAGGTTATAGGTCTAACAGATGTCCATTCGAGGCAAATAATATCTGGGTTTCATAATTTTAATGATTTTATCTTAATCTAAATTTTTACTAGCTTTTGCTCTGTTAAAAGTTAAATTGAATTGATGTTCAAGCTTCTTGAAAACCTCATTCAAAAACCCTAGCTTAAACCCATTATTCAAATTCAAATTTGGCAGGAATAAAATTACATGGGAACTTTTTAATATGCTATGGACTTCGTTGAATTTTTTATACCAAGGCTTAATAATGTTTTTCAACATGACCAAACCTTAGTCTAAAAATTATATACTAAATCTCTTTTATATCTTGAGCCTTTTGTCCCCTTTTATTTTAATATGGTCCAAACTTTTATATGTAGGGTCCTTTTCATATGTTATTAATTTAGATTAATGTCTTAGTCCTAAGGCCCCATTCATTTTTATTAACACAAACAAGACATTAGTTTTAAGACTTTATCCTAAGTCTTATATGTCTTCAAGCCCTAAGTTAAACCATGTGCTTGTTTATAGGATCAACGATCTACATTTAATTAGGTGAAGTTGACTGAACAGATCAAGATCATCATGGATTGAAATGGGTCCCTTTTTAATATAGTGTAGACTTAGCCTAAGTTTTATCGTAAGGTTTTTTATGGTATTTATTAATAGAAATAAAACCTTAGGATAAATTTGAAGGGTCTTCATATTATTATGTTTTAAGGACCTATAATAAATACTTATGTTATATTTTGGTCTAAATGTTCCCGATCTCACTTAATCCCTTTATGACTATAGGAGCCAATAACATCCAAATACCCAGATCATAATTGATGACCCACATTTACTTGGGCAAGATCAATAGAACAATGCATATTTATTCAAAATTCCTATGGGACATACTATTCATGAGACATAAATTTGATGTTCTCACACCTATCATTTGATGCCTATGAGGTTGTCATTGACATCCATGAGACCATCAAAATTTATCCCCTAAGATTAACTATACGAGCTTAAATTTGACGTTCTCATGTGATTCATAAACTGGCACTTATTTCTATGCAAAAATTATTTACCTTGGATACTTTTGTCAAATCACACAATTTCCTAAAAAACTCAAAGAAATAAAACTAAATTTGACCTTTTAGTTCATATTTATCTCAAACCTCGAAGTGCTCAATTTTTTTTTAATATGTTATATTTGAATAATTATGCATTTAATAATGATTAATAAACAAAATTAATCAAAATGCAAAAAAAGAATGCACAAATAATATCAACTCATGAAAATCACTTGATAATGGAGTTTGACAATGCCTATGTCTCTAATTTTGCTTATAGTACAAACCAATCCATTTCCTTGAAAAGTGAATACATGGTCAAATATTCACAATTGTAAAATAGACACTTTAAGACTACATACAAATCGGCAATAGACCTTTAGAAAGTCTTGGAACCCAAGAAAAGACCTTCCACCTTACTGTCATCAATGCAATCTCGTAATCCTATGGATTTTATACAAAAAGTCTCAAAAAAAGAATAAAAAAATGGATTTAATAAAATCATCATAGATTTTTTAACATACCACTAAAATCATCTCAAAATTTAGAACATTTCATCAGTTCACTTTGAAGTCTGAAAAGCTCTCTAAATCCTTCAAAACATAGGATATATGAAGACTAGTCTCTATATTGACCATTACACAATCTACAAAGCTTCACTTTGAGGCATAAAATGACCTCAAATATAGACACTCAACATATGGCTATAGCCTTTAGCTCTGGATCTCGACTCTTGACTTTGGCTCTCAGCTGGCTCTCGACTCTAGCTCTCAGCTCTGTTGAGAGATTTGAAACTTTTTAAATGAAATGAATTGATCTTATGACCCATTTATAAACTTTTTATGGGTACATTTTCCAATTGGGATGATTATCCATAATCTATTTTACTAAATATCATAATTATCCCATACCCAATTTTTATAGGATTTTAAATTATCCATCACATTTAAAAATTATTCCCCAATATATGATGGAATATGTTTATCCCCAAATATTAAATACTTGGGTTGAACCATATTTCCACATCACTTTATTGCCACATCATCGAGTTTGACCATAACTTTGACTATTCATAACTTTCACATACAAACTCCATTTTTCAAACTGTAAAATGTGACAAAAAGCTTACGATGAGCTCTACATCATATAAATAGTTCATAAACATTATAATAACATTATTATTTTTAGTTTGACTAGTGTTGACCATCTATTGACCTACTTTGACCAAAACTTTGATCAATTGCATAAGAAGCATACGATCTCCATTTTCAAAGTTCTACATACCATTGGAAAGCTCTTGATGAGCTCTACATTATGAAAATAATAAATATATAATTTTATGAATTATATTTTGGAGTGAATGTGGATCCTCCTATATCATTCTTTCTTACTAAGAGGGCTTTTGGTCCACCAAAAGCTGGTACCCAACTTGATCCTCTGAAATGCTAGTTGATTCTGAAGATTTTTGATGAGTCTTTTTCTATTCTACTCAAGTTCTATAGCTACACCTACAACACTTGGAACAATAAATTGACCACATCTTCTAATACCTTCTACTACTACATGGCCATCAATATCCTCTACATATAACTAGGATGTGATGGCTTTCTCTACTACACAGCTTCACAAGAGCCTCTACATAGATAAGCATAGTGATATCATATGCTACTGATAAATAGTCCTCTACATCATATCAAGTATAGAACCCAAATCATAGCATAGATATAATATTGGAAAAATGTGATTTATAACTCAAAAATGTAAAAGGCCTAAAACAAGGCATGAGTTATATTGAATCCTGAAACTACCAATAAGGTCATAATATATCAAACTGTCTACCCACTGTCACATCTTGTAAGCGATGAACTACCAAATATTAAAAAATTCACCAATGTAATTATAATACAAGTTTATCAATGTAAACAAAATATAATATTGATTATGACCATGTCACAATACATTGCCTCAATGGGTCTTATCATTCATCCAATCACAAATATGCCATAAATAGATGCATTCCAAAATAGTAGTTATTCTAAAATGTGTATTGTAGGAAATCCAAATTCTACCCAACAACCTGTGCAACTGCTATCAAATCTCCCAAGCTAATTAATGAGTTAAATTACTTAATGATTTAGTAGGAAACTCATAAATCTAATACTAGTGATTCCAAAAATAGAGCTAATCATAACACAAGTGTGAGAATTAAAAACTTTGCATGATAAACCTGTCTCAAAGTTTTCCCATAATAGTAGCTCTAAAACTGCATATATTAATCCACTAATCATGATAGCATGAAATTAAGAAAGTATTTACTAATCCTCTTTATCAGATTCTCTTTTTTAGGGTGTTTAATATATTTAATGGATTTATTGACATCTACATGGGTTGATTTGGGATTAACTTCATTAGTTACCTTATCAATAGGTTTATATACCATCTTCTTCTTATCATTACCAAGATGGTGGGATGGTCAAATTTTCCAACACTTCTCAACCTAATGTCCACTCACGTGACAATGAGTAAAATAGTTCCTTTATGTGGGAGAGGTTATCCATTTCGCATTTCTCACTTTGTTAGTATGAGAATGGTATTTAACACCTACAAGTTGCTTCAATAAAGCTTGTCTTTTCCAAAAATATGTGGCACAATGGTAATTCAATCCATAAAATGTACAAAGAAAAGAATGCAACATCTTCTGAATATGAAAAACAAACTTTTTAAGTGGTAAAAATGAATCAGAAGTCTTAGAATTCACATTCCTATTAATTCTTTTTCTAGTGTAAGATCGAGGAGGTGGAATATCAATACCTCTTTTACCTAATTTCTCACACCGCTCATCATTCCTTTGTAAGGATCAATTTTTCTTTGCTAGTGACCTCAAATCTTGGATATCAAAAGCTTGTCCTCTTTTAGCAACGGAGGAACTCTCTCCAACATCCATTTTCTCACTAGTGTAACCCAATACTACATGGCAAGATCTATGCTCTACTTGTATTGGGTTAGCAATACCTTGGCCATTCTTACCAAGGCCCCTTCCATCAAATCTCATTTTTAATAATAGTTTATATCCAATTCCCTTAGTGTGTTTCTAAAAACTACCAAAAGAAATATCTGAAACATCTAAAATTACATAAAAAGAATTACCAGTGAACAACTTACAATGCACTCATCAGTCATAGTGATTGCATCTACAGTGGAAGGCAATTAATAAAGATAATGTTTCTCTTCATCTTGCATCTGTGATAAAAGCTCATCTTTGGCTTGTAGCTCTAATTTTAAGTGGGAAATATCCTCTTCCAAAGATTAAAAATGAGCTTTCAATAAAACATTCTCTTTCTAAATCTACCAATTAATTTCTTCAAGCTTAGTAAGCCTCTCTTTTCAAGGCTTTGCCCATGGCTTCCTGTTCCCTACAAATAACCTAATTCTACAAACTGCACACTGTAAATGCAATATCAACAAGGCTAAAATTCTATAATAATACTAGAAACTATAATAAAAACAATTGATATCAATCCACATAATTAGAATCTAACCTAGCACACTAACTACTTTGATACCAAACCTAATATGTAAATTAGCACTTATTTTCGTGCAAAAATTGTTTACCTTGGATACTTTTATCAAATCACATAATTTCTTGAAACACTCAAGGAAATGAAACTAAATTTGATCTTTTAATACATATTTATCTCAAACGTCAAAGTGCCCAATTTTATGTTAATATGTTGTATTTGAATAATTATGCATTCAATAATGATTAATAAAAAAATTTAATCAAAATGTAGAAAAAAATGCATAAATAAAATCAACTCATCACAACCACTTGATAACAAAGTTCAAAAATACCTATGTCTCTAGATTCACTTATAGTAAGAACTAATCCATTTCTTTTAAAAGTGAGTACATGGTAAAATCCTCACAATTGTCAAATGGACACTCTAAGACTATATACAAGTCAATAATAGACCTTCAGAAAGTCTTAGAACCCGCATACATAGCTTCCACCTTACTGTTGTCAATACAATCTCACAATCCTATGGATTTTATCCAAAAAGTCTCATAAATGGACTTAACAAATGGATTTAATAAAATCATCATAGGTCTTTCAATATACCATTGAAATTGTCTCAAAATATATAACATTTCATCAGTTCACTCTGAAGTATAAAAAGCTCTCTAAGTCCTTCAAAACTTAGGATATATGTAGACTGATCTCTATATTGGCTATTACACAATATACAAAGCTTCACTTTGAGGCATCAAATGAATTCAAATCTAGACATTCAGCATATGGCTAGAACCTCTAGCTCTGGATCTTAGCTCTTAGCTCTTGCTCTCAATGCTTGTCTCTTGACTCTCAGCTCTGGCTCTCAACTTTTTGGCTTTTCAGGTTTGGCTCTAGATCTGGATCTTCAACTCTAGATCTCAGCTATGTTGAGAGATTTGAAATTTTTTAAATTAAATGAATTGAACCTCTGACCCATTTATATACTTGTTATGGTTCCACTTTTTTTGATTGAGATGATTATCCAAAATCTATTTTAATAAATTTCATAATTTCCCATACCTGATTTTTATGGGATTTTAAATTATTCATCACATTTAAAAATATGGGGTAATAATTATTAACCAATATATGATAGATTATTTTTATCCCCAAATATTAAAGACTTGGGTTGAACCATATTTCCATGCCACTTTATTGCCACATTATCGAGTTTGACCATAACTTTGACAGGTCATAACTTTTGCATACGGACTCCATTTTTTGAACCATAAAATGTGATGGAAAGCTTACAATGAGATATACATCATGGAACTAGTTTTTAAACATTCAAAGATCATAAATGTTTTTATTTTGACCAAAATTGAGCATTTATTGACTTACTTTGACCAAAACTTTGATCAACTGCACAAGAGGCATATGAGCTATATTTCTAAAGTTCTACATATTATTGGAAATATCTCGATGAGCTATATGTTTTGCTAATGATAAATCTAAAATTTTATGAATTCTATTTTTGAGTGAATGTGGATCCTCCTAGATCATCATGAACATCCATTGACATCCATAAGGCTATCAAATTTTAGCCAGTATGGTTAATTGTACTAGCTTAAATTTGGAATCCTTATGACCATTAACTGACATATATGAGGCCATCATTTATGTCCAAAAGACCATCAAATTTTAGTTCAAAAACCAATCTTTCAAGAATGAATGAACATTTTTTTTCTTCATGTTGCAGGATCAATGGAATTTCATTTGAAAAATAAACATGCTTAGGGTTTTGTACCTCAATACTGAAATTGAATTTTCATCAACCTTTGACCTATCATAGACTAAGTAAAATTGTGTGGGAACAATTATAAACATCATAAAATTAGCTTAAATGTTATCCTAAGATTGAGTCATGTTTTTATACATTTGACCAAACCTTAGTCTAAAATCTAATGCTTGGTCCTTATATATCCCATGATCTTTTGGTCTATTTTAATGGTTTGATATAACTAATGTAGGGTCCTATTATTATAACACTTAACCTAGAGATTTTACCCTAAAGTTCTATCATGTTTATTTACATGATAAAACCTTAGGGTAAAAACCTTACATTAAGTCCCTTTTATTCTTCAGGGTCCCTTTTTACTATGATCCAAACTTAGATTAAATATTTTAGCCTAAGGTTCATTTCATGTCTATTAAGACAAAATAAAATCATAGTCTAAAGTATTTATTCTAAGTTCTTTATATGTATCGATACTAACTTAAACATTATGCATATTTATAGGATCTATGGTTTATGTTCATGTAGATGAGATTGATTTGACAGAGAGAGGCTAAGTCAAAGATTTAAGAGAAACTCTGAGATGGTGAGAAGGTGACAAGTTTCATGGTCATGACCAAAGAATAACAAGCAGCCAATGGCGGTCCATACCACAGATCATAATCGATGACCCACATCTAATCAAGAAAAGTTAATTAAATGAAGCAAGATGAGGATAGACTTTTCAACAAAGCTCAGGATAACTATAGTAATGACACTTATCATAATTACAAAAAATATAGTAAATGTAGCTAATAACATTCAAATATTGGGATCAATATCAATGAGTCATGTTGATCCATGCAAGAAGATTTGATGATGTGAAATAAAAGGTATATTTCAAATGGTAATGGTCATTTTTCAAACATTATTGAATAATATGCCATGAAAAGTGCCATGTATATTTCAAAATGATGCCATATGGGTAGAAAGTGACAAAACTAGAGATTTGTGGGCTAAGAAAAGCAAAGGTATAAATGCCAAGGTCCAAATCAAATCTAAGGCACAAACTCACTCAAGTGCAAATGCCATCACCATTAAAGCTTAGAAAAGACTTGGAAAAAAGCCCTAGCATCTCTAAAATCCCTAATTCGATCCTAGAGTGACCAAAATTGAGCCTGATATAGTCAAATTGCCATTTGAGCAAGTGCAAATTGATCCAAAGGTGAACTATAGACTAATAGTGACTAATTTGCATAAAATCATAGTCATGGTGGCCCAAAAACAAAATAGAGAAGACATAAAACTCTATTTGACCATAAATTTAGAAGGGAAAGTCTTTAAAGATACCAAATTTGATGTTATAGCCTTGAACATAGGTGATAACAACTAGTCCAAGATTTTTTTGGACCATAGAGGAGATGTTACCCATTACAAGAGAGGATGAAAAGATTAAATAAGTCAACCGAAGATACTATGACCTGTTCACCATTCAAATGATAAGTCTTCACTATGAGATAGTAAAGTCAAAGGTACTACATTGCATTGATGGTATTGCTCCTATTTTTAAGGATTGTAAAATTCATCAAGACATGATAATAAATTAGCATAGTTTTAGAAGAATTAATTATATCTTCCTTATTGCCTTCAAAAAGTGATATAAGCTACCCAAGCCTTAGGTGTATTTACCCACAATCAAGGAATGGTCTAATAATAATGACCTAAAAACCATCCTTACCCCATGGTTATATTCATGAACCCAAGTAGTCTTTGATCCTAGTGGAAGGATGCCAATCACTCAATTTAGGATTGGTATTAAGATGATTATGACATTACTAAATAGATTGTTTGGAAGCCCCTCCACCACTTATGTCAAAAAAATATGGATCTCTTTTGTGTATTTCATGTTTAAGAAAGGACTTACTCCCCTTCTTGGAGAGATGATTGATATTTGCTTAAAACAATAATTCTCTATAATAAAGAAGAAAACTAGAAACCATTTATATATGATGTCTTATCTTCTGAATGTCTTGTTAGCCATTACCAAAATCCCCAACATAAAAGAATGGTCACCTAATGAGAGACAAATAGTCTCCAAATATTATTCCAAATTGCATATATATAATTAGAGGGACCATATTCAATTCATGTGTGACTATATATAACCAGCCTTAGTTAAAGCCATTACAGGAATCCCTATGATTAGGGTCAACCCTTTGATCAAGAAGTATGTTGAGTTCATTGGGGACATTTGGCTATATCTAGATTATATGATAATCTAGATATAAGGAGCTATGAGCCAACCCCTTAGGTTACCAATCCATGTACCCAAAAATTTGGTAGAGCAAGAGGTAGCCTACTAATTATTCCATGGCATAAACAACATGTGTATAAATAAAAGGAAAGGACCACTCCATTCCATTCCTTTAACTATTAGTAGGACTATGTTCCAAAATTGGGACCATGTAGAGACTATCTCCAAGCATAAGTCCTTCAATATGTAGATTGATGAAATGAAATAATGGGACTCCTATGAAAGGCTTGTAAAACATTTGGAGGGCAAGCAGATCAACATGAATTATGAACATCACCCTAGTGTACATGAATCAATGTACTTCTGAGCTTCTTCATTCACAAAAGTCTTGGTAAGATTAAAGAATCATAACATCAAGCTCAAAACTATACTACTAAGAGAGTAAAAGGCAAGTGAGGATATATGACAGATGGGGCCTAAGTAGTATCATTTGTTACTAGGACCATCTTCTAAACCTCCTCCCATGCAACCACAGGTAGAGACACAACAACCCAAAACACAAGTTACATAAGGACCAAATGAAAAGAGACCTAAGGAGAGGAGACCTGATCAAGTAGAATCATCTTGAACATTTCCTGAAGAACCAAAGACATAAGTTGAATAAATTGACATAATCACATTAGAACTTGAGGAAACAATAGAAGATGTCCTAAAGGCATTGGCTAGTGCTTACTAGTCAGATGAAGAAAAAGTACAAATAGAAGAACCTTAGTCCCAAACTGAGGAGAAAGTAGAGGAAGAAAATGGGGAGGAAGTAGCTTTGGACTTATTTCTTGTTACAACCCAACCCAAAAGGAAAGCATAGCTAACACTGATTTAAATAGGAGGCAAGATGCCAAAGTTGACTTTTACTCAACCTTGGAGTGAAATCAAGTTTTTTAGAGATGATAATTCAATTTATGACCCCTCTATTCCAGAGTATTTTATATATGGTAAGTTACAAAAGATTCCAACCATGCACAACCATTGGGTTGTTACAAAGTCTATTAACATCCATCTGCATGATAAACTCAAGCCCTTGATTGTGGCATTGTAACAACATGAAAAATAAAGACACATGGCTACCCTTGGGGAGTCAAGTGAAACAAAAATGGATGATCCCAAAACTTCAAGTGGAGCACAAGTTGAGATCCCTACTTGTCAAGTGATAGAATCATTAGCTGGAGTTTGGTTCAACCCAGAGACAACCATTATGGAGAGAGTAATTAACAAGAAAACCATGGTTGAAGGTGAATAATTCATCTTTCATAGGATTGAACCCTTTTTTGGTCTAACTCCAGTGGTAGGGTAAAATCTAGGACAAGACAAGATGTTTGAGGAGAAGATCCTTGAAGTGGCCCAAGCTCAAAAAAATTAGCTACAAATAATGATCAAGGGCATATTGGAAGAAAACAAGAATTTGAAAGAGCCTTCTATATTATCAATTCATGAGGATAGATTCAAAAAATTTGAGGACACCATGGTTGACCTATTCATCTCTTTAAAAGTATTTAGAAATAGACAAATAAAAATAGAAAAGCAAATATCTAAAGCAACATGACAAGTTGGCCAATGGTAAGTTGTAAGTCTTTAGGTGAAAGAATTGATTAAGGGCTTATCCAAGAATCTAGTCCCAAATTTTAGAACTATCATTAAGTCACATTTGAATGTGGCCATGGCCATATTGGTTGATAATATTAAGGCCCCAGACAGCTAGTCCAAAAGAATGGAATACCTTGCCAAAGACTTCAATCAATTGGGAGATATAACTTCTCATATCCTAGATAGCTTGACAAAGGAGCCCACATCCCTCATCTCAATAGGTCTCATAACTGATGAAGAGTTCAAACATAGGACCTTTCAGTTCATGCAAGAAGTAAGAAACTAGGGGCAAAACTAGACATCAGATAGCAATAGGAAAGTCATGGGTTTACTCCTATCATATGAGGAGAAAATGGGAGATGCCAAGGGCATCAAATGAGATATATAGAAGATTAAAAATAACCTTAAGGATCTAAAGGTGAAATACAAATAGGTAATCATGAGACCAGTTGTTGACCTTTAGCTCATCAATGAACAACATTATAGGTTGACAATCTTGTAGGGTACGCAACAACAAAACGGACTTTGTTAGAATACGGACCCCAGGACAAAAGGTAGGAATATTCTCTTTGAGGTAAATTTGTAAAATTTGAAACCATAATATTATTTTGTAAAGGCATGTGTAGCATATAATCACATTGCCTATAGGTTAGTCCACTTGGAAAGGTTTAGTGTATTTTAGAAACTTTTGTATAAAGAACAACTGTCCTTACACTTGTACACTTGTAAGTGGATATGACTAAATGATATGATTCATTGTTTATTATGGAATGAGCATTGTCATTTATAAAAAGGAGGGATTTTTTTAATCTAAAAACTAGTGTAAACTTTGAGCAACTAATGCAAGTAAATAATTCTAAAATGATTGTCTCATTTTGTTTGTGTGAATTGTTATATGGCTTCTCTCTCACTTGTTTATTTTTAATTTTAGATTTGAATGGTTCTTGTAGACTCTTGGTATTTACCTTTAAATGTAAAATTTTTAACTTGTACTTATGCTAGGATAATTGAAAGTTCTCTGGTTTACTTCATTTTATTGATTTTGCATCTGTAGATGTATACCAGCTATCTACTTATAGGGGTAAATCTTTAAAGTAAGTTTGGTTCTTATTTGCATTATTTTCACTTTCCTTTAAAGTTACTTGATGTGTGGTAAGATTCAAGATTAATTTGTTTCATATCATATATTTATTTTAAGTATATGCTTAGATAATATTTGAACTTTGTCATGATATCTAGACTGATGATTAGAAGCAACATATTTTCTCTACCCTACCTTTCCTTTTGCTTCTTTTTTAACTAATTCACTTTAGATTAAAGCTTCATTGTATATGTCCATCTTATTTTAGGTGAACATAATTCATCTTAATTAGCATAGATCATCTTCTTATTTGCAAATATTTTTAGGCCATAGTGGTTCCCAACCACCAACTAATATAAATATTATGAAATAGTCATTTGTTATGACTCTATTCCACCATAGATAATAGGATTATCACAAACTATAACTCATTCTCTAAATTCTAAAATTAGAAGTGTTTCTTAAACACTCTAAGCACCTTATTGTATATATTTAGGCATCAACAAGGCTCAAACATGATCTATCTTAGTCGAGGGTAGAGCTGTATCTCCAAAAAGTCTGATGCAAAGATTTGATAAAAATAGCATAACATCAAATATCTAACATTAAATACTTTACATAAATAAGGTCAAATAAAATGACCTAAAAATAATATGCCAAACCCTAATGTCCAAATGTGTTCCAAATAGGTTTAAAATAGGAAAATAAAATGTTGTTAGGTCTTTTGTCCAAACACAGATTCAAAATATAGGGTCAAGCAGGTTGTGTTAGGACTTTTATCAAAATGTGGTGTCAAAAAAAGGCTTGAAAAAAAAGATGATGATGATTAATCTAACAAACCTGAAATAGTTTGGAAAAGACTAAGCATTTGATTCTAGACATAAATGTGATCTAATTGGTGAAAAACACTAAACAAAAGGCATTTTGAAGAAGGACTGATTCTATAAAACAAAGGCACAAATAATAAAATTTCTAAACTTGAATAATAGATTAACCTAAGTTAACCCAAAATAGAAAGATATGTGTATCAACTTATTTAAACCCTCATTCAAAAACCCTAGCTTAAATCCATCATTCAAATTTAAATTTGGCAGGAATAGAATTACGTGGGAACTTTTTAATGTGCTATGGACTTAGTTGAATTTTTTATAGGAAGGCTTAGTCATGTTTTTCAACATGACCAAACCTTAGTCTAAAAATTATATACTAAATCTCTTTTATATCTTGAGTCTTTTGTCCCCTTTTATTTTAATATGGTTTAAACTTTTATATGTAGGGTCATTTTCATATGTTATTAATTTAAATTAATGTCTTAGTCCTAAGGCCCCATTCATTTTTATTAACACAAAAAAGACATTAGTCTTAAGACTTTATCCTAAGTCTTATATGTCTTCGAGCCCTAAGTTAAACCATGTGCTTGTTTGCAGGATCAATGATCTACGTTTAATTAGGTGAAGTTGATTGAACAGAGCAAGATCATCATGGATCGAAAATGGGTCCCTTTTTAATATAGCGTATACTTAGCCTAAGTTTTACCCTAAGGTTTTTTTATTGTATTTATTAATACAAATAAAATCTTAGGATAAATTCGAAGGGTCTTATTTTATTATGTTTTAAGGACCTATGTTAAATACTTATGTTATAATTTGGTCTAAATGGTCCTGATCTCACTTAATCCCTTTATGACTATAGGAGCCAATAACGTCCAACTACCCAGATCATAATCGATGACCCACATTTAATTAGGTCAGATCAATAGAACAATGCGTATTTATTCAAAATTCCTATGGGACATACCATTCATGAGACATTTATTTGATCCTATGGGACATACTATTCATTAGACATAAATTTGATGTTCTCACACCTATCATTTGATGCCTACGAGGCCGTCATTGACGCCCATGAGTCCATCAAAATTTATCCCCTAAGATTAACTATATGAGCTTAAATTTGATGTTCTCATGTGATCCATAAAATGGCACTTATTTCTATGCAAAAATTATCTACCTTGGATACTTTTATCAAATCACACAATTTCCTAAAACACTCAATGAAATAAAACTGAATTTGACCTTTTAGTTCATATTTATCTCAAACCCTGAAGTGCTCAATTTTCTGTTAATATGTTGTATTTGAATAAAATTATGCATTTAATAATGATTAATAAATAAAATTAATCAAAAAGAAAAAAAATAATGCACAAATAAAATAAACTCATGAAAATCACTTGATAATGGAGTTTGGCAATGCCTATGTCTCTGGTTTTGCTTATAGTACAAACCAATCCATTTCCTTGAAAAATGAGTACATGGTCAAATCCTCACAATTGTCAAATGGACACTCTAAGACTGCATACAAATCAGCAATAGACCTTCAAAAAATCTTGGAAACCAAGAAAAGACCTTTCACCTTACTATCATCAATGCAATATTGTAATCCTATGGATTTTATCCAAAAAGTCTCAAAAAAAGAATTAAAAAATTGCTTTAATAAAATCATCTTACATTTTTTAACATACCATTGAAATCATCTTGAAATCTAGAACATTTCATCAGTTCACTTCGAAGTCTAAAAAGCTATCTAAATCCTTCAAAACTTAGGATACATGTAGACTAGTCTCTATATTGACCATTGCACAATATACAAAGCTTCACTTTGAGGCATCAAACGACCTCAAATATAGACACTCAACATATGCCTAGAACCTCTAGCTCTAGATCTCAACTCTTGACTCTAGCTCTCAGCTCTGGCTTTGGCTTTGGCTCTCGACTATGGCTATTGAGAGCTTTGAAACTTTATAAATGAAATGAATTGATCCTATGACCCCTTTATATACTTTTTATGGGTCCATTTTTTCTGATTGGGATGATTATCCATAATCTATTTTAATAAATATCATAATTATCCCATACCCAATTTTTATAGGATTTTAAATTATCCATCACATTTAAAAATATGGGGTGATAATTATTCCCAACTATATGATGGAATATTTTTATCTCCAGATATTAAATACTTGGGTTGAACCATATTTCCACATCACTTTATTGCCACATCATCAAGTTTGAACATAACTTTGACTAGTCATAACTTTTGCATACATACTCCATTTTTCAAACTGTAAAATGTGACATAAAGCTTATGATGAGATATACATCATAAAAATAGTTCATAAACATAATAATATCATTAATTTTTTTAGTTTGACTATCTTTGACCATATATTTACCTACTTTGATCAATTGCATAAGAAGCATACGATCTCCATTTTTGAAGTTCTACATACCGTTGGAAAACTCTTGATGAGCTCTACATTATGCAAATAATAAATATATAATTTGATGAATTATATTTTAGAGTGAATGTGGATCCTCTTAGATCATTCCTTCCTACTAAGAGGGCTTTTATTCCACCAAAAGCTGGTACCCAACTTAATCCTCTGAAATGCTAGTCAATTCTAAAGAATTTTGATGAGTCTTTTTCCAGTCTACTTAGGTTCCATAGCTTCACCTACAACACTTGGAATGTTTAATTGACCACATATTCTACATAACTTCTACTACTACATGACCATCAATAGCCTCTACATATAACTAGGATATGACTTTCTCTACTACACACCTTCACAAGAGCCTCTACATAGGTAAGTCTAGTGATCTCCTCTGCTACTACTAAATAGTCCTCTGTAACATATCAAGTACAAAACCAAAATCATAGCATAGATATAATAGTGGAAAAATATGATTTATAATTCAAAAATTTAAAAGGCCTAAAATAAGGCATGAGTTATACTGAATCCTACAACTTCCAATAAGGTCACAATATATCAAACTATTTGCCCACTGTCACATCCTATAAGTGATGAACTACCAAATAATGAAACACTAACCAATACAACTGTAAGACAAGTTTTTCAATGTAAACAAAATATAATATTGATTATGACCATGTCACAATACATTGCCTCAATGGGTCTTATCATGAATCCAATCACAAACATGTCATAAATATATGCATTACAAAATAGCAGTTATTCTAAAATGAGGACTGTAAGAAAACCAAAATCTACCCAACAATCTATGTAACTTCTATCAAATCTCCCAAGTTGATTAATGAGTTAAATTCCTTACTAATTCAGTAGGAAACTCATAAAGCTAATAATGGAGATTCTAAAAATAGAGCTAATCATAACACAAGTGTGAGAATGAAAAACTTTGCATGATAAACCTGTCTCAAAGTGTTCCCATAATAGTAGCTCTAAAAATGCATATATCAATCCACTAATCATGATAGCATGAAACTAAGAAAGCATTTACTAATCCTCTTTATTAGATTCTCTTGTTTAGGGTGTTTAATTTCCTTAATGGATTTACTGACATCTGCATGGGTTGATTTGGGATTAACTTTATTAGTTACCTTATCAATAGGTTTATATACCATCTTCTTCTTGTCATTGTTAGGACGGTGGGATGGTTGAAGTTTCCAACACTTCTCAACCTGATGTCCACTCACGTGACAATGAGTGCAATAGTTCCTCTATGTGGGAGAGGTTACATGTTTGTCATTTCTCACTTTATCAGTATGAGAATGGTATTTAGCACCTACAAGTTGCTTTAACAAAGCTTGTCTTTTCCAACAATATGTGGCACAATGGTTATTCAATCCATAAAATGTACAAAGAAAAGAATGCAACATCTTCTGAATATCAAAAAAAAAAAGTGGCAAAAATGAATTAGAAGTCTTAGAATTCACATTCCTATTGGTTATTTTTCTAGTGTAAGATTGAGGAGGTGGAATCTCAATACCTCTTTTACCTAATTTCTCACACCGCTCATCATTCCTTCCCAGGGAAGAATTTTTCTTTGCTAGTGACCTCAAATCTTGGCTATCAGAAGCTTGTCCTCTTTTAGAAATGGAAGAACTCTCTCTAACATCCATTTCTCACTAGTGTAACCCAATACTGCATGGAAAGATCTATGCTCTACCTATATTGGGTTAGCAATACCTTGGCCATTCTTACCAAGGCCCCTTCCATCAAATCCCATTTTCAATAATAGTTTAGATCCAATGCCCTTAGTGTGTTTATCAAAACTACCAAAAGCAATATTTGAAACATCTAAAATTGCATGAAAGGAATTACTAGATGAACAACTTCCAATCCACTCATCAATCATAGTGCTTGCATCTGCAGTGGAAGGCAATTGATAAAGATAATGTTTCTCTTCATCTTGCATCTATGCCAAAATCTCATCCTTGGCTTGTAGCTCTGATTTTAAGTGGGCAATATCCTCTTCCAAGGATTAAAAATGAGCTTTCAATAAAACATACTCTTTCTAGATATACCAATTAATTTATTTAATCTCATTAAGCCTCTCTCTTTTATAGGCTTTGCCCATGGCTTCCTATTCCCCGCAAATAACCTAATTCTACAAACTACACACTATAAATGGAATATCAATAAGGCCAAAATTCTATAATAATACTAGAAACTAGATTGAAAACAATTGATATCAATCCACATAATCAGAAGCTAACCTAGCACACTAACTACTCTGATACCAAACTTGATCCATAAATTAGCACTTATTTTTGTGCAAAAATTGTTTACCTTGGATACTTTTATCAAATCACATAATTTCCTAAAACACTCAAGGAAATGAAACTAAATTTTATCTTTTAATACATATTTATCTCAAACCTCGAAGTGCTGAATTTTCTTTTAATATGTTGTATTTGAATAATTATGCATTTAATAATGATTAATAAAAAAATTAATCAAAATTTAGAAAAAAAAATGCACAAATAAAATAAACTCATCAAAATCACTTGATAACAAAGTCAAAAAATGCCTACATCTCTGGATTCACTTATAGTATAAACCAATCCATTTCTTTTAAAAGTGAGTACATGGTCAAATCCTCACAATTATCAAATGGCCTCTCTAAAACTATATACAAATCAACAACAGACCTTCAGAAAGTCTTGAAACCCACATATAAACCTTCCACCTTACTGTTGTCAATGTAATCTCACAATCTTATGGATTTTATCCAAAATGTATCATAAATGGAATTAATAAAATCATCATAAGTCTTCAACATACCATTGAAATCGTCTCAAAATCTAGAACATTTCATTAGTTCACTCTAAATTCTGAAAAGCTCTCTAAGTCCTTCAAAACTTAGGATATATGAATATTGATCTCTATATTGGCCATTACACAATCTACAAAGCTTCACTTTGAAGCATCAAATGACCTCAAATCAAGAAACTAAACATATTTTTGGAACCTCTAGCTTTGGATCTTGGTTCTCAACTCTTGCTCTCAGCGCTCATCTCTTGACTATCAGCTTTGGCTCTCGACTCTTTGGCTTTTCAGCTCTAGCTCTTGATATGGATCTTTAGCTCTATATCTCAACTCTATTGAGAGCTTTGAAATTTTTTAAATGAAATGAATTGAACCTCTGACCCCTTTATATACTTGTAATGGGTCCATTTTTTCTGATTGAGATGACTATCCAAAATCTATTTTAATAAATTTCATAATTATCCCATACTTGATTTTTATGGGATTTTAAATTATCCATCATATTAAAAAATATGGAGTAATAATTATTCCCCAATATATGATAGAATATGTTTATCCTAAAATATTAAAGACTTGGGTCGAACCATATTGCCACGCCACTTTATTACCACATTATCGAGTTTGACTGGTCATAAATTCAACATACAGACTCCATTTTTTGAAATGTAAAATGTGATGGAAAGATTACAATGAGACCTACATCATGGAACTATTTATAAAAATTTAAAGATCATAAATGTTTCTAGTTTGACCATAATAGACCATCTATTGACTTACTTTGACCAAAACTTTGATCAACTGCAAAAGAAGCATACGAGCTCTTTTGGTAAAGTTATGCATAATATTGGAAAGCTCTCGATGAGCTATACGTTGTGACAATGATAAATCTACAATTTTATGAAATCTATTTTTGACTGAATGTGGATCCTCCTGTATCATCATAACCATTAATTGATATCCGTAAGGCTATCAAATTTTAGCCACTATGGTTAATTATACTAGCTTAAATTTGGCATCCTTATGACCATCAATTAACATCTATGAGGCCATCATTGATGTCCAAAAGACCATCAAATTTTAGTTCAGAAACCAATCTTGCTAGAATAAATGAACATGTTTATTTTTTGTGTTGCAGGATCAATGGAATCTCATTTGAAAAATAAACATGCTTAGGGTTTTGTACCTCAATACTAAAATTGACTTTTCATCAGCCTTTGACCTATCATAGACTAAGTAAAATTATGTGGGAACAATTATAAACATCATAGAATTAGCTTAAATGTTATCCTAAGATTGAGTCATGTTTTTAAACATTTGACCAAACCTTAGTCTAAAATCTTATGCTTGGTCCTTATATATCCCATGATCTTTTGGTATATTTTAATGGTTTAATATAACTAATGTAGGGTCCTATTATTATAATAATTAACTTAGAGTGACCAAAATTGATCCTGATAGAGTAAAATTGCCATTTGAACAAGTGTAAATTGATCCAGAGGTAAACTATAGACCACTAGTGAGTAATTTGAATAAAATCATAGTCATGGTGGCCCAAAAACAAAATAGAGAAGACATAAAACTCTATCTGACCATGAATTTAGAGTGGAAAGTCTTTAAAGATACCAAATTTGATGTTATAGCCTTGAACACAGGTGATAACAACTAGTCCAAGATTTTTTGGACCATAGAGGAGTTGTTACCCATTACAAGAGAGGATGAAAAGATTAAATAAGTCAACCAAAGATACTATGACCTATTCACCGTTAAAATGATAAGTCTTCACTATGAGATATTAATGTTAGAGGTACTACATTGCATCAATGTTATTGATCCTATTTTTAAAGATTGTAAAATTTATCAAGACATGATAATACATTAGCGTAGTTTTAGAATAATTAATTATATCTTCATTATTGTCTTCAAGAATTTCTACAAGCTACCCAAGCCTCAGGTGGATTTACCCATAATCAAAGAATGGTCTAATAATAATGACCTAAAAACCATCCTTACCCCATGGTTATATTCATGAACCCAAGTAGTGTTTGATCCCAGTGGAAGGATCCCAATCACTCAATTTAGGATTGGTATTAATATGATTATGACATTATTAAACAAATTGTTTGGAAGCCCCTCAACCACTTATGTCAACAAAATATGGGTCTCTTTTGTGTATTTCATGGTTAAGAAAGGACTTACTCCCCCTCTTGGAGAGATGATCGATATTTGCTTAAAATAATAATTCTCTACAATAAAGAAGAAAACTAGCAACCATTTCTATATGATGTCTTATCTTTTGAATGCCTTGCTAGCCATTACAAAAATCCCCAACATAAAAGAATGGTCACCTAATGAGAGACACATAGTCTCCAAATGTTATTCCAAATTGCATATATTCAATTAGAGGGACCATATTAAGTTCATATGTGACTGTGTATAACTAGCCTTAGTTGAAGCCAATATAGGGATCCATATGATGGGGTCAGTCCTTTGATCAAGAAGTATACTTAGTTCATTAGGTACATTTGGCTATATCTAGATTACACTATAATCTAGATATAAGGAGCTATGAGCCAACCCCTTAGGTTACCAGTCCATGTACCCATAAATTTCATAGAGCAAGAGGTAGCATACCAATTATTCTATGGCATAGATAACATGTGTAAAAATAAAAGGAAAGGACCACTCCATTCCTTTCCTTTAACTATTAGTAGGACTATGTTCCAAAATTGGGACCATGTAGAGACTATCTCCAAGCATAGGTCCTTCTTCAATATTCAGATTGATGAAATGAGATAATGGGACCCCTATGAAAGGGTTGTAAAACATTTAGAGGCCAAGCAGATCAACATGACTTATGAACATCACCCTAGTGTATATGAATTAATGTACATCTGAGCTTCCTCATTCACAAAAGTCTTGGTAAGATTAAAGAAGTATAACATTAAACTCAAAGCTATACTAATAAGAGATTAAAATCCAAGTGAGGATATATGACAAATGGGGCCTAAGTAGTATCATTTGTTACTAGGACCATTTTATAAACCTCCTCCCATGGAACCATAGGTAGAGACAAAACAATCCAAAACACAAGTTACACAAGGACCAAATGAAAAGAGACCTAAGGAGAAGAGACCTGATCAAGTAGCATCATCTTCAACATTGCTTGAATAACCAAAGACACAAGTTGAAGAAATTGATATAATTTCATTAGAACTCGAGGAGATAGTAGAAGATGTCCTAAAGGCATTGGCTAGTGCCTACTAGTCAAATGAAGAAAAAGTACAAATATAATAACCTTAGTCCCAAACTGAGGAGAAAGTAGAGGAAGAAAATGGGAAGGAAGTAGCTTTGGAATTAGTTCTTACTACAACCCAACCCAAAAGGAAAGCATAGCTAGCTCTAGTTCAAATGGGAGGTAAGAAGCCAAAGTTGACTTTCACTCAACCTTGGAGTGAAATCAACTTTTTTAGAGATGATAATTCAATTTAAGACCCCTCTATTCCAAAGTATTTTATATATGAAAAGTTACAAAAGATTCCAACCATGCACCACCATTTGGCTATTACAAAGTCTATTAACATCCATGTGCATGATAAAATCAAGCCCTAGATTGTGGCATTATAACAACATGAAAAATAAATATGCATGGCTACCCTTGGGGGGTCAAGTGAAACAAAAATGGATGATCCTAAAACTTCAAGTGGAGCACAAGTTGAGATCCCTACTTGTCAAGTGATAGAATCATTAGTTGGAGTTTGGTTCAACCCAGAGACAACCATCATGGAGAGAGTAATTAACAAGAAAACCATGGTTGAAGGTGAATAATTCATCTTTCATAGGATTAAACCCTTTTTTGGTCTAACTCCAATGGTAGGGTAAAATCTAGGACAAGACAAGATGTTTGAGGAGGAGATCCTTTAAGTGGCCCAAGCTCAAAATAATTAGCTACAAATAATGATCAAGGGAATGTTGCAAGAAAGCAAGAATTTGAAAGAGTCTTCTATCTTATCAATTCATGAGGATAGATTCAAAAAATTTGAGGACACCATGGTTGACCTATTCAACTCTTTAAAGGTAGTCAGAAATAGACAAAGAAAAATAGAGAAGCAAATATCTAAAGCAACATGCCAAGTTGGCCAATGGCAAGACGTAAGTTTTTAGGTGAAAGAATTGATTAAGGGCTTATCCAAGAATCTAGTACCAAATTTTAGAACTATTAGTAAGTCACATTTGAATGTGGCCATGGCCATATTGGTTGATAATATTGAGGCCCTAGATAGCTAGTCCAAAAGAATGGAATACCTTGCCAAAGACATCAATCAATTGGGAGATATAACATCTCATATCCTAGATATCTTGATCAAGAAACCCACATCCCTCAGCTCACTAGGTCTCATAACTGATGAAGAGTTCAAAGATAAGACCTTTCAGTTCATGTAAGAAGTAAAAAACTAGGGGCAAAACTAGACATTAGATAGCAATAGGAAAGTCATGGGTTTACTCCTATCATATGAGGAGAAAATGGGAGATGCCAAGGGCATAAAAAGAGATATATATATAAGATTAAAAATAACCTTAAGGATCTAAAGGTGAAATAAAAATAGGTATTCATGAGACTAGTTATCGACCTTTAGCTCATCAATGAACAACATTATAGGTTGACAATCTTGTAGGGTAGGCAACAACAAAACATACTTCATTAGAATAAGAACCCTAGAAAAAAAGGTAGGAATATTATCTTTGTAGTAAATTTATAAAATTTGAAACCATAATATTATTTTGTAAAGGCATGTGTAGCTTATAAGCACATTGCCTATAGGTTAGTCCACTTGGAAAGGTTTAGTGTATTTTAGAAACTTTTGTATAAAGGACAACTATCCTTACACTTGTACACTTGTAAATGGATACGAGTGAACGACATGCTTCCTTGTTTATTATGAAAGGAACATTTTCATTTGTGAAAAGGAGGGATTTTTTTTAGCTAAAAACTAGTGTAAACTTTGAGCAAATAATGTAAGTAAATAATTCTAAAAGGATTGTCTCATTTTATTTGTGTGAATTATTATATGGGTTCTCTCTCACTTGTATATTTTTAATTCTAGATTTAAAAGGTTCTTGTAGACTCTTGGTGTGTACCTTTAAATGAAAAATTGTTAACTTGTACTTATGATAGGGTAATTGAAGGTTCTCTAGTTTACTTCATTTTACTTATTTTTAGATGTATACTAACTATCTACTTATAGGGGTAAATATTTAAAATAAGTTTGGTTCTTATTTGCATTATTTTCACTTTCCTTCAAAATTGCCTGATGTGTGGTAAGATTCAAGCTTAATTTGTTTCATATCATATATTGATTTTAAGTATATGCCTAGATAATATTTGAAATTTGTCATGATATCTGGAATGAATATTAGAAGCAACATATTTTCTCTTTTCCCTACCTTTCTTTTTGCTTCTTTTTTAACTAATTCACTTTAGATTAAAGCTTCATTGCATATGTCCATCTTAGTTTAGGTGAACATAATTCATCTTAATTAGCATAGATTATATTCTTATTTTCAAATATTTGTAGGCCATGATGGCTCCCAACCACCACCTTATATAAATATTATAAAATAGTCATTTGTTCTACCTCTATTCCACCACGTATAATAGGATTATCACAAACTATAACTCATGCTCTTAATTATTTGAATTCTAAAATGACAAGTGTTTCTTAAACACTCTAAGCACCTTATGATATATATTTAGGCATTAAAAATGTTCAAACATGATCTATCTTGGTTGAGGGTGGACCTGTATCACTAAAAAGTTTGATGCAAAGATTTGATAAAAATAGTATAACATCAAATATCTAACGTTAAATACTTTATATAAATAAGGTCAAGTAAAATGACCTAAAAACAATATGCCAAACTCTAATGTCCAAATGTGTTAAAAATAGGTTTAAAATAGGAAAAGTAAATGTTGTTAGGTCTTTTATCCAAACACAGAGTCAAAATATAGGGTCAATCAGGCTATGCTAGGACTTTTGTCCAAATATGGTGTCAAAAGCTAGGCTTGAAACAAAGGATGATGATGATTAATCCAACAAACCTGAAATAGTTTGGCAAAGATTAAACATTTGATTCTAGACATAAATGTGATCTAACTGGTGAAAAACACTAAAAAAAAGGCACTTTGAAGAAGGACTGATTCTATCAAACAAAGGCACAACTAACAAAATTTCTAAACTTGAGTAATAGATTAACCTAAGTTACTCAACCCAAAATAGAAAGATATGTGTATCAGCCCCTGTGTGTCAAAGCCTAAACCAAAATCAATCAATGTTTGAATCCAAACTTGGAAAAGTTTATCAAAGACACAACTAAGGTAAACTAGGGTTCTAATGACCAATAATCTAGGTGAATTTGAACAGTGTGACTGTACTAAATAAAGATCCAACAAAGCTCAAATTATTAGTTGAAATAATGATGATTTGGATACAAGACAAGACAAGTCTTTTGAAACAATTTAGGAATCATAATGATGTTATTACTCTAAAAATATGTGATGATGGTTAATGTTTCAAAGACTTCAAAATCACAAGATTTGAAATGATCTGGGCATCATAACATTACCTGACTCAATCAAGTGTTAATCACAATGTTTTGACACAAAATTTTGCTAGGTTTTAAATCAAAGTGTCAAATAAATGGTATAACACCTCCTCAAATAATGGAGTGATTTTGGACACAAGATTTGTTCATGACATGGTTTATACAACAAGTTTTAGTTCTAAAACATTAAGCAATAAAATGAAAAAATATAAATAAGTATATCATCATAAATCCTATCAAGGTGTGGCAAAGTAGGATTAAATATAACCTATAAGTTTTAAACCATCTAGATTGATCCCATATGTAAACACTTTCACATATGCACATAAGATAATTATCCCATAAATTGAGTCCATGTCAATTAATTTATTCTAAAAAGGTCTTGTCCTTTTCAAAACCACTACATCCATCACTTGCTCAGTGTAGTGTGATATCCATATTGATCATATGTCCTAGGCTTAACCGACCACTAATGAAGATGGTTTAACTTCTCAAAACACCATCCTAGTGGTGTGATACTAATTTGTATACCCTCTATGGAGAGGGGTTAAAACACTACTGGGAGATAAAACCCTAGGTCAATGCTTCCCTAAAGAACTTAAGAAAGGTAATGACATCCCCTTCACAAGCCAAGATGCATAAAAATAAAAGATAAGTAGAAAGACTTTAGGTTTGATTTTAGATCACCCAATACTATACAAGTTTTGGGGAGAGCCTAGGAAACTTTCTTTTTACACCTTGGACTAGGAACTAAAATGCAATAGAAAGGCACTTTTGATCCCATGAGTTCCTTATAGGGGACGGAGGGAGAGCATACACATGCTATCCTATTTTCAAAAATAACAAACAACAAACAATTTGAAAGCAATTTATGAGTGATTTTTGATTTTTAAGAACTAATTCAAATGTGATCATTTATTTATTACTAGGCCCCTTAAGTACAAAAATTTGAAAGAATGTTTCCACACAAAATACCAATTTAAGTAAAAGTAGTTATGTTAATTTTAAGCCCAAAGTCAAAGTGTTCAATATTTGTCTTAAGTTAATTTTAAAACACCAATTATAAATATTAAAGACTTAATATTAATTTGAAGCACTAAAAATGACATGTTTCTAAGGTTTAACCAATCCTACATTCTTTTTAAGCACCAATATCCAAAAGTGAGAGATTTGACATGTTCATTTTAGACCCAAATTAAAATGTGCATGATTTGACTAAGCTCCTTTCAGAACCCAAATTGAAATGTGTGATTAGTAAAAAAACATGAAATTTTATCTTCCAACCAATCCTTCAACCTACAAATGTTAGATTATAGCCCCTACTTAAAAGCACTTTCTTGGTTGAGTAAATGAGTTTGAAATTTAGCTCTCAATTTTTTATTTTATTTTTTACACAGTGACCATCAGTGATCATAGATAAATGTTGATGGTTCAAAGGCAACCATCGTTGATTAGTTAAATATAATTATCAATGGTTGAACATAATCATTAACAGTTGATAAAGACCATTGGTAAAGACTTGTGGACCTGAAGGCAAAAACTAGAAAAGATTAAATGAGTTAGGTTAGGCTTGGTTAGTTAAAATTTGATAAAAACCTGCAAGACAAAGTGTATTTGATAGATATAGATGATCTTGAAACTAATAAATTAAGGAATGAAATGACCAAAAGAATCAAAATGCAATCTTTAGGTATGTTTCTCCCCTTCAACTTGACCATCAACAGTTACACATAGTCAGTGGCAGTTAGGCAGAATCATCAATAGTTAGGGTCTAACCATCAAAGGTTTCACTTGGTCATCAATGATCACTATGTAAACCCATTAATTTAATAAAAATGAAATATATCCAAAACAAGGTTATAAAATCAATTTTAGAGAACTTCAAGCATTCAAATGAAGATTTAAAAGTTGTATAATGATCTCCTTGCTATGTGAGATGCATTGGGTCCCACCGAGCATGCCATCTATGATCAAGGAATTTGACTCAAGTGAGGAGGTTAGTATGGTGTTAGTTCTAAAAATAATGAAATCAATACACTAAACAAGCTAACATCTCTAGGCTTAGATCATGAGGGGAGCTTAGTGAATAAACCAAATGAAGACACAACTAAAATTTAAAGGAATGATATCTTTCCTTACCTTCCTTGATTTATTCAAGATGATGTGTTCATTGGCTTGCTCAGATTATGCCCAATAGGTCTTCATCAATGGGGCTTGGCTATCTCCATCTCCTCTTAGAGCTATGGTTAGCTTTATGGCTTGGATTGATTTTGACATTATAACACTATTCATTTGCTTCATGAAATTCAATCCAACATTTTTAACTCTATTATTATCCAAGCTCTCAAAATGAAGAGCTATCAGATTGATTTTATAAGCTTTGAAATGACTTGGAATGGGTTAGATCTTAACCTTGGTTCACTTAGTTAACCCCAGTAGGGTTAATAGGTGTCCAAAATATCATGATTAGAATGAATAGGTTTGATTTGAGATATTTTGCGTTTGGACAACTCAAAAAAGGTCATGATTAGCTTCTAAAATGATCTTTAGGATATTTATTGAAATTTAATTTTTGATAATTAATTTATTTACTCATAGATGAATTCAATTAGGCTTTGATTAGAAGTAATCCCTTTTGGGCATTTAAACATTTATAAAATATTTTGATTTATTCAATGTGGATTTGTTCAATTTAATTGATTTATGGGATAACTTGATTTATTTGCATGGTTATGAAACCAAATTTGAGGTATTTGGAGATTCTTAGGCTAGATTTTTAGAGCTTGGTAATAATTGATCTAAAGTCAAGTATAAAGCCATTGGTGGCCATTTTTAGATGTCTACATAAGCTACTAAGGGAGACACCTTAACTATCAAATTAGATAATTAATGACCAATATAAATCCTTCATAATAGTTATCAATAAATTTAAGATCAAGTAAATTAAATTTTTGAATGATCTTCATTCAAGGTAGTCAAATTTTAGCTAATAATTTATCTACTAATGAATTTTTAATGATGTCAATTAGGTTCTTATTTGTCAATATAGTCAATCCATTTCCTTATGGGTAATGGTTGGATGATGCCTTGATTGTGATTCAATTATCATGGGTCTATTTAGTGAATTCAACTAATTAGAATGTTGGCTTGTTATCACAAACTAGAGAAATGGGGGTACCAAATCTAGTTGTGATATTTTCCTCTAGAACGCTGATTACATCTTATGCTATTGAATGTTTTTTAGCTACAACTTTGGTCCATCATGTGTAATAGTCTATGGTAGTGAGCAAAAAATTGTTTCCAACTAAACAATTGGGATTAATAACCCCAATGAAGTCCAAATCCCATTGAGAGAATGGTCTCCCTTATATAATAGGCTATAAAGGCATTACTATATATACTTATCTTTTCACCAAGACTTGGCATTTATGGCATGTTATAATATGAACATGTGCATCCTTGAAAATTGTTGGCTAGTAAAAACCCATTTTGAGGATTTTATGGGCTGTGTTGTTTCCATACGGATGACCACTACATGTCTTTTTGGTGTAAATTATCTATAATTTCTTGACCTTCTTCTCATGATACACATCTTAGGTAGATGCCTTCATAATTCCTTCTATAGAGGATCCCTTTTCTGATCATATAATGAACCACTTTGATTTTCAAAGATCTCCTCTATTCACTTTTGAGTTTGAAGGAGAAATTACCAGTGAGTAAGTATTGAATAACATTAATATACTAGTCTCTTTTAGATACTTTATTTTCATAAACCTCTTCAATGGTGATACACAGGTTAGGCTCAGTCATGAGTTGAATGATGCCTTAACCTCTAAAAAGATTTCTAGGCTTGATTTATATGTCAAACTCATGCATTTTTTCCATCCATTTTCCTCTATGCTCTTCTAATTTATTTTTCCCTAAATTGACCTTAACAATAAGATCTGATACAATGGTGATGGTCCTATCCCCTAGGATGTAATGTCAAAATTTCTTCAATACTTTGACAAGGGAAAATATTTACTTGTCTATCATGAAATACCTAAGTTCTACCTCCTTCAATTTCATGCTTATGAATGCAATAGGGTGCTCACTTTCATCTTTCTTTCAGGTGAGCATGATGGTAGTGTTATGCTCTAAAGCTAATGAATACAATAAGTCTTTAGTGAAGTTTCAACTTATTAGTATGGAGACTGAGATATTGCATTTTTAATGTCTTTAAAATACTTTTGAGCCTTTATTGTCCATTTTTTCATTCCACTTTAGCATCTTGCTTGAGCATTGCATTTAGAGGATTAACAATTTTTGTAAATCTTGATATAAACTTTCTCATGAAATTTATTTTCCCAAAGAAAGATTTGAGTTCCTTCTTGCTATTTTAGAATGTAATTTTTGATATCCCTAAATTATATATGGGTCAATTGTAATTATATATTAGGTGATGATATGATGAAAAAAATTACTTTTTTTTGTGCCAAATATGCTCTTCTTGGGGTTCAGTGAGATGCCAAATCTTCTACATATTTCAAAGATTGACTATAGGTGACCCACATGATTAGTCCTTAATTTTGAGGAAACCTTGAGGTCATACATGTAAATAATTATATATTTACCTATCAAACCTTAGAATGAATGATCCATGGCTCGTTAAAAGGTAGATTCTATGTTAATAAGGCCAAATGACATCCTCTTATATGCATAAGTACCATAATTCATGGTGAATGAAGTCTTAATTTTGTGTTCTAACTCTACTAGCACCTAGTTATATCTTGAAAATTTGTCCAAAAAAGACATCATTCCTGAACCACTCACTATCTAGATGACCTCATCCAAGGAAGGCAACAGATAATTATCTTTCTTAGAAGCTTTATTCAAGTTTCTATAATCAACATAAAGACTAATTTCCCCATTATTCTTCCTAACTAGAACTAAATTAGCCATTGAAGTACAATTTTTGATAGGGAAAACTATTTTGGATCCGTAAATTCTCCACTTATTTATGAATAAGGGGATCCATGATAGGATTTACTAGCCTCTATATTTGCCTAAAAGGTTTATGGTCTAAATTCAATGGGATTATATGGGTGATAAGCTTTGGGTTGAAAACCTTCAAGTCTTCATATATCCATGCAATCACATCCTTTTATTGAGTGAGTAGATTCTTCATCCTTTCCCTTTCTTCTAGAGTGCATCTGAGACCAATGTTAACATAGCGTAGGTCATATTCATCTCTTAAATTCTGCTTTTTGAATTTAGATTCATTTAATCTTGGTTGCCTTTGTTGCTAAGCTTGAGGATACAAATCAAATGTCATTTTCAAGGAAACCATTCCTAGAGGGAGGTGATTTCCCTTTAGCTAAATGATTCCTTCTTCCCCTAATTCCTCTTGGTATAGGTAATTTTTTATCTTTATCATCAATGATTTGAGACTCAAATTTCCCTGAGTTAGTCAAGAATTGGATGATTTGTTGATCATCATCAAAGAATTGGAAATTTTCCACATTGTCAGAAATAGATGGACAAGGTACTAACTCAATGGAGGACCTCTATACTTTGGATTCTTGTAGAGATGACAAGTTGGCAACTAAATTAGCCTGTGGATTCATATATTTATTCTATTATCTAGGAATAACCACTATGTTAAAGGCCTCAAAAGACTTAATTAAATCCTAGGGTCTATGTTTTAACTTATTAAGGTATGATAGCTTACTCTGGTATTTTTCTTGACTTGATTAACTACTAGTTTTGAATCTCTATAGATTAACAATTATTTGACATAATTTTTGAGAGAAAAATACAATCTCAAAATTAACACATCATATTCATCTCTATTTTTGGTGAAAGGGAACTATAGTCTATATGATTCCAAGTATTTCTTTCCTTGTGGGTCCACCAATTCAATACCAACACTTGATCCTTACTTGGATCTTTCATCATCGAAGTGGAGAGTCCATAACTGGGAAGGTTCCTAGACTTTTGGTTCCTACACCTTATGCCTTATATTAAATGTATAAAATTCCAAAGTTAGGAGATTTATATCTTACTTATTCATTATTTATATTTTATTTAGTAATAGAGTCATTCATTATTTTCTCCTAATCAATTTGAATCTTGTTTGCAACACCTCTCCATGATAACCAAATGTGAGATAAGTTTATTTCTAGATATCCATTCAATGTCTTGGACTAGTCTCTACTGAGGAAGAGCATGTATATTTCTAAGATATACACTAAAAGTATGCTAATTATCATTTATACTTATGGCTCAAATGCTACTTAGATCATACATTATTTAGTTCTCCTACTACATGCACCATTATCTTATCCAATTATGAAACCATCTTTTTTTATTGGCTTGAAGTCAAACCAAGCTTTTGGTAAATGGAAGTTGGCATCACTATGGCCAAAGTTTTATAATTTACCAAAAAATGTGGATGTTTTTTCTAAATGATTTGATAGTCAATAAGAAAGGTGGAACTTCTGGTTTACTTTTGTATATGACATTGGTGTGAACAACCTTTAACTTTTTTGCAGTTGCCTTCCCTATAATAGACCTCCATAGGAGCTCCTTTTGTTCAGTGATCTAAGCCAATTCATGAAGAGTGATGTTGGATTTAATATTCTTTGTTGATGCTTAAAATTGAATTATTTCCAACACCAACATGGGAAGTTTCAGGAATGTGGGACTTGCGACCTGAAATGACCTCCAAATTTTAAAGAAGCTGGCTCTTCTTTATCTCAAATGTATTGTGGGAAAAAGGGATAAAAATTAAATGGAATCACCAATGTAATGAAATAAAATTTAACTATGGTGATGCACTTGAGTATGATTCATTTCTTAATACTAAGCATAATGAAGCTATCTTCAGGATTCAATTACATTAAAGATAAAACAATGCATGATCAATGTAAAAGATGAAAATAAATAGAATCAAAGGCTCACAACTTAGATGATTTTGCAATAACACAGAAAATATCAGAAAAGACACAAAACTCAGTCTTCTTATTAATTTTCCAGTCACATAAAAGGCACTGATACATGCACATTTATACAAACTTTTTGAATTAAGGAAATAGAACAAAGGCAAATGATATTACTGGCCACAGCAAGAAAGTCTCAAAACATCTTGTAAATATCCTATAACAAAATATATGCAAAAAATTCTCTCCCTTTTCTCATTTTTCTTATATCTCTTCTCCTATCTTTTGGTTATCTTGGAACCTGTCATTTCAACCCATATTTATAGCATAGGACTGGCTCAAGATTGCTCACACGATCAAATCTCAATGGTCTAACTGAATTAGAACTTCTGGAAGTGTCTAACAGAAGATATCTTTTGGATCTGAATCAGTTAGCCTCTTTACAAGTTCATTAGCTGAAATAGATACTCATGACATTTCCACTATGAAATAGGTGAGGACACTTGGTAGCATCTGCTAGTCTTAACAAGTGACATGTGGCAGCTTCTATTTGTCTATAGAAGCTTTAGATACCTTTTGAGAGTCTTACAGAAGATGACACATGGCAGCTTCTAATAAGCTTTAAAAATACTATAGAAACATTTGGGACTCATTTTAGATTCACATGAATGATGACACTTGGTGCGCTCTGCTTACTTTAGCAACTCACTCAGGGCCCACCACAATCCTTACTCAATAATCAAACAAAAAGAAGAGACTGTGGATGTTGACACTTGGCGGTCTCTATCAAGATTTAACAAGGGACATGCAGTACTTTTTCCTGCATTTAGAGAAACATATTAAAACCTTCCATAGTTGCCAATTGGTGTCTTTCACGGGACTCTAAGAGAAACTTATTGAAAGAAGCTTTTGAAACTTATAAGAAACTAAAATGTGGATGCCGACACTTGTCAAGCTCTGTGGGTATATAAAAGGACATGTGGCATGTTCTGCATGACTTTGAGACTTAGAAAAAACTTAGGCAAAATGAAAACCCACACCTGTGCTCTATGTCAAAACCTTCACTACCAAAACTGAAATGTGCAAGGTCAAAACTTGGAGCACACAATTGAAACCTAAAATAAAATGTAGAGTATTTTACTCTACAGTTTTTGGTGACCTCGAGGACTTTTGAGCCTGCTCAAAAAGAATCCACAAAATATATAAAAAATGTGGTGAAAATCACAAATTTTGTAAGGCTATCTAATAAATAGACCATTCAGCATCAGATAGTCCCTATTTATTTTACAAATCTTGGAAGGCTAAATCAAGGTTGATGATGTCCTTGTGCAAAAAAATCTGCAAAATATGAACTACAGCCTTCAATTGGAAATCAAGCTAGGCCATGGGACTCAAGATAGCTTCCACTTTTAGCACTGATGAAGCATCTATTAAACCCTAGAAAATTGACTGATCATTTTGTCTGGCTAACAACAAAGGCTTAATCTCATCAACCATTAACACAGTGTTGCTATAAGGAAAAGGTGAGGGAAGACCTAATTGCACTAGATCTTCAACATGCTTCTTCATGTCTTTTACTCCCTATTTTACCACATCTAGGAGCTCTTTGTAATTAATTGTTGTGGAGTTACAACTGAGAACTTTGTTCACCCTTTTTGCAACAATCATTCTGTCACTAATCCCTACTGTTGATAACATTTCATCAGTTGTGTCATATAGCTTTTTTAGCAGCATTTGAGAATTAGACACTCTCAAAGAGACAATGGACAAAGTGGCATGGACTGAATTCTCCACCTTTTCACATAATTTTTGTGCATTTAACAAGAAATTTAGAGAGGGTCTGAGCTGAGTAATCTCCTCAGATATTCTTTTCCATATTGATACATATAGCTCCTTGACTAGGTTTAGAACTCTTGCATTGTTTGGCCTATTAGCCAACTCAAGTATCAATTGTTTTGTTATTTGTTGCTCAGCTTGAAGTTGGGCCTGTATGGCAGTGGTATTTTTTTGCTCATTCAGCAGCTTTTGTTGGAATTGAGTGACCTATTGCAGGTTTTCTTGACATTTTTTCTATAGTGTTGCCTTTTCCTACCCTAGGGCTGTCACTGCAGCTTTCTCTTGTGTTAGCTCTTCTTTCAAAGAAGCATTTAGGGCTTGAATAGCCTGGAAAATTTGAAAAGAAATAGTGTCTTGTAACTATTTGTCTAGACTCTTTATTTCATCATTCTTTGTTTTGATTTCTGTAGCTAGATTGATACCATTTGCTTTCTCTTGAGTTAGATCAACCTCCATCTTTTGCAGCTTCTTTGATACTTCAAATAATCAGTGGCTACAGTAGAAGTGGTTTCATTCAATATCTCAACCCTATCATATGGTCTAAAAAGTGACATATCCATAGCCACTGCACTCATTGTATAATCTTGAGGCTGCATATGCTCATTTGGCCTGACTACATTAGGTGACAAATGAGTCATAGTTAGCTACTATTGGATTGGGTCAAATAGTGACCTCATATGTGGTGAAGCCAGAGCTTTATTAGATTTCTTCCTTTTTTAATCCATCTGGGCTTCCCTAGCCTTCTTAGCAGTGTTTTCTTGAGCTTGGAAGGTAGAGGGAGAGGCAATATACCTGCCCACAAAAGGATAACCCTATGGCAATCCATAGGGAATAGCCAAATGTTGGCTAAGGGGAATTTGGGAAGGTATTCTCTTTAAGACAGAGGGGGAAAAGGGAGGCAATGATGTGGCCTATGATGATATGGCCTAAGTAGTAATAGGTGGGGCAAATTGGGAAATTGGCACAACAAAGATGGCAGGGGATAATATTTGGCCAGTTGGGATTGCCACCCCTATAGAAGAAGAAAAAGACTGAGAAGAAGAAAGAGAAATAATATGTACCTAGGGAGCAATAGATGTACTCAGTGGTTGATGCTGTGAGGGCTCTACCTCCTCCTCTGAATCAGGCTAAAGTTTCAGCTTCTTATGTTTCCTTGGCCTTTCTTCTTCTTGTTGTGCTCCCTTCTCTTCAATGTTTACCACTGCTGCTAGTGGTGATTACACAAAATTGGGAACCCCAAAGGTTGACACTGATGAAGAAGTTTTGAGTGGTGAGGATACTACATTCTTTTTTTTTTATATAGAGACTACAAATGAAGTGTGTCTTGGGGTCTGCACTGTATGAGTGGATTTTGCTTCCCCCTCTGACTCTCCACCCTATGTCTATAGTTTGCTTGTATCAGGGCTAGAGACAGGAGATAGATTCCATTCATCCCAGATTTCCTCCCATTTATCATCTAAGTTTACAGTACCAAAAGAGTGAGTTGTCTCACAAATCTCCTACCTATATTTCCAATAGGCTTCTATTTTCTTGGGTTTCCATTCTTTGTTCTTCAATGCCCTTTTTAAACTAGAAGTCATTCTGAGTTTAGGATCAGAAACTTTTTCCTTAACATAAAAGGTCTCCCATGTCTTGGCCCCCTGAAAGGGCAAATCTGTCAATTCTACATACAAATCAGGAATATCTTCCTTAGGTTTTCTTCTATCTTTCCAAAAAGGACGGCCCTCATGCACAATTTTAGCACCGACCTTATTATTCTTGATCCATTGGGTTATGAAACTACTTGGGTCATATCTCCATCTATCTTCAATCAGAAAGAAACCCAGGATAGCTAGCTTCCTCAGCAACAAGTGCTCAACATCTTTGACCTCTAGGGCCATGTTTTTTTCTACCCATGGAATATCATACATTTTCTTTTTCTTCCTCCTAGCGACATAGTCATTATCAACCATAAACACTTGTTGGGTGACCTCTAAGAATGCTAACCTAAGAGTAAAAATCTTGGGTAGCAACACTGGTTCTCCATTAAAACCATGGACCCTAATGATGGTATGATGAGATCCAAAAAAGTAGTCACAGGGAATAGTGCAATTTGTCATGAGGCCTCTGACACTTGGAGTTAATCTATTTTCAACAGGCTCTGGGCTTAGGTGACAAAAGGTAGGGGAAACAAAAAGTTCCCAAAATTCATATGGGTTAGACATTTTGGACAAGATATTTGTCCATGTGGACATAGGAATGGTCCTATTATGATTGAAACTTGGTTCATATATATTCAGATGCATATATTGTGAAAAGATGCCAGTGCTTTGATATAATATGAGGTGAAATAGATAATAATAATACCTAAAAATCCCTTTAGATTTGAAATGGGTGAGTTGGTAAACCATTGAATAGGAAATCTACTCTGAGAAGTCTAGCTGATACTCCTGAGACTTGTCTATAGTTTTTAATTTGAAGAGAATGGCCATTTTCCAATCATAGACAGTTATGTCCTCCTTCATTCCAAAAATAAATGCCATCATGGATAATGCCTCTTGATTGGCTTGTGAAAATTATTCCCTTCCTATTGGCAGCACTGGCACAATGGTATCATCATCCCCTAGTTGCAATTTTGATCTCAGAAACCTTAATTGATTATTAATGTTTGCCCACATTTTTTGCATTTTGGCAATGGTGGGAAATGTGGCTATTTTGTCATGATATAGGGCCAACATGTACCTAATGGCCTTTGATGTAATTTTCACCATGAATTAACCTTGTTATATGGTGTTTGAGGTGGTATGAAATAATTCTATGCACATTTTAACTAAGTCAAGGCATGAATGTACACTTGGGACAATGAATTGTGCCACTTGAGAAGTCCATATCCTCATCCCAAATGTTTTAGATTGTCTAGCCTTGGCCCCCTCTGGATACATCTTTGGTGTGCCCCTTCTCATAGAGATTTTCTAGACTTTTGAAGGGTTGGGTCTATGATTCCATCTAAAAAATCCTTCACCTTTGCTGGGTCGATCGCATAACCAACTTCAGGGACTCTAGTCCTTGGATAGGTCCTTAAGGGTTGAGCAGGGCCCAAAGCATATGATTTGCTAGTGAAAAGCTTATCAATGGATTCATAAATCCCAAACCCCTATTATGAAGACTGTGCCTCCTCCATATCTATGTCTATACTAGGAATTAGTGAACTTATGTAACAAGTATGGAAGCTTTGCAATAGGGAAGGCACTTTTACTAAGCAGGTTTTGCTATGAATTGAAATGCAGGTAACAGGGATTTTTATAGCAGACGTAGGAATGGATGAGACACAATTAAGCCTTAAATCTTGTTATTAGGGTATTTAATGACACATAAAGTCTCATAAATGGCATTATAACTAGAAAACCGTTAGTAAATCTTATTAAATTTGCATGGGATAGCATGTCAAACATGTCATAGAAGTGGCTACATAAAGTTACCTTGGGAATTTTGAGGATTTGAGAGAGATTTAGTGAATGTGAGATTTTCAAAAAAATTTAAAAGACTTTGAGCCATGGCCACGTGTTCATAAAACACTTATTAAAAGAAAGAGCAGGAAAAAAATGGGAAAACAAAGTAACAAGGAAAGGGAAACTATCTAATTATAATACATGGGAGATACTGCTTAAATAAAACATTTTAGGTAGATCCCATTCACAAGAATCTCTTCAGGTTCACCCTTCATTATTTCAAGCTCAAATGAATTTTTTTGTTTACATGTATGAATCTCATAGGGGTCAGTCCACAATGCCTCAAATTTATTGTGTTGACCCGGCTTGGCAACTCTCGCATCCCATTTCAAAACAACTGAGCCTACTTTGAAATGGGGGTTTGAAGTATTATTATCGAAGTAGTCTTTAATTATTTTCTGATTTTTTATTAATGATTCATGTGTTGTATCCCTCTTTTTTTGAACTTCCAAGAGCTTAGCAAGTCTAACCTGCATGGGGCCATTCTCCTCAATGTCAATTTGTTTTAATAGCTGGAGAGCAGGAATCTCCAAGCTCAGGGGCATTACATCAGGCTTACCATAGAACAATTCATATGGGGACATCTTTGTCACTTATTTAGGTGTAATTATATCATCCTATAGTGTTATATTAAGCACTTTATGCCACTCTTTGTGATGATCAGCCCCTATTCTCTTAATAAGTCTAATCAGGTTCTTGTTGGTTGATTCTGCCAAACCATTACCTTGAGTGTAATAATTTGAGGAAGTTTTCAGATAGATTCCATACTTTAGTGCAAATTTAGATATTTTTCCCCTAAAAATGCCATAGAATTATTTGAAATTATGGTATGAGGAGGCCCAAAGTGAGTAGTGATATCCCCCAAAAAGTCTAGGATCACCTTTTCTGTTGCTTCTTTGAGTGGCACTGCCTCACTCCATATGGTAAAATAATCTGTGGTAGTTAAAATCCATTTGTGTCCCATACTCAACACCAGATTGATCATTCCAATGAATTCAAGACCCCATTGAGTAAAGAATTCATCAACAATTATAGGACTAAGGGGCATTGCTGCATTCCTTCTCTTCCCCACATAATACTGACAAGATTGGCACTTTTTGAGTAGTTGATAATAGTCTGTAAATAAAGTGGGCCAAAAATAACCTGCCTGACTTATCTTTATAGCTATGGTTCTTATAGAAAAATGTCCACCTGAGACTCCATGGTGCATTTCATGTAGTATTTTCTGAGCCTCATCTTTCTTTATGCATCTTAAAAGTATGCCATCAATATTTATTCTAAAAAGAACTTGGTAAATTAAAACAAAATGGACCCCTTGCTGCCTATAGTATCTCCTCTTGTCTTGAGAGAGCTCTTTTGGGAAAATCCCATGTTTCGTAAAAAGGATTATGTTTGTGACTTAGGAGTTTTGATCATTTTCTTGTATCCTCAATACATTTTCCTTTTCTATTTCTTCAGTTATCATTTTTTCCATATCTTGAGCCATGTATTAGCACAATCCCCTACCTCTGACCAGCTTAGTGGGTATGACCTCTACATCATACTCAAGGATATTTATTATCCAATTTGCTCTTTTTTCAATAATTTCACCTTCCATAATGTATTCTCTGACACTAGGATGAGCCACAAGTATCAGAATCTTATTTCCTGATACCATATGCCTAAATTTCTTGAGGGCTTTTACCATAGCATATGCTTGTTTCTCCACGAAGTTGTATCTGGATTCATACTCCTTAAGAGTCCTTGAGAAAAAGGATATTGGGTGTTCTCTTTCTTGTTGATCATCTTTCTATGTTAGGATAGTAGCAATACTGAACTCTCCTCCATAAACATACATTATAAAAGACTTAGAGAAGTCTGGGTTACTAAGTACTGGGGCTGTTGAAATTATTTTCTTGACATACTCAAAAGCTCATCTTCCTTCTGTAGTCCACTTGAACACCAGGTATTTCTTCAATAAGAGTTTCACTAGTCTCATTAGGCCTGTAAAGTCTGATATGAACCGATTAACAAAATTATTCTTTCCCAAAAAAACTGAACTGCTTTCTTATTTACTGGTAGGGACAAGTTCATTATGTATGTGACTCTCTCTTGATCTATAGAGACTCCTTCTTTAGATACTATATGTCCCAATAGTTTGCCTTGAGGTACTATAAAAATATACTTCTTAGGATTCAGGGATATTCCAAACTCTTGACACTTCTTAAAAATAGATTCCAGATGATCAAAATGATCAACAACATTCTTGGAAAAAATAGTGAGATCATCAAGATAAATTAGAATGATTTTATTTATGAGTTCTCCAAATGCTACATCCATTAATCTTTGAAAAGTGGCTCCAGCATTTGATAGGCCAAATGGCATCTTGGCATATGCAAATGTTTCCCATTTGGTAGTAAATGTAGTCTTGTGTTGGTCTTCATCAACCAACAAAATCTAATTGTATCCATAGAAACCATCTAGCAAGAAAAATCTCTCTGATCCAGCCACAGTCTATAAAATTTGTTTCATAGAGGGTAGGGGATAGTGATCTTTAGATGCTCTATTTAGGTCTCTAAAATCCACATAGAGCCTTATGTCACCATTCTTTTTTTTTACTGGTACTAGATTAGATACCCAAGTTGAGTATTTGATTGGAAAAATTATTTTAGATTGTAAGAGTTTCTACAAGTCATCCACCATTAGAGGTTCAATCCTTGGATTCACTGGCCTCTGCTTCTGTCTAACTTGCTTAGATCCTTCATTCAGTTCTATGGTGTGCTGAATGATGTCTCTATTATAGCCATGAAGGTCTCATAGGTCCATGTTATTACTCTATCATATCTTTCACACAAGTCAATTAGTCTTTCCCTTTCCTCTTGGGTTGTGGAATTTCCAATATTTAGTTTTCTCCCTTCACTCACTTGTATCTTAGAATAATCTATTTTATTTGCTTGAAAATTTTTCTTCTCTAGGCTTACATCTTCTAGATCAAATAGGTTTTCTAAAGTAATCAAGCCTTTGGGAAGCTTATTGGTATTTAATTGAATAATTTGGTCTCCATATGCTTCTTCAATTTTGGGTTGCAATTGATCAGAAAATTCTCCTTACTGTTGCAAAAATGAGAATACCTGAAAATCATTTTCAAAGACTTGCTAATTTTCATCATTGTCTGGGATAGTTGGCCTTACTATAACTTTGACTGACTCATTGTTGACTAATAGATCAGTTGTTGGGTCAAACTGTGAGCTAATCTGTGTCATCCTATCTACTTCAGAATTTTGAGTTATAGGAACTACTTCAATATTGAAAGCTTCAAAATCATCTATTAAGTCCCAAATTCTGTGTCTATAGGATCTCATCCTTACATTTTTCGCTATTACCTTTTCTCTGATTTGTTTCACCACTAGTTCTGAATCTCCTTTTACTATCAGATTCTTTACTTTCTTTTTCTTGGCTAACATGAGCCCATGTACTAAGGATTCATATTTAGCATCATTATTAGTACATGAAAATTGGAAACAAATAGCTCTTAAAATTTTCTCACCATTTGGAGCAATAAGACAAATTCCTGCTCTAGCACCATTTTTACTTCTATCCCCATCAAAATTTAAGGTCCAGATTTTTGAGTCCTTTTCAGATTCTTGAGTCTTTAGCATTTATTCCCTTAAAACATTTGGGATTTCATGGTCTTCATCAAATATGACATAAGTGCCCAGACTAGTAGAGTCATAATTTCCATATGGGTCACTTTACATCATAGTTAACAACTGGTTATTTTCCTCCTCTTGGTCATGTTCAATCCAGTCACCTAACTCTTCAACAAAGACCCTTCCTTCCTTATTCAACATAGCATGAGCTTCCTCTAATTTTGGGGTTGGTTCATTGGTGATGCGATCCTTAGATAGTGAATCAGATAGGATTTTCATTTTTGTACCATATTTGGTTCTTAGGATGAGGTGAGACCAATCAAGTGACATATAACCTCCTATCTTGGCTATGAAATCTCTGGATAAACATAGGCCAAATACAGGGGGTATATCAATGACTACCACAACCTGATTGATAATTATATTAGAGAAAGTATACAATTACAATGAGAGTTGTCTAATTTTCCCTATTGTTTACACCGATTTCTTATCCAGTTTCATAACTCCTCTAGTAAGTGGCTCATATTTTATTTTTAAAGCATCTGCTATTTGTTTAGGCAATACTATAGTACTAGCCCATGAGTCTATCATTGCATTATGTAACGGTTTCTTTCCAACTATCAAAGTCAAATAGAAGGGCTCTGGTTTGGATTTGCTTACCTCTAGTGCATTGTTTAAAAGGGTTATTGTTTGTAGAATAACTGTGTCTTTGAGCTTTTCCTTATCAATAAATCCTCCTTTGGTACTAGTATGTTTAGGCACTGCTTGGCCCTATAGAGATTCTTACAATAGTGTCTTTTGCTCAAGAATAGCTAACATGTCCCATATTGTCACATGTGTTGGGGTCCTCTTCAGCTGATCCAGCACATTCATCAGTCCTAGTGTTTGGATTCTTGGATAATAAGGGTACCTTGATTTTTCTTAAACTTGTCCAAAAATTACTTGGTTCTACATTGGTTGAGGTATTTTTTGTCTAGCAGCTGTGTATTGATGACCTTGAAATGGAGGAATCCCCATAATTTCATTATTTGTGACTTCAGGCCGTTCCATCATCCTTCTCTTGGCTCTAGTGTAGTAATCTAATTGTACCAATGGCTTCTTGGAAGTAGAAGCTTCATTTAAGAATACTAACTCTTCATCTTCAACCCATGAAAACAAAGAATGCTTAGGGGCTATTTCTTGTTGTTGTTGTAAGGACATCCCTTACATCTGAGCCACCAAGACTAACTTTTGCATACCAGGAGATTGGTAGGATTGAGTGTCAGAAGTATTTGAAAATTATCCATCCATTCTTCTTTGCTCTGCTATCTTTTGCTATAGATTACCCCTGGGACAATCTCTAGGCATATGAGCATTATTACAAGGGAAACACTAGGCATTGGTGCCATCTACATAAGTATTCTACCTTAGAACAATCTCCCTATTTGGATTAGGGGGAACAGTCTGTGAGGGTATAGGGACTGTAACTAATTGGTTCGATGGCTAAGGGTTAGTTTGCCTTTGAGGACCCTGATACTAATTTGGCTATGGTGGAGGTCTATTTCCTTGTTAGCCTTGATATTGAGGTCTAAGATAAGGATTTTGCTATCTTTTTAGGTTAATTATCTCATTAAAAAATGTCTTTAAGATGTTCTTGATATCATCCATCTCAGATGACTGGATAGGGATAGCTAATTTAGCAAGTTGTTGAGGAAATGTATACATAGACATAGGTGGGGCTATGGGATTAGGGGCTTCTTGAGGCAAAGGTAAGGTAGTCTCTAGAAACATGGGCATGGGAGGCCTTAGGGGCAACTTTCCATCATCTATTAAGTTATTTTCAGCTCTGATTGCATAGTCATAGGCTTCTGGTAGAGTCTGACCTCCAAGTGACTAAATCATTACTGATATATCTAAATTTAAGGCTTTAAGATAAAATAATATAGCCATACCTAGTAATGGTCTTGCTGTAGCAGGAATTCTTTCCCAAGTCTTTTGAAATCTTGAATTAAAATCAATCATTGCTTCTTGTGGTGTCCTTTTGATAGTAATCAATTGTTGCAACAAAGAAGATTTATCACCCTTTTCTTCAAATCTTGAAAAGAAAGCATCTCCAAGTTGATCCCATGTAGATATTGTATTTGGGGGTAAAGATTTGTACCAGTCCAGAGCCTTCCCCTTAAAAGAAGCTGCTAGCAATCTTATAGCCACATTCTGCTATGTGATCACATGTATTACACAGACATCAGAAACATCTTGTAGATGTTCTTCAGGGGTTTTGAAATCTTCCCCACTAAATTTAGGCAAAGCTTTTAGGGCATTTATTGGAATAGGATCCCAAGTGGTTGGTGGTAATGGGAGAATCAGAGCACTGCCAGTGTTCCAACTTGCATAATTCATTGGGGCTATAGGTGCTCCCATATTTGCTCTTGGTGTTGTTGTAAATTTATTGACCCTTCTTCTTGAATTAGTTATCAATGGTGGTAAAAGAATACCTGGGTTCATAGCAAATTGAGCTCTTGTTAATGGTCCACAACTCTGACTCCTTATAGCTCTCTAGTTCATACAGTCTTGAAAGAAACTTCAAGAGATTGTCCTACTGAGTGTGCCAAAAATTGTTGATTCTTAAAATTGTGTTGTTTCCAACACCAACATGAGAAGTTTTAGGAATGTGGGACTTGGGACCTGAAACGACCTCCAAATTTTAAATAAGTTGGCTCTTCTTTATCTCAAATGTATTGTGGGAAAAAGGGATAAAAATTAAACATAATCACCAATGTAATGAAAGAAAATTTAACTATGGTGATGCGCCTGAGAATGATTCATTATTTAATACTAAGCATAATGAAGCTATCTTTAGGATTCAATTACATTAAAGATCAGACAATGCATGATCAATGTAAAAGATGAAAACCAATAGAATCAAATGCTCACAACTTAGATGATTTTGCAATAACACAAAAAATATCATCAAAGGCACATAACTCAGTCTTCTTATTAAATTTTCAGTCACATAAAAGGCACTAATATATGCAAAATTATACAAACTTTCTGAATTAAGAAAATAGAACAAAGGCAAATGATATTACTGGCCATAGAAAGAAAGTCTCAAAACTTCTTGTAAATCTCCTATAACAATCTATATGAAAAAAATTCTCTCCCTTTTCTCCTTTTTATTATATCTTTTCTCCTATCTTTTGGTTATCTTGGAACCTATGATTTCAAACCATATTTATAGCATAGGAATGGCTCAAGATTGCCCTTACAATCAAATCCCAATGGTCCAACTGAATTAGAACTTTTGGAAGTGTCTGATAGAAGATATCTTTCAGATCTGAATCAGTTAGCCTCTCTACAAGTTCATTGGCTGAAACAAATACTCATGACATTTCCAATGTGAAATAGGCAAGGATACTTGGCAACATCCGCTAGTCTTAACAAGTGACACATGGCGGCTTCTGTTTGTCTATAGAAGATTTAGATACCTTTTGAGAGTTCTATAGAAGATGACACATGGTGGCTTCTGCTGAGCTTTAGAAACACTATAGAAACATTTAGGACTCATTTTAGATTCACGCAGACGATGACACTTTGTGTGCTCTACTTACTTTAAAAACTCACCCAAGGCCCACCACAGTCCTTATTCAATAACGAAACAAAAAGAATAAACTAGGATGTTGACACTTGGCGGTCTCCACTGAGCTTTAACAAGGGACACACATCACTTTCTGCTACATTTAGAGAAACATATTAAAACCTTTCACAGTTTCCACTTGGTGCCTTCTACAAGACTTTGAGAGAAACTTATTGAAAGAAGCTTTTGAAACTTATAAGAAATTGAAACGTGGATGTTGACATTTATTGAGCTCCATGGGTATATAACAAGACACGTGGCATGTTTCATGTGACTTTGAGACTTAGGCAAAATGAAAACCCGTGCCCATGCTCTGTGTCAAAACCTTCTCTGCCAAAATTGAAATGTGCAGGGTTAAAAACTAGAGCACACAACTGAAACTTAAAATAAAATGTAGAGTAATTTACTCTACATTCTTCACATCTTCAATAATTTTATATCCTCCTTTTCTTTGTTCATATTTATTTTTGGGTTGTTCATTCCCTATTAGGGGAGTTGGATTGTTTTCACCCCTTGGATTCAATATAATAGTGGTGTTGTTTGGAGAAGTAGATATTATGAAGGGATGTTTATTAATCATAGTGTAATTTCCCTTTTGATACTATTTTAAATCATGTATTTCATCAAATTTATCCTCTAGTTCATTGTTATCTTCACCTAAGAAAAAGGACTCATGCATTTCAAATACCACTGTAGTGTTTGAAGGACTAAATTGTGGGTGGAACTTTGGTGGATTGGTCATCAAGTCTTACCTTACCATCTCCCTTTTTAAGATATCAAATACTACATACAATTTTACACATTCAAGTTCACCATGCTATGATGTACTATGGACTCTACACCAATTAGGTAGAGCTATTTCTATTATATTCATTTTTAGTAACGTATTAGGTTGTTTCTATTTTATGTTGTTTGTAGACTGATTGAAAGGTTTGTTGTATCTTCAAAACATAGAATTATGGTTATTATTTTGGACAATAGTTATACCCATCTTCCTATGCATGTTTAAGAAGTCATTTCTCAATTTGTGGATCATTATTTATATAGAATCTAGTTATGATTTGGTAGAATTAGCATCTTGTGTAACTACAGTATTAAAGGCCATTGAATGTTAATTATACTAATGACTATTCATTTGTACTTGATTATTCATATAGACATATTTATGATTAGGTGTTTTCTAGATTAGAGGAGGTAGTGCATATAATTGATTTTGGTTGAAAATAGGAACATATTGATTAACATGAGGGATTGGATTCAGGGTTGGAAAACTAGAATTGATGTTGGGAATGCCTAGTATTTAAGGGTTCAATTATTTATCAATATTGATAGCCTCTTCATATGCTAAAACCAAAGTGGTGGCAATAATTTTTTTTTTAAAGAACACTACAATGATTAGGTCTAAGGTGTTTTTATACATCTCCAATGCCAATGCTCTATCTGGTCTATACTTTGTGCCAAACCAAGTGTACATATTTTGAAACCTTGCATTGAAAGCCCAAATTGGCTCATTAAGCTCCCTCTTTATACTGGTGAAATGTTGATATACTAGGCTAGGGAAGGTAAAGTGCTCTGACATGTATTCCATGAGGTAATTCAATTCTCTTGAAGATTGAGGTACCAATCATAGGTATCATCCTATAAGTTAAATGGGAAAAGCCTACATGCAACATATTCATCAATAAAATTCATTAACCTCTAAGTATCCTTAAAAGACTTAATGTGTTCCTCTATAATTATTCCTCTTGAAGGGGAAAGAAAAGGTAGATACTTATTTAGGTTCCTAGGCAAATTTTGCACATCCCATGGGATGGTAATGGTAGATCCAACCAACTAAGGTTGTTGGGCCATATGATGATTGATTTGATGGATATTTCTTATTAGAGAAGGTGTCCTAGCCTGAGGTCTATTGAGAAAAATTGATACATATCTAGGCCTTCAATGTGATGATAAGGGGGAAACCAAAAGACTAGTTTTGGCACTATAAACATCCCATTTTGGCCACAACTAGCTTCCAACTAGACTTCAGATTGATTTCTACCAAAAAATGCAACTTAAACCTAGGAATCACTAAATATCCTAATTTAGTCCACACATTATACATTTATGCTCAAAATAATATTGAGGCATCCCTTTTTGAAGTATTACCTTGTACGAAATAATAACCTCTCATGGATTCATCTCCAATCAACTTGTGACCTATCAATATGACAATTTGGCCTTTAGACCCATTAAGTGGGGCACTTGAACAATTAATAAAGTGATAAAATGCTAAGTAGAATGAATTAAATAATTAAACCAAATTAAATGCTTAAGTGATTTTTTTATGTGCAATTAGTAAGAATAATTTTTTTTAAAAAGAAAATTCAATAAAAATGAGGTCATGATGATGTCATCATCCTCAAAGTCAAGGAATTGGAAATATTTCGCTAAATGTAATAAATTCATAAATGGAGAGCCATGCCTAATAAATGTATCCCAAATATTAAATGCATGTCCCCTCATTGACTCAACTAAGGTTAGGTTAAACTCAACTATAGTTAACTCTAACCTAACTACACTTAGGTTAGAGTTAGTTTTGGAGGCTATAAATACAAGGCCTCACCCATTGATAAATAAGCTCTATTGGTGTAAAGTTATTATGCAAAAATACATGCAAAACTTCCATTGTTGTATTGTTACTATGCCTATTTTCTAAGCCAAGCCAAGCCAAAGCCAAATCCAACATTACCAAGGTGACAAGGAGAGGTGGGGAAAGAAGCCCCATTGCCAAATATTTCTTGATCATACAAATGAACACATCAACTCATTTATAACACATGACACTTTCTCTCATGAAAGGTAAAATTTATTATTTTTCTCTCAATTGTTAGTTGTGTAGTTCACTAGCTCTTTGAGTGTCTAGGTTAGAGGTGTAAGTATTTTTACTGTGTTTTGTTTGATTTTATTTCATACTAATGCAATATTAATATCCCCTCTACGCATTCCTATTTATCACATAATGACATTCCTAGTGGGATTTGTACCCTAAAAATCTCTTCATATGGCCTTTTAAACACTCTTGCTAACATTTTTACTGCTAAATTTTTGATTTTATGACCAAAAAAGTGGGAAAATGAAGCTCACAGACATTACATAGAGACATGTGGTTTTGCACCTGTGAGATGTGGTATAGTACTATGGAGTTGTGGTATTTCATTCTAGATGTGGTTTTGTACTATGAAAGTGCATTTTTACATTACAGGTTTAGATCTTGGTATATGCAAGTTTACAACTAGTATGTGCAGTATTGCATTTGTAATCAATGATATTACACTGATAAAGTATGGTTTTGATTTGTTAGAGTTTTTTTAATTGTAAATATGATATTAAAACTAATACATGTGGTTTTTTAATCACAATATGTGTTATTGCACTGGTAAGTGCATTTTTACACTAATATAGTCTATTTTGTAGGTAAAGTATGGTATTGCAATTAAGACATGTAGTTTTGTACTCACAATATGCATTTTTACACTGTTAAAGTTTGGTTTTGTGTTAATAAAGTATATGTTGTAATTAAAGTGTAGTTTTGAACTAAGACATGTGGTTTTGAAGATTAGCAGTATTGCACTGTAATCGATGATATTATACTGTGTAAAAAAGAAAGAAAACATGAGAGCTCAAAATGTAAGTTTGTTTGATGATTAGCTCTTTTACTTAGGAATGAGAAAACCCCCTAACAATTTTTTTAGGACCCAAGGCCAATAAATGATGTTTTTAACACTCCAAAATTTTATTTACACTTACATTTGGTGCTTAAAAATAATCTAAACAACTTTATTTTTTATTTTTTTCAAAGTTTGCAATAATTGACAATAAAGCCAATGGGATAAATTTATTTTCACACTTCACTTAGTGATTTAAAATGAACACAAATCATATACTAAGTTCTTTAAGAGATTTATTTTTGTTTATTGTTTGATTGTTTATCTTATTTTCTTATAAACTAGACTTTGTACGTATGTTCTCTTCCCATCCCCTTTAAGGAACTTGGGTGACCAAAAGTTCTTAGTTCATTATATTGTCACTTAGTCCAAGATTAGAAGTAATTTAATCTATGATCTTACCAATTTTGTATAAATTGGGTGATAAAAAATATGACCCTTAAAGTCCTAGTTTTATTTCTTTCATGCACTTGGCTTATGTGTGCTATTTCATCACCTCCCCATAAGTTTTTGAGGGAAATTTTGACATAGGATTTAATATCTTAGAATTTTTTCAACCCCTCTATTTAATAGTTTTCAATGATGTCATAGAGGTGTCCAGGTGAGTATATGAAGTGTGTTGATAGTCTAAGTGTCAATGACAAAATGTGCAGTGTGTTTGTCCATTATGATTAAAGTAGGCTTGGTTGATCTTCAGTTGTGGCATGATTAGGGATGGGTATAAAGTATTGAGAATTTATGAGGGTTAATATAAAATGTCAAGTGTGATTGGAGAACTATTGGAAATGCATGGTATTCATTTGGTTCTTCATTATGTTCATCTTGGCATAGTTGGTTCTATGACAAAAAAATTGAGTAGGTAGTTTGATGACATCACCATTACCATGTATGGATGATTTAAGTGGATTTGGTAATATGGGTTTGATAAATTTAGTCCCAAGTTGCTATGGTCCAAATTTTAGGCCATGAGACTGAGTGTAATAAAAGATATACAAGTGCAAAGTTGGCCTCTTAAACAAAAGCTCAATAAGTTTCTATACTTAGCTAGATCATAACTACACATCACACAGATATGTATAAACCATCAAGTTTGTACATTTATTTCAGATATTGATCCAATCATGCATGTAAAGTTAAATATGTCAAAGAATGAATGTGCTAGTGACAAGTGTCACATTCACAGATCTTAGATAGAAGATCAACAGTTCATGGATGATTGTGCTGTTAGAAGATCGATGGTGCGGGTTGAGTCAAAGAGTCTATATATATATATATGGCACATATATCTAACAAGTGGTGAAATCATGGGATATCTAATATATATCTGATGGTTTGCATTGATTGATAAATATTGAGCTACTCAGAAGACATCAATGGAACACATTTATTCTAAATTGTTAGGAAGCAGCGAGATAATGACAAGTGGTCGATGTTTAATAGTAAATTAAAGGTAAAGATTAGGCTAATTTTGAAGGAGATCAAAAATGCATATTAATTTAGGATATGAGAGGGAAATATATGTTAACAAATTTTTTTAAGTTTAACAGTTGCTCAATGACTGTTGGAATTCAAATATTTGAATTTGTGAGGGAAGACCAGTCTACAATTTTTGTGATATAACTTTTGATATATGCAAAATTTGATCATGGTGTAAAATGCAAATTTGTAGAGTACTTAATGTTCCATACATATAATCTATTTATATGGTCTAGTTTTTTTTACAGTAAAATTTATTAAGATCCAAAGTTGACTATGTTTGACCATGGTATGTAAGTGACCTGAGAAGGATAATTAAGTTTGGTCTAATGGTATTTGGATGTTTCAAGGGGAATTAGCTATTGGATAGTGTTTTAGACTCCATGAGGATCATATATATGGATTTTATAGGTTTTAAAAATCCATCTTTAGTATGAACAAATGATTATAAGTTGAATGTGTGTTCATTCTTGGTGATTGTATGTATAGAATGATGTTTGGGCTAATTATGTTATAGCATAAGGGTGTTGTGATGGATTTTGTCACTTAAGATGGATTTATAGATCATGTGGAATGAGTATATGTATTTTTAAAGTTTTATTTTGTTATAAGTTTTGTCAGAGAAGTGTTAAAGAGGTGAATGGGTCTCTATAAAACCTAAAAGGACAATTAGGCCTATTTGAAAGAGGGTATTGCTTAAAGGTGACACATGTAGATGTATTAAGAGTGAAAGCATGTGTTGTGGTCAAAAATAGACAATAATCATGATGGATTTATAAAAGGTGAAATCAAAGGTGGTGATTTCTAGACTTGAGAGAAGAGGTGGGTGTGAGAGTTAAAGAGCGAAGGAAAGAAGAAAGGGTGTGTTCCCAATGGATGGGTTTTAAAGTAGAGCAGGTTGATGACTATGTGTATGACCTATAGGTTATATTTATGATGTCAAATATAGTGTTATTATAGGTTTGAATATTTGGGAGTGAAGTGAATAGAAGAATGATTTGTAGTCTTGAGTGTGTACATGAGGGTAGTTTGAGTGAAAAGGAAGAGAGATTGGGGCATGCCTATATGAGAGGCTTGTATGAGATAGAGAGGGTATTTTGAAGGTGATAGAAAATTATAGGTCTATCATCACTTATTTAAGACATTATTCCAAAGGTATATATTATTTTGGAGGTGATTGATTTGGTGCTTGATCATCTAGGGGGTTATAGCCTCCTTGCTAGTTGGTGCTAGCTAAAGGTCAAGTGGGTGCTTGACTAAATTGAGGGGTGGGTGCTCCTTGATCAGTTGGTTCTGATATCAATTGAAGAAATAAATTTATGGTATATTATTTCAAATCTTGTTTCAAGTGGGTTTTCTCCCCCAAGAGGGTTTCCCACATAGATCTTGTGTTGTGTATTTAATCTTGCATTATCTATTTATTCATTACTATAAACATCTTGAATGCTTTATGAAAGGTTGTATTGAATGATTAAGTATTTTAATGGTTTGTAAATTTAATTAGATTATTTTTCACCACTAATTCACCCCCATCCTCATGGTTTGTACCTCTAACATGCACTTGGCTTGTGGGTGGTATTTCATCACCTCCCCATAAGTTCTTTAGGGAAATTTTGACCTGGGATTTCATCTCTTAGAATTATTTCAACCTCACTCCATGGTGGGGTATAAAAATTGAGGGTGACTCACTGAGATGTTAGTTTTATTAGTTAAAATAACTCCATTATCAATAATTAACCTTGAAATAATGGCATAATCTGGACATCATATTATATTGAGAAATATGATAGATGTAGTGGTTATAAAAAGGACAAGACATTTTTATAGCAATCCAATTAGCTTGGATCTAAATGATTTGTTATACCCTAGTGTTACCACACATATGGTACCATATATAAATGTGCAAGATTTATAGTTTTGAGACAAACCCCACTTGTCATGGAAATATTATCAATACAGGGTGAGTAAACTGAAGTTCCATGTTACCATATGAATTATTGAGAGAAGTGGGGGCCTAAAAAAAATTAATTTTCATGTGCATCTAAACTTATTAGATTAATAGATTATTTCCTCTCAAGGAGTGTATAGATACAATTTGAAAATATGAAGCAACCTTGTTAGTTTTTAAGGATAGGATGATACACTTAGGTGTTTTTTGTGTCTATTTCTTTTACTTACATTATTTAGAGTCTAAAACTATTTTGTTTATCAAAAACATGTCAAAAAATTCATGTTTGTACACCACTTTTATCCTAAATAGGTGTTACTCCATCAATTTGATACCACACTTTTCCTTAGACATTTTCAAAACATTTTGGGTGTGTGTGTCAATTATTTAAAAATGGCATCATTACACTACCCATTTCATCCCAAGTTTTTTTACCACTCATAGTTGGTTTTCACAATTAGACAAGTTTTAGGAGACCAAATGGCATGGATATAAGATGAAATTTTGGAGTAGGCTAAGAGAGATAAGATATCCAAGATTCAAATGTAAATTAGGAGGTCAAAACTCCACTTTTACACTATGTGTTATATATGATGTTTTCTCTCAAAGATGTGGTCTTTCCAATAGTGATGGTTTTGGGTCCCAGTTCAAAATTTAAATTGATACATAATACTCAGAAAACTTATGTGTGTTGATACCAATGAATTATGAACATAAAGAAGAGCAGAGTAAAAGGTAAAAAAGAAAATTCCTTAATTTTTAGAAGAATTAGGGCATTTTATGAAAGCAACACCACACCCAACTTATATCCATTGAATATACAAAGTATTTATGTAACAAAAATTAAAAAGTGGAAGAATCAAATTTAAAATACATATTACATTCCAATAAATAATTTTCCATACCTACTAAGAGACTTGAGTAACTATAACAAAATAAAACTAGAGAATCACACTATTTGGCCTAAAAAACTAGTCTTACAAAGTGTTAGATCCACCAAAAAAACTCAAGTGGAATGAAAATTGAATTCAATAAATGAAAATTTTATGGTAGCATGCTTACCAATTCCTCATTAAACTTATTACATCCATGTACTTCCCAAATTGGCAATAATAGAAACCTGCAAAGAGCCCGCTAAATAAACCACATTTATCTCTACCTTTAAAATATACTAAATGGAGTTTGTAAACTAAAATACATAACCTTATAAATTTATTTAATACTTCCAACTAAATAAAACTTAAATTCAAAGATTTATATGCACCTCAAATCACCCATGCTTTAAATTCACTCCATTCGACATAACATGCCTTGAAGAGCCCAAAAAACCACAAAGAATATTAATAGTTCAATGGCTATTATCATTAAATATATGACCTTATTCAAGTTATCAACCCTATATTTTGTATGAGTTAGGTCCAAATATTAAGGGAAAATTATAAACCATATAGTTTATATGAATTATGCTTCAATTTTTAATCAACTTAGAATAATCAACAACCTTTAATGAAATTTCCTAATGAATCTTACAAACCATTTTCATTCTACAATATAAAAATTGATTATCAAAGTGGCTTGTAGACACCGCAAACGTGTCTGCACCTTGGTTCTCCCCCTTGGTCCTTTCTCCCTCATAGTCCTCCTTGGTCCCTAACCCACCTAAGTCTTATTAATTGGAAATAAACATCTATTTTTAATTAAATAAGGCCCCCTTTCCACCCTACCCTTGCCACCTTGGATCCTCCCTTGAATCCCTCCACCTTCCCCCTAGCATTTATTAGGCCAAATCTCTTCATTACCTCCCCCCTCGTCCATTTTGGCATCTTCGTGACCGTTCTGCCCATGACCCCTCGCCCGGCGGCGTGCAAGAATGGGCAGAAGCTATTTTTAGCCTCTGTGCCCATCCTGCGACCGCCGATGTCGGTGACCCTTCGGCCGACGTCGGTGAAACTGCCGGCGTCGGCAGCCTTCATTATCCCTTTCTGCATCCGTTGCAGCCCCTGGACTCTTGAGCTCACAAACAGACTTCTCTCGGCGCTTTGGCTTTCGTCTCTCCTCTGTCTTGACCTCGTGCAACAGCAGCAACAGGTGAAAAGGCTCTGCATCAGGTATTTTCTTCTTGCAACAAGTCTTCTGTGGCTCCAGCAACATCTTCTCCTCTCTTCATTCAGCAAGCTAAAAGGTAAGCAAGTCTGTTTTTTTTATTTCATTTCTTTAGTTTTTAATCATCTATCCTCTATTGTCTTCTGCTCCCTCTGTCCTCCCCCCTGAGAGGCTGCAAAACCTTCTCAGGCCCTGTCCTCTGTGAATCCTCCTCTTCCCTGTCCCTCTCTTTTTCCAATCACAGACAACTTTCTCATCCCTCTGTCAAAAAGACATTGCATCAGGCACCTAACCCAAACCAGACCACTCCCCAATCCATCCAAACTTGTCCCCGTTCAGTCTCAGACCAGTCCACAGTCCAGAAAGCAACTCAGACCTGACTACAGGCCACAACCCCGACTGACGCCGGTCACTACCCCAACCGACGTCAGCAGGATAGCCGACGCCGGCAGATCAGATAACTGACGCCAGCGACATTTCCGACCTCGGCGACTGTCTTCAGCCCAACAGCTCCTTCAGGTAATCATCTTGTTTTCTTCTTTCCTTTCTAATTTCTTTGTCATTTCTATATTCTGGCATTCTATCTTTTTTTTTTATCAGTCATTCATCTTTATCAAACAGTGGGTTGACCTCCCTTAAAGAAGTTTTTACACTTCTGGGAACAAGCTTTTGCTTGGCAACCCACTGTCTATCTATCTAACGTTTTCTTGTCCAAGTTTCCTTTTCTCTTGCAGGTGTCATTCCTCCATAGCCAAAGAGGAGTGCTCACAAGCGTCTAGATTTACGGTGCGCAATCTTTAGTCCAGGTACTTCCCAAGCCTTGTCCATTACTTTCTTTTAGTTTCTTTCTTTTAAGTCTGAAAAGCAAATTTGAGGTAGAAACATCTCTGGCACGCCCGGTGGGACCCTAGGTTCCTCCTGGGTTCCTTTTCCTTTTCATTCATTTAGGTGCATTTAGGCTCCTTCCTTCTTGTCTCTTTCTTCTATTCCAAATGACACTATAAGCAGGACTAAAACGAACCTTTCTTCCTTGCATTCTAGACTAGTCTAAATATCATACTCTCAACCCTTTCTCAATCTTGTCTTCATAACAATATCACATTTCGACTTGGGCATTAAAACATATTGCACTTTCATTTCTGCTTGTGCTTGCATTAGTCCACATCTAGTAACTTAGGCGCATATTGAATAAACCATAGACACTTGATGTTACACTACCGAATCACATGCACAAAACACACATAAAACTTACCTAAGACAAGGCCCGACTGGGATTTCATCACCCAGCGGATACCTTACCCGTCCCGGTGACCCTACTTGGATTTCATCACCAAGGGGGAAGCCCACTCCGTTCTCTGGCGGAGTCTAAACTCTAGGCGAGGTATATCTTGGCTAAGCGAGACCAGCTAACCACTGGAATCATGAAGTGAGGGGAGCTTGCTCCTTAGCACCAGGCCACGTACCAGACCCTAACACAGATCTTTGAGCACCTAAAACAACACCTGAAACCATCTTTAGACCGCCTTCTTCTAGGACCCATTTTTCAGCCAATCTCCTTAAACATTCATCTAAGGCATAAGCCACAAGTTTCTAAGGTTAATTCCTAGGATTTTATCGCTTAGGCTTGTCTGTCTCTCTCTGTTTTCCTCTTCTCATCTGTTTGTTTGAGTGTGTGAGGACGCTTTCTTCTTTGTTTTTCCAAGAACCTTTTGGTTCTCTGGAAAACACAGTCCCCGACATCGGTTCTGCCACCGACGTCGGCTTCCCCTGTCACCGGCATCGGTTCTGATACCGACGTCGGCTTCATCTGTTACCGGTATCGGTTATCTGACCGACATCGGCCTCATTTCCTACCGACATCAGTTTTTCAACCGACGTCAGTCTCTATCACTGTCCTTTTTTTTCCAAAACCAGCAACCTGAGACCTGTCCTTTCTCTGCCAAAGACTTCATCCTGGTCTTCTGAAACTGAGCAACACGGTTCCTGAGACCTGAACCTCCTTTGCCTTGCATGGTTTTGACTCGTAGCCAAGCCAAGGCTCTTGTCGACCACGCCAGCCGTCAACCACTTCCGTCCACCCCATCCGTGACCAAGCCTACAATGGAGTTCAACTCAGAGACCGAAAGAACTCCTGCCCGTCCAACCCCGCCGCAGACTCCCATTGTCCAAGAAGGGGACCAAGACTTCGAGCGATTCTTGGACCTCAATGTCAAGGCCTTGCAACACTATCTCGCGCATAGCCAAATGTGAGACTCCTTGGGCAATCCGATCTATGGAATGCCAACCTCCCTTGTCGTGACTACAGCTGTATCGACAACATCCATGGTTCAACCTTTAGACACTCAAGCCATCGCTTTGACCACTGACCAGACTTTGACCAATCCTCCAGGTGTGGCCTCTCCCTCTATCATTGGGCCCACTTCCACCGGGGTTCCGGCCCCTTGTCAACCTCAACCCGCTCAACCTCTATCCACTCCTTTTCAAAACCTTGTCGTCTCTATCCCGCCTACCTTGGCCCCTATCAACACCAGGGTGGCTTCTTACCCCTTGGCCCCCGTTACCACAGTCCAACCTCTCGTGGCAACAACGGGCCCAGCTATGTCTTCTACCCAACCACCTTTAGCCTTCACCTCTGCCCCTGCGATTAGTCATCCGTATATTATACAACCGACTATGTCGCATGCCTCCTCTAACCTCTTCCAAGTGCCCTACAACTTAGGGGGTGCACAACCCGTCAATCCATCGGCAGACATCATCAAGATGCTGATGGACAAGATGACCAGTCTTGAGACCTCTGTTTCTGGCTCGCGCAACACTCTTTCATACGAGCAGATCTGTAACGAGCCCATTCATCCTTCTGTCCCAATCAGACCATATCCTAGCCAGTGGGAGCTTCCAAAGTTTTCTCGCTTTCAAAACAAGGAAGACCCACAACAACACTTGCGGGCATTCAGACATGCCTGCTACCTCATTGGCCATGACGATGCGTTACTCTTACGCACGTTTCCTATGTCTCTCTCAGGTGCTGCACTTGACTGGTACAGCTCCCTTCCTAGCCATTCTCTCTTCTCATTCACACAATTGGCTCAGCTATTCCTCGATCACTTTTCCATCAACATAACCAAGAAGGTCTCAATCACGGACCTCTATTCTATTCGGCAATTCGAGGACGAGTCCATAGCCGACTTCGTGGCTCGATGGAGAGGCCTTATCAACCAACTCTCCTTTTCCTTGCCCCAGGCCGAGCTTATTGAACTCTTTTCTCAAGCCTGTGCCCGACATATCTCTTCCACCCTGAGGGTTCAAACCTTCCGTACTTTTGATGAGGCCTTCACGATGGCCCGCAAACTAGAGTTGCGTGCCATCGAGGAGAACAAAGTCAAGTTGTGGAGTAAGAATCCCAGCTCTAAGACCAATGACTCTTCTTCTGCCAAGCCATCATCATCCAATTCTAAATCCAAGGCTTCAGCTAATGCCGTGGTTTTCAGACCTTCATCTTCTTCATCCAATCACCCTGAGCCCTCTACATCTCAGAGCGCTACTCGGCAATTCCAGCAAAGATACGTGCAGCGACGATATACTCCTCTTGGAGAATCATATACGTCTGTGCTGGAAAAGCTTCTTAAATAGGGGGTCCTCAATCTCCCTCAAGCCCGACCTCCTCCGCAGTTCGATCCCTCACACGCCATCCCCGCGTGGTATAGGGAGCAAGACTTCTGCAGCTTCCACCGTGTTAAGGGCCATGACACGGAGAACTGCAAGACCTTTAAGAACATAATACAAGACATGCTTGAAAAGGGGGATCTCATCTTAGACAATCCAAATGCACCCCCTAATCAGGCCATTGACATCTTCAAACAACCTTTCCCCAATCATCCGCCAACTCAGAACAATGTCCAGACCTTAATTGACGACAATCATGAGCACGATATTCGGACAGTCAATACGGTCTCTCCTTTCGTCCCCAATCAACCTCTTGAGGTTAGTCCATCACATATGGACGAGCCTCTCTCCCCAGCTAGTTCTCCATTGACCTCTCTCATCTTGGAGGACGCCTCGGCCTTACCAGCACCACCAGTCTTGCCATCCTCCTTTCTGCAGCCTATGGAGGACCCGACCTTTCCTACTCCTCAGCCGCAAGTAGAGGGCACCATCATCCCTGCCCCTTACCCGCTGGAGGAGCCTCGCCCCCCAGTTTCTTCTCCACCCAGGGAAGAGCCTGTCTCCCCTTCGTCTTCATCTATATCTGTCATGACTTCACCACACCATGCGTCTAAGACCACTACACCCGTCTCGTCTTCAACCTCGCAACCATCAACATCTTCCTCTCAGCCATTTTCTCGGTTAGTGGAGAAGATCGAACTTCTCCCTTTGAGGAAAGTGACGCCTCAGGTGTTGTGGGAGCGTCTTAAAGTCCTTCAACATACCCGCGCCCTCTCATCACATGCCGCTAATCCTCCTAAGGCAGAATCTCGTCAGACTCTTGACAAAGACCAGACTCTCAAACCTCAACCAAACCCGTCCAAACTGAAGCCTGCATCTATCTCGTCTAAACCCATCAAGTCATTTGGCGTTCATCCTATCTCCTCCCTCACTCACCCGCAAGTGAAGGTGGACCTAGGCCAGACCTCGACCAGTAGTAGTCTTCCAACCAAGGCGAAGAAGACTGCCAGACCACAGAAACGAACGCCTCCTTCTCCGTCACCATTGCCATCCATTTTGGGCCCCCATCCTTCGACCTTGGCTAGCATCCTTCCCACTCCGGCCTTCAACCAAAACTCGTTGCCTCCTTTGCTTCCTCTGCCTACCTCCAGTCGTCCCTCTCCCAAGAAGGCGGTATCAATCATCAAGCAAGAGCCGTCTCCATCTGTCACCGCGCCATCAACCCATAAGGTGGTACGGAAACCTCTTCTAACCTTGCCTAAGCAAAAGTCACCAACCTCGCGCATATCAAATAGCACGGACCCTCTATTGGGCTCATACTCGTCGATATTGCGCTGACTTCTCCAGACTTCCGACATAACTCTTCCGCCCATCAAGCCTTTCCAACCTCTCGGGTCCAAGACCTCCTGGTTCGACGATACAAAAATTTGCTTATATCATCGTACACCAGGACACGACACCGAGACTTGCTGTGCCCTCAAGGCCGTCATTCGCCGCCACATGGAGAAAGACACTCTTCTCCTTGAGGACACTCTTGACCAGACCCCGACTCCTTCCTGTCTGACTTCTTCAAACATGTCAACATCTCACCAGCAAGACATGACCCCTTCTTCGCCTCCCATTTTTGAAATCAATGCTATCCGTATAACCACTAGATCGCAAAAGGACAAGGCCAAGGAAAAAGCTGCCATTCCTTGGACCTATCCCTTCGTCAAGCCACCCCTTGCGCCCAAGCCTAAAATCTCTATCCTTGGCGCGTCCCAACCTTCTTCGTCTTCCTCTTCTGGGCCAATTCACGACTCCATGCTGAAGCAGCTTCACCAGACACCTGTGAAGATGTCTCTTTACGACCTTATCCAAACTTCACCTCAGCACCGTCAAGCCCTTATCCAAGCCTTGCAGGCAGCGGAGGTCCAACCCGAGGACCCCCAACCACTCGCTGCCCTCGTCCATTCCTTATCTCCTGTCGCCTCCATCACATTCAGTGATTCTGAGATTCCCACATCTAACACGGAAGATCAGGACGCCGCCCTCTTCATCACTGCCTATGTTGATCGGACACGCATTAAACGCGTTATGATCGACGGTGGCGCTAGCATCAACATAATCTCTACCCACGCCTTTGATCAGCTGGCTCTTCCCAAGAACTGCGTCTCCAAAACTGATGCGATCTTACGCTCTTTCAACGACACCACCGCCACGACCATTGGCACAGTCATCCTCCACATTTGCGTTGGTCCACGCACAGTCCCGGAGCTCTTCTATATCATCGAAGGAGAGTTTCAATACAACCTTCTACTGGGCCGACTTTGGATCCGTGCCATGGCCTGTATACCCTCCACCCTGCACCGTTGTGTGAAGTTTGAGCATGACGGGCAAGTCCACACCATCCCCGCTGACCCTTCACCCTTCAAGACTTGCAACACCACCTACCGTCCTAACGATGTCCTCATTCCCATCAAGCCGTCCACTCCGACACCGCCTCCATCTGTGGAAGCTTCGACCAGTTTGCAATCGGCGGTTGCCCTCACCCCTCCTCTTCAAGCGCTGACCAAAGACCCCATGGAAGACATCTTCCAACGACTATCACTTGGGGAATATCACTTGTTGACCCTCAACATGTTCCAAACTCCGCAAGAGTATGGACGCCTTCACCTCAATCCTAATTACGACCATCGGATCGGGACGGTCGTACCTTATGGTCCTCCTCACTTCTGAACCAACTTTGTCTATGGGGGGCTTAATCAAGCTCCTACCAATGGCACTTCCCTCTCTTCACCCCAACCTTTCACATCTGATTTCTCGTTTCTTGGCAACCCCGCCTTTGCACACACTTACCTTCACAGGTGTGCATGGAAGGGTTTTGGTTTCGGATGTTATGAGCAGGGCTCCCATCAGCCCATCGAGCCACTCAATGATCATGATGCCAAGAAACGGTATGGCCTGGGATATCATGACCCCACTCAGGCTCCTTCTGACCTTTGTCCCGAACCAACCATTGACCAATCTCTTCCAGACTCGCCCATTTCTCCTTCGTCACCTACGGAGTCAGTGGTTTCCATCCCTCCTAGTTTTTTTTTTCCATAAACACCATCCGCCTGGAACCCCTGACTTATCAGCTCAATGGGGTGCCCAGGTCTCTCCCTCTCATCTTTCCTAGCATGGTAGAGGATGAGTCGGCAACCATTCACACTGTCCACTGCGTTGACGATGACGCCATCCTTTCCTACATGGGTGCCGATGACTCTTTCGTCCAGCGTTTCCTCCCTTCTGAGACCCAGATTATGTTAAATGAATCCACCATTGACATCAACCTCCCTTCTTCTTCTGATGTTCCTCACATCTTAAAGATTGGCCAATCTTTAGACGCTCAGGAGCAGCTTGACTATGCCCAATTCCTTTCCAACCATAGCGAGGCCTTTGCCTGGACTTACAGCGACATGCCTGGCATCGACCCCACCATTGCTACCCACAACATTGTCACCAAACCAGAGGCTAAGCCTGTTAGGCAGAAGCTTCGAAAGATGCATCCTCGTGTTGCGCTTCTTGTCAAAGAGGAGCTTCAGCGCCTTCTTTCTGTCTCCTTCATCCAACCCATCGATTATCCACAGTGGGTCTCTAACATCAGCACGTGACCAATATGGAGTGAAGTAAACGAGGCAAATTCACCCCCAATTGGCTTGGACCTTTTATCATCACGCACAAGTATGGGTCAGGGACTTATCGTCTGTCTTCCCTCGATGGATGGCCAGAACCTGAGCCTCTTAATGCGTTGCATCTTCGACCTTTCTTCTGTTAGTCGAGTACTCGTCTACTTGACACGTAACTTGAGCTCATCCCTTGAGCAATCCTCGTCCTCTTAATCCTCATTCCTTTCAACCCTATTCCTCTTAACTAGTCCTCTACAACCCTTTTAGGATGCAGTGATGCTTTGTCCTAATAAAAGGGGCGTCCTTGAACTTCTACAGTCTTGTCCGTGACTCAAATTCCTATCAATATATACAAATCAAGATGTCAAAACATATCCATGGTCACTAAATCAAGTCAAATCAAAAAGACAGACTGATCCCTCGAAGGACAGCTATATTATCATTGCTATATTACTAGACTGATCCCTTGAAGGACAGCTAGGCCAACTTATCAAACATTATCAAGCAAAAATATAGACCACTCCCTCGAAGGATGGCTATGACTAATCTGGCTATAAACAGCAACTTTTCTTAGAAGCTTCCCGCATTGATCAGCTTCGCAACATGACCATTACATCAAATGACATCTCTATGTAGGCTTCCCGCATCGATCAGTCTGCGCAAAAAAAAAAAAAAAAAAAAAAAAATGAGTCACGGACATTGGCTTGTAGTTGTCTCAGGGTCTCCTATAAAAAGGGGCAAGGTTATTCCTGCTCTTAAACTGGGTTACCCTATCCTCCTCCCATCACCTGCTCAAGGGACTTCGAGCTCACTTTAATGTCAAAGTGATTCGATTACCGTTCTAACTCAATACTGGTCAATGACGCAATGCATGAATGGGGCTTTGGTTCTAATCACCCCTATCTATGCTTCCTTTCTGGTCCTTGTCAATGAAAGAGCAATTTGCCTTTCACCTTTTCTCTACACTTTGGTCACGCTTTGGCCACGTCACTTGTCGACTCATCCTTAAACCAAGCCAACTTCAACATTTTTTCAAACCAGCCTCGACATTTTCAACATGACATCAGGCATCATCCTTGTCCTTTTCGCATAGTTTCTATGGACACCAATACACATGGAAACTACCGACCAGACCCAATTTATGTTAAGCATAAACCAATACTTGCTGAAGCATAAATAGACCTTCATTCATTTTTAGCACGCATCCATCGCGACTATGGAAACTTGCTAGGGATGAAAGACTCTCGACCACTTCTACAGAATACACCATCTGTAGCATCCTTTTATCCTCATCTTGGCCTCATCATTTCAACGCTTGACCACATCCAATCATCGACCAATCTTTTCAATTAGTCCGAACTACATTGGTCTGAGGCCCTATGACCAGGGCTATGTAGGCAGCACTCAGATACCACATCTTCTGAGGTTAGCTCGACCACCCCCGTTTGTTCATCTCTATGATGGACAAACCTTCTCTTCTTTGACTCTTATCACGCCCAACTTCGTCAACTTTGACCAAGACCTTTTGACCAAGACCTTTGTCCAAGACCAATCATTTCTTTTGACCAAGACCAATCAATCCCTCTGACCCTTCCTCCCTTTTAGGGAGAACTACATCGGCCTGAGGCCCTATCACCAGGGCTATGTAGGCAGCACTCAGTTGACATGGGGTCTTCTGGGGTTAGCTCGGCCGCATCCTTTCGTCCATCCATCCTCTCGACCAATGACCATTGGCGATCATGCGTATCTTCTTTGACCTTCTTCCAAGCCAATGTTGCCTTGGTTGTTTTTGCGTATATGCTACCTCACGGCTGGTTAGCAGAATTGTCCACAGACTATTTTTGACCCTTCACAAGTATAGGATCGTGAGCCAGTTGATCCCTACTACTTGTGGCTTTTTCGTGTTTCTGGGAGCACTTCCTGAGCCCTGGATACCTGGGACACGATGACCATTTGGAGCTTCAGCTTAGATTGAGTGACCCGATCAGCAGACGACTAAATGCTGGGGCCCGATTACTTCAATTTTGGCACTCCTTGACCCTCGACATGCGACAATTTGACCTGACCCTCTCGTGAAGTGGACTACGCATAATCACGACTATGGTAGCGTTTTCACTCACTCTCTTCTATCCATTTCTCTGTCAAATTGACACTCGATCTTCGGTTCCCTTCTCTCGACTATCGCTTTGAGGGGGGAACACCTCATCCTTTTTTTGGGGCAACCAACTCCTGTTTTTGTCTTGCAGTTCGTCTAGAACAACCAACAAGACAAAAAGGGGCAAATGTAGACACCGCAAACGTGTCTGCACCTTGGTCCTTTCTCCCTCATAGTCCTCCTTGGTCCCTAACCCACCTAAGTCTTATTAATTGGAAATAAACATCTATTTTTAATTAAATAAGGCCCCCTTTCTACCCTACCCTTGCCACCTTGGATCCTCCCTTGAATCCCTCCACCTTCCCCCTAGCATTTATTAGGCCAAATCTCTTCATTACCTCCCCCCTCGTCCATTTTGGCATCTTCGTGACCGTTCTGCCCATGAACCCTCACCCGGCGGCGTGCAAGAATGGGCAGAGGCTATTTTTAGCCTCTGTGCCCATCCTGCGACCGTCGACGTCGGCGACCCTTCGGCCGATGTCAGCAAAACTGCCGGCGTTGGCAGCCTTCATTATCCCTTTCTGCATCCGTTGCAGCCCCTGGACTCTTGAGCTCGCAAATAGACTTCTCTCGGCGCTTTGGCTTTCATCTCTCCTCTGTCTTGACCTCGTGTAACAGCAGCAACAGGTGAAAAGGCTCTGCATCAGGTATTCTCTTCTTGCAACAAGTCTTCTGTGGCTCCAGCAACATCTTCTCCTCTCTTCATTCAGCAAGCTAAAAGGTAAGCAAGTTTGTTTTTTTTATTTCATTTCTTTAGTTTTTAATCATCTATCCTCTATTGTCTTCTGCTCCCTCTGTCCTCCCCCCTGAGAGGCTACAAAGCCTTCTCAGGCCCTGTCCTCTGTGAATCCTCCTCTTCCCTGTCCCTCTCTTTTTCCAATCACAGACAACTTTCTCATCCCTCTGTCAAAAAGACATTGCATCAGGCACCTAACCCGAACCAGACCACTCCCCAATCCATCCAAACTTGTCCCCGTTCAGTCTCAGACCAGTCCACAGTCCAGAAAGCAACTCAGACCCGACTACAGGCCACAACCCCGATCGACGCCGGTCACTACCCCAACCGACGTCGACAGGATAGCCGACGCCGGCAGATCAGATAACCGACGTCGGCGACATTTCCGACCTCGGCGACTGTCTTCAGCCCAACAGCTCCTTCAGGTAATCATCTTGTTTTCTTCTTTCCTTTCTAATTTCTTTGTCATTTCTATATTCTGGCATTCTGTCTTTTTTTTTTATCAGTCATTCATCTTTATCAAACAGTGGGTTGACCTCCCTTAAGGAAGTTTTTACACTTCTGGGAACAAGCTTTTGCTTGGCAACCCACTGTCTATCTATCTAACGTTTTCTTGTCCAAGTTTCCTTTTCTCTTGCAGGTGTCATTCCTCCACAGCCAAAGAGGAGTGCTCACAAGCGTCTGGATTTACGGTGCGCAATCTTTAGTCCAGGTACTTCCCAAGCCTTGTCCATTACTTTCTTTTAGTTTCTTTCTTTTAAGTCTGAAAAGCAAATTTGAGGTAGAAACATGGCTAAGAAAATATTATCATTAATATGGCACTAATTCATGCCATTTATGTGATTAACAAGTTCAACTTAGATTGCACAATTGTTTCAAAAAATCAGGTATACAATCAACATGTGAAACTATATACTAATATAATAACCATCAATAAAGAAAACTTCTAAAATATCTTCAGAATCAAACACCAATTCAAATATTAATGACTTGTGACCAAATTTATTCTAGATACTTTATTTTCACAATAGTTTTGAAACACCATTGCATACTTATATGTTAAAATTACTTTACAATAACTTGAGCATGTGTCATGAATAAATAAATTAACAAACAAGATTATGCAAATACTATTGAAAATAAAACATTACTAATTTATGATTGCACATGTCATGAATACTCTAAATTTTATTATAGTCATGACACATCAGTGCAATCTTTGAATGAAAAATAATGTTCCTTTTGTGATAATTGATCAAACTATGTTATGTTATGATTCAATTAGTGATATTACAAATGTTTAAATAAATCAACACAACATTATGTCAAATTGAATAATAAACACATAAAACAACTGTTAAATGAACGCAAATAAGAATTCCCCTACCAAAAAATTTAAATTTTATGACTCACGTCATCATATGTCAGATTAAGAATAATTTCAAGTTTCAAAAAGGGGTTACTAAAATTTGTTATAACACTAGAAACCTTGCTAATCAGTTTCACTTGTTAAATTGGGTTGTAATCATAATTATGGATTTCAAATATTGATGAGTGCAGTCTAGGAAAATTGTTTCCTAAGTAGCTATGTGTAAACCCATTTAAATATTTTGAAATTAATAGATGATTTTTTAGTTATCATGGTATGAAGAATAAGAAAAATTAAAACAAAGAAGTTCAAGATGGATGAAAATCAATGCACTAACCTAGAATATCAATTATGAAAGCAAGTATTGTTAAAAATAATATAATATTCAATACTCATTTCTTTATAAAATATTTATCATAAGATTAAAAATGTATTCAAATATTAATTAAATAAATAATTATAGTAATATGACATAAATTTATGTCTTCTCCTTTATGATGATGGATGTCTTACAAGTTTCAACAATAGAGATAAAGAACAAAAGAAAAAAGAAATCAAATAGGAAAGTTAAGAAAGAAATAAAAAGAACAAAGAATAAAGAAGAAAAGGTAGCTATTTAAAAAATAGATTCAAGTGATGATCATTTGCTAAATATCTCAGCCAATTGTCATCAATATCTTATAAACAAAGAGCATTTTTACCAAGAATAACAACTATTTTATAAGGACCAAGCCAAACTGAATCAAATTTATGATGTTTTCATGGTTCTTAATGAGCTTTATCCTAATATAACATTAAATCCCCAACATCAAAAGCCTTTTCTGGAAACCTTCTTATCAAATAATTTCTTACGTTTCTCCTTATCTCTTTCCAAATTCTACAAAGCTATTTCTTTTGTTTTATCTAAAGAAAAAAATAATTTAATCTATCTTATATCATTTTCATATCTACTGTGAGGCATTGAAGGGCAATCCTAAATGAAGTAAATTAGAGTTCAATTGGAAAAGTAACTTCAAAACCATAGGTTAACATGAATATTAAATAGTCTATTGCATCCTTCACTATCGTACAATACACCCAAAATGCTTAAAAAATATTAACATGCCAATTTATCTTATTTTCACAAACTAACATTTTTAAAATTAAACTCAACTTCTTTTTAGTGGATTTTACTTGGCCATTTCCTTGCAGATAATATTTTGAATAATGACTAGAAATAATTTAATAACACCCTAAAAATTATAAATAATCATTATAATTAAACTTAGGATCATTATAAAATAAAAATAAAAAAATCATAAGGAATTCCAAATCTAGAAAAAAATGATTTTCAAAAAATGAAATTACTTCAAAAGTGATAGAACTTTTTAATGTTGTAGCTTCAAGATATTTAGTAAAATAATTAGTAGTTATTAAAATGTATTTAAGGCTAGCTAAATATGGATTATGAATATCTAAAATAAAATCAATACCCCATTTGGTGAAAGACTTTTAAGGTATAATAATTTTTAAAGGCATGGCTAATATTCTAGCTTAGATAGTGAAAAACCAAAAAGAAGTAATTGATCAACAATCAAAAGATTGAAATATTAACATTAGCATCATTAGCTATAAAAAGTTTAGGAACATAAATTATATAGGTGAAATATAAATATGTCCTCACTTCTTCAAGAATGTTGGATTATCTTTCACAATGACCTAAAAAAACACATAATCAAGATAATTAAACACATTTAGGGAAAAACTATTAAATGGAATAAAAACCTACACTAACACCCCCATTTAAGCATAGCTTAGGTGGGTAGTAGAATTGGGTCCCAATATAAAGGCTTGATAAGGTACCTAAATAAAATAAAATCCCCCCTAAGGATCATGTCAAAGTTTCTCGAACTAAAAAAGATCCCATAAATGAAGATTCTTTCTCTCAATAGAGGGTTTAATGAATATATCAAAAATTTACTATATTGTCTAGATGTAGCAGAGATCAATGACTTGCTCATGGATGAGATCACGAATGAAATACATATAAATATTGATATGCTTGGTATATTTATGGATAAATAGATTCCTACAAATCTATATTATGCTTTGGTTGTCATGGAAGATGGATGTTGTTTATATAAATTGGATTCCAAACTCAATGAGAATCCCCTAAATCTAAATAGTCTCAGTGATATCATTAACAACTCCTATGTATTCTAACTATATATAAGATAAATTAATATCATTCTACTTATTTATTGACCAACTAATTAGACCTAAACTAATATAAAAACTATAGCCTGAAGTAGACTTAAGATTTAAAAATTTTCTAGCCCAATCTGAATATATATAACCAATTAAATCAACATCAATACATGCTTCATAATGAAGCTTGAAACTATGAGTACCTTAAATTTAGTGGAGAATTTGTTTAACTAATTTCCAATACATCTCATGTGGTTCTTTCATAAATATGGAGACTATGCACACTACATATAAAATGTCAAGTTTAGTGTGTAAAAGATAGATGATATTGTGAATGAGCTATTGATATGAGGTAGCACCAACCAAAGGAGATGGATAATCAGCCTCAAGCTTCACACTAGATAGAAAAGGAACTAGATTTGGCTTATAATCATCCATGTTAAATCATACATGTAAATCAATATCATAATTGGATTGTGCAATAGTGATCATAGAGTTAGACTGAGAAATTTCAATCCTGAGGAAGTAATGCAGCAAGCTCGAGGATCAGTCATTGAGAACCTATTAGACAAAGTAGTTTTCATAACTATGATGGTGGATGATGAACTCCATATGGTCAATAGGTAATCCACATAGAGAACCAAAATTAATAGATAGGATGTATACATTTGGATTAGAATGGCATCTAGTGAATGTAACTAAAATAAAGAAAGAGTCCATATTAGCATACTTAGCATACCAAGCTTGAGGAGCTTGTTTAAGACCATAGATAGATTTTTAAAATTTTAAAACTAAGGAAGAATCTTCCATAAATCCTTATGGTTGCCCCATGTATATTTCCTCTTTGAGGTCACTTTGGAGAAAGGCACTTTTGATATCTATCTAATGAACATCCCAACCTATGGAAACAATGAGGGAATTATATTGAATTCATTTTTGTAACTAGGGTTAATGTTTTGGTATAGGCAATGTCAGGTATATGAGAAAAACCCTTTACTACCAAACATGCTTTGAACTTGTCTACACACCCATCTAATAAAAAAATTTATTTGGTAGATCCACTTACATTGAACAAGTTTTGTTACCTTAGGAAGTGGGACTAAATTCTAAGTGTTGTTCGTTTGCAAGGAACCATATTCCTTTTCCATAGTAGTATCCCACTCAAGAGTTGTTGATGCCTTTCAAAACTATTTCATATGAGAAGAAGATGTAATGAAAGCATGTGGGGCATCCTAGAATTGTGAATGGGTTCAATTAGTGTATAATTTATGTCTAACCCATTGGCTAACACTTTGTAGTGTCTATCTAGCCCAAAGAGGACCAATGATCAGATAGTTAGGATGATATTTATCATCCTCTAAAGATATTATAGGAGATAAAGGAGGGGAGTTTGTATCACTAATATTATTATCAGAACTAGAAGAATAATCAAGATCATCAGGAAGTTGATTAGGTTGATCTAAATCATCATAAATATCATCAAATCCCAAGGCATCTAAGGAAGGGGGAGAAGTGTTGAGTGTGGATTCTGAATGACCCTCTAAAAAATGAATAGTCCTCTCAATGAGAAAATCATGAGTGGTGAGATGGAGAAAATTGTATCCCTTAATACCCTTAGGATATCTAATGAAGATGCAAGGTTGATTATGAGGTTCCATTGTCTTACATTTCTTCTTCAAAATGCAAGCCATTATAGGAGATCCAAATAATTAGAAGTGCTTCACTCTGAGTTTCTAACTGTTCCAAGATTCAAAAGGAGTGACTCCATTAATTCCTTATGAAGATCACAATTGTGGATATAATAAACACATTTTATGGCCTCGACCTAATACTAAAGTACAAGAGACTTGGAGTGTAATATATAGTTGGCCATTTCCTTCAAGGACCTATTCTTTAACTCTACAACACATATGGAACTATACATTGTATTTCAATCCCCTCTGATGTATATAATTGTTGAAAATGGTTACTAACACACTCACCACCATTATTAGTGAAAAAAATCTTGATGGATTTACTTGATTATTTCTCTATAAGCACCTTGAAGTCCTAAAAATGATCAAATATCTCAGATTTATACTTAAGAAAGTACACCCAAGTATGCCTTGAATTATCATTGATGAAATTAAGCATGTATTTTATCCTATTGAATGAATGTTATAAAAAAGGGCTAGAAATTTTACTATGGAAAATATCCAATATCTATTTAGCTCTCTATGATTTTACCATGTCATACTTCTCCTTAGGATGCTTACCAAGTATGAAACCCTAGAAAACTCTATCAAAATACTTGAATCATGGTAACTTTGAATCCATGTCATGATGATTGAGTTGTTCTAGGTGTAATAGTTGAGATGGCCAAATCAATCATGCCATAATTTACTCACCCCATCTGAATGAGTGCGTAGTGTAGTAGAGGGTTGATCACTTGTAAAATATGATAAAGTATACAATCATGATTGGTGATCTGCTTTCCTAAATGCAAAAATAGATTCAATAACCATGGAATTGGGTGTGAACTCAACTCTCTTGACCAAAATAATGTGAGTGATTTGATAAACAGATAAAAGGTTGGTGGATAATAAGGGAACAAATAACATGAAATGTCCAATCATTCACTTCAATTTATCCACTCTTATTAAGTTTTATAGAAGTACCATCACCCAATAAAATAGATGGCATAGAATAAGGATTCAAGGATTCTAACATGCCCTATGATTAATCTATGTGGTGTAATGTAACATAATCAATAACTCATGGAGAAGGCTGGGACACAACTACAAGTGTTTTTCTCTTAGCTTTTTCCTTCTCACTATCTTTGGCCTTAGAAGACTCCTGTGTTGATGAAATCTAATTAGAAGAATTAGGGACACTGATGCTATACTTCTAAATCATCTTAGTTAGTTAGTCAATCTGATTCTTCATACATTTGGATTCATCATGTCTAGATTTATTATAGTAACTACATGTGAGTCACTCCTTATTGGATTTCCCATCTAAAGAGGAGGACTCTTTTGATGCTTTTGGCTTAGCATAATATTTATGACCATTTATTTTATTTGGGTCCTTCTTATTATATTTCTTCTCCTTTCTACTATATGCCTTTTGTTTATCATGACTCATAATTAAGGCATGCAATTTAGATGACTTCAGTGTACCCATTTGAATGAGCTTGTCTTGATCCTCAGTCAAGTCATCATCAAAGTCATCTAAGGATGGCATGATCAATGAATCTACAATGACATGATTGATGATGTGAAAGGTAGAAATGAAGACATAATAGTTGAACCCTAATTTAGCAAGGATGGAAATAATCAACTGATCATCCTTTTTTCAATGCCACATAGTTTCAATTGTAACTTGAATGATTTTAAATTTGTGAAGAAGTCTTGTTTCATATAAAATCACTTAAGCTCAAACTAATCAGCTTGTTCTCCAACTCATGACCCCTTATGACATACTACTTTTCAAATATTTTTTCTAATAAGGTCTATAATTGATTTGGAGTTTTTGTATATTAGATATTAAAGAGCAAGTTGGAAGAAAAATTGACATAAAAGACCATAGGCTTCATCATTTTTGTTATACCACTTCACCTTCTTTATTTCAGGTGTCAGTTTTTTTTTTTTACACGTCATGATTTGGTGTAAGCCTTTTCTCCTAAAGAGTATTTGAACATTGACTTTCCACTTGTGATAGTTGAATGGTGTAAGAATTAAAACTGAACTTAGATCTATGGTGTAGAAAATAAGTATATGTTAAACTATATGTGTTAAAATATGATGATATGAAACCTCCTATGAATCTAAAAAGGTTCAATTTTAGAAGGCATGATAATATCACTAAATTTTAGAGCTTGAAAAACTCACACTTAAAAAAATTACACCTCAAAAGGAGCACTAGGCTTAAAGTTATATATGTTTGAATGTTTCTTTCTAGAAAAAAATAATGTTCTTCACTTTGCATAAAAATTTGCTTATGTAAATAGTTTGAAAAAAATTGGTAACTTCCCCATAAAAACCTTATGCCCCCTTAGAATAAAATTTAAAAATAATTGGGTTAGATGTGACTAGGGGTTAAGACCTATTTTGATAACTCCCCCCCCCCCCCCCCGCCTCACTTTGATTGGTGTGATTGATGGGTGAGTTACATAATCTAAGTTTAAATTTGACATCCCCGTGGCCATTATTAGAGTTTGGATTACCCTTCACACTTTTTGGGGTCTTATATTTATACCATAGTCAAATTTTTGACATTGAGGATGCATGACCCTCTTGCAGTGGGCTTTGAGATTGTACGTGTACATAAAAATCTTAATATTGGGATCATCACCCTTTCTTTATAGTGGATATATGTGTTAGTGTTATATACCCTTATTTCAAGTGTTATGGTTTTAGAATATTCTCTCAGTCTAAAATCTTGATGAGGTAGGTGATGACTACTTTGACATTCAAAACTCTTGATGTCAAGGTTTTTGACTCCTCTGATAGTTGATAATATTGAGGTTAGGATTGTGGACTGCTACCACAATCAAAAGATCTGATGTCAGGAGTTTTTGTCATTTTTTGGAGCATCAGAGGTAGGAAGCATCCTGTTCAATGCCAATGGTTCCCATAGTGCCAAGAATACTAGAGTTTCTTGTAGTATAGATGTGTATGAAAACCTTAATTTTCTCAAAAACACTAGATCTGGTCCACTTCTTAAAAATATGTCAAAGGCCTACTAAGGATCTCTAAAAACTTAGAAAACCCCATAAAATAGTTTTCCCTAAAGACTACATATTTTATGGATTTATGTAAAATCATCAAAAAAGCCCTGAAACCCTCCAAAAATGGCAAAAATGATTGTCACAAAACTAGGTCATGTTTATAGATGATCTTAGGGCTTTGACACCTTATGAATCTGATGGCACAAGTTATGTTGCATGAAAATACAATAGATTAAAATTGAACAAAAAAACATGCCTTCTCCCTTATTCTTTTACTAAATCTAAATCCACTGAGGATCCTAGAAGAAAAAAATTTGAGAGATGATGAATTTATAATATGCTAGGTCAATTAATGGAAGATCTATGACATGCAAGTTGAAACTTAAGATTTTATAACATGAAAAATGGTATTCATCTACTAGAAAAGATATGATACCATGTCTAAGTGATCCACAATCAAGGATCTACTAGATAGAGTTGAATGGATGAATATATTACTTGTATGTAGTAGCAAAATCAAACATGAGCCAAGAAGAAGTAATTACTCAACAATCGAAAGATTTCAATATTAGCATTAGAATCATTATCCGTAATTTTTTTAATAAGGTGAATTATTTAGGTGAAAGATAAACATGTCCTCAGTTCCTCATGAATATGGGATTATCTTTCATAATGACCTAAAAATACACCTAAGTAAGATAATTAAACATGTGTAGAAAAAAACCATTAAATAAAATAAAACCTACACCAACAATGTTGGCCAATAATGACCTACACACAAAATATTATTCAGATTGATTTTTTATGCATAATGTCCACCATAATTAGCTCCATGACATCTCCTAAAAGCATTTTAGGATTGACATGGGTCAAACAATGAAGAAGCACTCCATATCTATTCCTATATAATATAAAATTATCTAATAAATCAAACTTAAAGATTGCATTCTTAAAACTCTTATTTGACATTTATCTAATGAATTAGGATAAACCTGATTTTATAAGTAATAAATCATGTCATGATACAAATCATATTACAAAAATAAATAATACCATTCATGCATTTCAAGTCCTATGTTAAACTTCTTTGACAAATCAACAACCTTCATGGTTTGAAAATGAGGCGTAGCATTTAAACTATCATCAACTGACAATACTAAAAAATATATTATAGAGGTCATATTTTCAAACAAATATTTAGCTAAATGATTTCCTTTAATATTTTGAGGTTTCAAATTTAAGATCAAACTCTTTAATTTTGAAAATCCATTTTAGTAATATGTCTGAATGGTTGGTTGCTTAAAAAGATAAGACAAAATAGGTACATTTTAAAAAATACAACTTTATTTCCCATAAAAAGATATCTAAAATCATTTAAGGATGAGATCAATGAAAAAACAAAAATTTCAATCTAAGGGTACCTAGTTTTAACATCTTTTAGGACTACGCTCACACATAAAATTGGTCTTTAAGCATGATTAGAGGCATGTTGAGTAATGACAAAAAAAATGGCCTTCTCAATTGCATTTATATACAATCTGAATTTGAATCTTGTGAACTAGGAATTTGACTCAATAGAGGATGGTTAGTATTGTGTTAGTCCCAAAATGAAAAAAAAAATAGAATAAACACACTATCATAACATCTCTAGGCCTAGTTACTAGGGGGAACTTTGTTAACAAAACAAAATGGAAACACAACTAAAACATGAAAGAAACCTTCTTTCACCTTCCTTAGATGCTTCAAATTGCTTTTTTTAGTGGCTTTCTCAACTTTATGCTCATAAAGTCTTCATCAATGAAGTGTGACTACCTCCATCTCTCCTTGGCATCTTGTTTGGCTTTGGCTTAGCTTGGCTTGGCTCAATATCTAGGCATTATAACACTAATCTACATGAAGCTTTGGAATCAATTTAGCATTATAAATTTGGCATATAAGAGCTTTGAAATTAATTCAGCATTATAACTTTGGCATATAAGATCTTTGGAATCAATTCAACATTATAACTTTGGCATATGAGAGCTCATAATTCAATATGTAAGGCCTCCTATTTATAAATTTTTGAGATTGATCAAAATCAACATAAACCATCCATCTCAAGATTGAGATGTGTGGCTAAGGATTAATTCAATTATGTAATTAAAATTCATATATAGTCTCATCAATATTTGGGATAGAGGAGCAATTAATGAGGCATGGGAGGGGTTAACCTTGATATTTTATGCATTTATGACCTAGGGATGTCTTCCCAAGAAATTATGTCACCTGATGATGCATATATTCAATATTCATTTACAAAAATAAATTATTCAACACGTTCCATGGAATTCTTAATTAAGCTCATGATTTCGTTTAATTAGCTCTTAAGCATGATTAATCACTTTGATGCAAACCTTGGCCCTTTGTGCACAAATTACTCAAATTGATCAAAATGTCTTCTTATTGGCCTAAAATTTGACTAGATTAGAATTAGGATGTGATGTTAGATGCATTGGATCTTTTATCCCATTTAAGATTTTTCCAACATAAAATAACAAAGGCACATGTCTCATGTAATATATTTGATAGAAAAGAGCAATCCAAAGCACCCACGTGAAAAAATGGCATTTTGACTCAAAATGATCTGATCAAAGTTAGCTGGCCCATAAATTGCATTGCCCCATTTAATGATACCCTAGAAAAAATTGACACTTGAATATAAAAATTTCAACTCTTTTAATACATTTTAGTGTTTTAAGCCAAATTGTGCACTTTGGTAGAAATTGGTCAAACGCCTAGTTGAAGGTTATCGATGGCTAGTTTTAGGTGTTTACAATTTGCTCCTATTTGGGAAGGCATTGAAAGCTATAAACACAATAACATCTTTTTAAAGAATGAAAAAGTCTTGTATGCTTACAACTTCAATAATAATGAACTAATTATATGATGCCCCCTCGAGGGAATGGTTGAAACAAGGAAAGGTTGGCAAATGATCCCTTGAAAAGAAAGAAGCAAAATGAGGGGACTAAAGAAAGGAAAATGATGGGGTGAAAACATAATTTGTTTGAAAAAGTAGTAAAAATAAATGAGAATGTAAGTGGGATGGTGTACAATGGTTTGCCCAAAGGTGGTTATAAGTATTGTACCCTGATAGTGGTAATGTGGTATGATAATAAAATGATTTACCCAAAGGTAGTTATATTCATTGAGAAGATTGAACTACCCCAATTAGGATAGATAAACAAGATAAAAACATGCCCTTTTATGGGTATAAAAAGTAAAATGGTAACAACACAATGATTTACCCAAAAGTAGTTATAATCATTAAGAAATCCAGGTGGGATAGTGTGCAATGATTTGACCATAGGTGGTTATAATCATTAAACCATGATTACATAAAACATGATTGATTAGATGATTGATAATGGTGACTTAACATAGAGGGTATTGATGAATTGGAATAACCTACTAGTAGGGAGATGCTTGTTCAAACTAACAAAGGTTGAAATTCTTTCATGGTTATTTACTTTATTTGGGATATGATTTGGATTGTATCAGGATGTTGGTACTAAAGAGATGTTGATGTCACCATTATTAAATAGACTTCCTAAATCTAAGGTTTGTTATAACATGTATTGATAGGTATCATGGTATAACATCATGAGGACTTGGTTGAAATATGCATAAGGACTGACTCCCATAATCCAATACTCAAAAGAAAACAATGCACCAATGATAAAAACCATGATGGAAATGTAAACACATGAATATGGATTGATCCAAGTGTAAGTTTGGGAAAGGAATCACCTAATGAATGCATAAAGATTGAATCAAGGCAATAGTGTTGAAAGCAAACAAACAGACACACAAACAAACAAATAAGCATAAATAAACAAATAAACAACTCAATATAAACCATATGAACATTTCCCTTAGAAAATAGGTGAAAACTTAAAAAACTAACAAAATAGGGGAATATAAGAAAAAGAAGGGGGTAGCTGAGCTATCTCCATATGCACTAGGCAAGTAGACATTGCCTACATAGTTCCAACAAAAACTTTAGGCCAAATGTAGTTCTCCCAAAAAATGTGAAGAAAATTATAACTAATGAAAAAAATAAAATGGATGTGATAGAAGAATAAGAATGGTCTTGAAAAATGGAAATTATGTAGGATAAAAGGCCAAAAAATATGGGGAAACTAAGTGATAAGTGATTAGCTTGTTACTTAGTAAGGGTTCCCAAAATCCTTAAGGCAAAAAAGTGGTCAATGTTTTTTATTTTTTTTAACATATTTACAAATGTTTTTGGAATTTTTGGAGTATCTCAACTTGATTGAGAATAACGAGACACTAGAATGGTTCAATCTCAAAAAATGGAGAGAGTGTGGCTTAGGTTGCTCATAAAATGGAAAGAACATGGCTGGAAAGGGTGACTAAGCTGACCTTAACAAGTATCAAGCACAACGTACATAGTTCCAGAGTAGGACCTCAGGCCACTATAGTTCTACCTTATAATGGAGGAATTCAACTAGTATAGTAAATAATTCAAACAAAATAGGCATCATTGGGATAAAGGCATAGTATGACATAGGAAATGGAAAGTTGGTATGTCAAGGCTCAATAAAAAATGTTGCCCCTAGTTTTCCCATAGGTGGTTATAACTAGGATACAATGACATAAATTAATGATACTAATTTGCCCATAGGTAGTTATAATTAGTAGCAAGACTAGTGATAAGAATGGAATAAAAAATGAAGGATGCCACTACCTAAACTTTTGTCATACTATTCCAAAATACTATCTCTATCTAAAATACTTGAAACAACTACTAAAATTGATTAGATTCATTGGTTCTTAAAATGTGCAACTAATGGTGAAACTAAAGTCAAACAGGCTAGGTAGATAAGATTCAAAACATGCTTGGTTGATATAATAGAATGGTAAAATAGACAAGTAATAGGCTAAGAGGAATGATAATAATGATATTCATTCAAAGAAGAATAGTGATAAAATGTCAAAACTTAAATGGTTCTTATAGACAATACACCATAGTGCTTGAGCATAGTACCGCTTGAGGTGAATAACATTCATCAGCTCAGGAAGTTCGTATGTATTTGGTGTGGTGAGTATGTATGCTCCTGATCTATAATCTATATTAATGATGAAATGCCATATCCAATTTGGTTATAATTTTCTTTTATGCTTCTTCTCGGCCATGGTATTCTTTTTGGTTTTCTTTAAGAATAAGGTCACCAAGTTTAAATGTTATATACTTGATGCACTCATTATAGTGGCCTCTAAGTCAATTCTCATATACCTAAAGATTTTTGAGTGAAACTGTGAATTTTTCATAAAGTAGGTCTAGCTCTTGTAGGCAAGCTACTCGATAGTTATGATCATCTAGGGCATGATTGAAAGATATGCATAGTGAAGGTAACTCAACCTCAATAGGAAGGATAGATTTTGTTTAATAAAAAAATGAATATTGAGTGGCTCTTATGGGGGTACAGTGATTTGTATGATATACCCAAAGGGCATGGAATATCTAAAAATGCTAGTAATGATCGACATCATTGACAAGATTTTTGAGAATGTTGACAATGGTTTTGTTCGATGCTTTAGCCTCGCCATTACCTTGAGGGTAATATGCCATAGAAAAATGTTATGTGATGTTATATTTGGCACATATCTTATCAACATCCTTATTCTTGAATGATTCTCCATTATCAAATATAATGTTGAAACGGATACTGTAGCGATAGATGAGATGGTTGAAAATGAACTTGAAAATTTGCTTTCCAGTCATGTGAGGGGTATAGATTCAACCCACTTAGTGAAATATTCAATGGTGGAAAAGATATGTTTATGGATGTTTGAATATGTAGGATTGATTTTTACAATGAGGTCAAGGCCCCATGTAGCAAATAGCTATGGTGTCAACATTGGTTTCAAAGTCTTTATTGGAGCATGAATCAAATTAGCATGTCTATGACATTTGTCACACTTATTTACATATAAAAATACATCTGTGTCCATTATGGGCCAATAATAACTAGTATGTAAAATATTTTTGGATAATACTGACTCCTTGGAGTGGGTTTCACATACTCCTTCATGTACTTCTTATAATGCTAGTGTAGATTTTGCCAAAGTTATACAACAAAACAAAGTTCCATCAAAACTATGGTGGTAGAGGGTTGATCCAAGTAGATTATAATGAGTGGAGTGATGGATAAAGGCTTTGGTTTGTTTTTGAGAGAGGTTAGATAGTAAAACTTGGTCATAAAGGTAGTTGTAAAGGTTTGAGTACCAGATAGAACTAGGACTAACAATATCACAAATCACCATGATAGTGGAAGGCTCATGAGCTGGTACAAAAAAGTTATCAATGAGGAACTGATACTCTCTATCTTTATTTTTTGTTGAATCAAAGATCCAATAGTGAACATAACATCTATAGTTATATTACTTACCCTTGGTATATGCTCAAACTGAATGTCAACAATCTGTTGTTTGAGAGTGTCGACCATGGCCTTATATGGAACCAACTTGTCATCTTTGGTCTAAAAGTGGTCTATAACTTGATTTATGAGTAATTGAGAATCACATAAACCTTGAGATGAGAAACATTCCATTGTACCACTTGGAAAATCCCTACAATAAGTGCTTTATATTCAACCATGTTATTGGTACAAGGAAAATTGATCCTAAATGATTTAAGGATTAGATCCCCATATGGTGTAATAAATTAAATGCCTACCACTGATTTATGTGTTTTGAATGATCCATCAATATATAATTTCTAATGTTACTTTTTAAGAGGTATGTCAATGATGATCATTATGGATTCATCAAGAAATTAGAATGTGAGTGGCTTTATGTCTATAAGGGGTGCTTTAACAAGCTGATCTACAATAAATTGACCCTTAATGGATTTTTGATTGAGGTATTCGATGTCAAAATCACTAAGAAGCATGATCCATTTGGCCATTCTACCTTGTAAAGCTATTTTAGAGAGTAGATACTTGAGTGGATCTACTTTTGAAATGACCATGGTCTTCTTATTCAACATGTAGTGCCATAATTTGTGAGTTGCAAATACCATGGCTAATTAGGCTTTTTCAATAGGTGTATAGTTGTGTTCATACATTACCAATGTATGGATTAAGTAGTATACTACATGTTCTTTTCCATTGCCAATATGATGGTCATGACTATTTAATAGGTGGCTCAATTATTATTAAGACCAAATGGTATTACCTAATAATAGAATGTTCCCCATGGAGTGGTAAATGCTATTTTGTGTTGATTTTTTGGTGTTATTCTAATCTAGTTGTATCCTAAAAAGTCATCCATGAGTGAAAGTATCTCATAACCCACATGGATTCGATGATCATGTCAATATTAATCAATGGAAATTGATCCTTAGGGCAAGCTTTGTTTATGTCTTGAAAATTAGTATAGATTTTGATTCCTTCAAGCTTTTTGCTAATAGGTACAACATGAGATATCTATTTTGAGTAGTCAATGGATCAAACACATCCTTATTTTAAGAGTTTTTCCAACTCTTTCTTTACTAATATATAAATACAAGGATTCATCTTTCATAACTTTTAATTAACTAGTTTGGCATGAAGATTTACCATAAGGTGATGTAAAACCAAGTCGGGGTCCAAACCTGGCATGCCAGAATAAGCCCATGTAAAGATATCTACAAATTCTCTCAATAGAGATGTAAATACTTCATGTTCCTCCTCAGTGAGGGACACACCTATTTTTATCCATTTTAGGTATGATAGAGTCTTGATGTTTACCTCTGTTATGTCTTTAACTAGAAGGGTTGAACCATCTTCTACGATAGTAGGCAAAGACTTGAACTGTTAGATGATATCAAGGTCCTATGTTAGGAATTGTTCTTTAAATTCTCCTAGGCATAATTAATATAAGTCCCCTAATGAGATATCTATCCATGTGACAAAAATAGTCAAAAATTCTTGAGCAATTTGATTAAACAATTTTTATTTCTCAATACTGAACTCAAATTCATAGGCAAGTTCATCATTGGTGGTCTCATAGTCTAAATTCAAAGAAGAATGAACACCCCCATCTAATAGCACCTAAAATAGGTTTTTACCACTAGACTAGCCTTTATCTTTACTTTGTCCCTGGTCAGAAATCACCTCAAAGAGGTTTTCACTATAGAACCTCAATGTTTTATTTATTTGTTTTTGGCTAAGGGTGTTCACCTACTCTCTAAAATAGGCTTCAAGATCTACTGTGATTGAGAATATTGTTTTATGATCTCCCAACATAACATTATCTATAAGGCATATAAAATCATAGAATGCCTCATCGTTCTAAAACTCATCAATCGATAAACTGGATTCTTGTTGGTCTCAATCTATTAGTTGGGGATAGTATAATGGCAATAGGTTATGATGAATGACTGGGGTAAGGGTAAAAATGAAATTATCATCAAATAGGTTAATCTTGGCTACATCATCAAAGATAAGGCTATGATCAGACTCTGCTTTATTGTTGGCATCATCATCACTAATCACCGATGATGGAATGTGAATAAGATATTTGGGGTCACCCTAAATCAGTTTAAATCTAAGTCCATAGGGTATTTTATATTTGGTCATAGAAATTGGCTCAATGATTCTTTGTTGATTAGGTCTGAGGCCTCTTCCTTCATAGTCTTGATTCTCTATGATCCTATTGGGAATAGGATAATTTTCACTCTTTTAATAATCAACTTGGTTGTCATTGTATAACCATGATTCATCTCCTTTGAGAGGGTTTGGTACTAGGCTAGATGCTGGTACAAACATGATAGGTCTTATATTTTTTCTCTTTTGTTGCCAATTCATGTGTGGGGTAACTTTAGGTATTATAAATGTCTTTGGATTCTAAAGAATATTGTAAATATGAAAGGTATCATGCATTAAATATTTTCCTAGGCCATTAGCTAAAATGGTTAATGATTGGAAGCTTCAAGAGGTGGCATGTAGGAAAGGGAATCCAACATATTAGGATCTATGTAATTTTCCTCTAGAGAATCAATAAGTATGGCCTTTCCTTTATACTATTTAGAACTTGGATTCATGTTGTATTGGTAATTTTAGCTTTGAAACTTGGCCTCAAGATATTTGCAATGCTCATATGGGTGTAAATCTCTTGAAATATTCACTTCCATCCTTGAGTGGGAGAAATTGATACATTGGTGTAACATTGATGAGAATACATGAATCTCATGTAACCAAGGCCTAGCTAGAAGCATATTATATGATAACTCAAGAACAAGCACATGGCAAAGTGTATCATGGGTCAAAGGTCCAATGATAACTGACAGGCTAATTGTGCCTTATGATTATCTCTCATGATTATCATAAGCTTTGATAGTTATCATTTTTGGTTGGAGATCTGTCATTGTGTACCCAAGAAGCTTGATGAGCTTTAGAGACACTATGATGAGGCTTGATCCATTTTCTATAAGTATAAATTTTAATTTATGTTGCTTTATATAAACTTCTATGTATAATGGATTATTATGGAGTGGGCCAAGGGAAGATATATCACTTTAGTTGAATGTGACTTAATGGGCTAGAGCTAGGTGTCCAACCAAAACTTGAAATTTATCATGGGATATGTCACTAGAAACAGTGGATTGGGTTAAGAACTCATTCAAAATGTTCTTATGGATTGTTGATGTTCACAACAAATCTAAAATAGAGATTTGGGCTGGTGTCTTCTATAATTGTTCCATAACATCAAACTTATTTTTTGGGTCAGTCATAAATGGCTTATTCTAAGGTTGAATGATTGGCTGGATAATGGGCAAAGTGGAAAATGGTTATGGGCTTAGGATGGTAATATTTGACCTCTAATTTATGATTGCATAATCATAATTAAAAACAAGACCATGATTTCTAACAAATGGTGGTAATGGTGTGGGACTAGATAGGATAAGTCTCAGTTGTCGATACACTTGTACGTGGTCATGGGGCAAGGACAAATTATCGATATAAGGTCCAAAAGTGGAAATCCTAGTTTGTTGATTTGCCGATATGTAGTCCCAAGTCAAAGAAGGATTATCCATGTAATTTGGTTGAGTGGCATCATTTAACAATGGTCTAAATTGATTTGTTCTCAGTCTAGGATTAATAAAGATGGTATTGAAATTATTTCCTACAAAATGACCTACAACCCTATTGTAGTCATGTGTAACTACATGGTAGGTTTATTAGTTGTTACCATTATGGCCTTAGTTTTGTCCATTATTCTGAAATTTTTAGTTTTGCTATTGATTATATTGGTTCTACTGATTTAGCCTTTGATTTTGGTACTATTGATTTTGTTGTTGCACTAACCATGATTGTTGTTTTTGTTTTTGTTGTTGTTATTTTTATTGTTTTTGTTGTTGTTGGTTATTGTGTTAGGGAAAAGGGTTTTGATAAATCCCAAGAGTCTGATTAGAGGTGGAAACACCACCATTGAATGTGATCTCCCCATTCTCTAACATATTATCAATCAAATGCTTAATTTACACACATCTTCATAAACTGTGTCCATTGATTTGATGATATTCATAGAATTCATTTTCATGGTACCAATCAGGATGAGGAATGGCTTGGGGATAATGCTTTGGTATAGGCCAACTAATCAGATTAGTGGTAGCAAGTTTATGAAATATAGATTCAATAGGCTCTCCAAGGTCACTAAAAACATAGTGAGTAGGTATAGTTCTCCTTGGAAGAGGGTTTTGTAATGGTAAATTTTGTGGCATTTGTTGCATAGGTCTTGGTTGTTGAGCTTGTGGTGTTGGTTGAAGAGGTTGTCAGGTAGGAGTAAGCTAAAAAGTTGGTGCAAGTTGAGAAAATTATGTTTGCACCATTTGGATATGATGTGACTCAGTCACTCCATTTCCCACAACATTCCTATTATGGTTGAATTGTTTTGGTTTATCTTGGTTATTAATTTGTGTCAATTGTGATGCTTGTGCTTGGCTTGGATGTTGGCTTTGGCCATTTACCTGATTATTGTCTTGGTTCTAATTAGTTGAATTAATTTTGATGAATCCTTTATTAATGAGTGTTCACTCAATCAACAAACCTTTGTTAATGATTTCTTTAACAATATGTGCACACTGTAGTTTCAGATGATAGGCTATCTCATTATGCAAGTTTTTAGTGAATACAATGGCTAATTGTTTATCTAGTAAACTATGAGTGAATCAGCTTACAAGTGCTCTCCATCACTATAAATATCTTGAAAAAAACTCACCATCTTTTTTTTGGCTTATGTCAAGTTGACCAATGAAATCTTATGTTTGAGATTGTAGGAAAAATGCTGCACAAACTTATTTGAAAGGTCATCCAAATCTATTACTAAATTATTGGGAAAATTTAAAAACCACTTCAAGGCTTGTCTTTCTAGACTCGTTAGGAACAAAAATAAAAGGTATATGTCACTATATGCCACTAGCTAGCATGTGACAAAGAACTCAATTAAATGGGCTTTGGGGTCAACTTTCTCCTTGTATTTATCAAATTTTGGTGGCTCATACCCTAGAGGAAATGGAATCTATAAGTACTCCATATTGGAAGGATAGGAGCACACATCATCCAACTTCAACTTTTTAATTGTTTCCCTTCTTGGATGGTGGCGATTGCATCCTTCATTTGTTATAACTCTTGCTCTAAGAAACTTGTGAGAATATTGGCATGGGTAGATGGTTGGGTGGTCACAATTAAATCACTTTGATCAAGGTATGATGGGGGTATTTGGTAGACATTGGATTAGTTGGGGAAGGAACCAAGAATATACATACATATATTAGGATGTACATATTAAAATTATACATTCAGTTGTGTGATATTCTAGTTTGGGTTAGCGATAAAGGTTTAACTTGGAGGATTTTGAGGTTGGGGTAGAGGGATGTAACTATACTATGCATATTGTGGTTGAAAAGGGACATGTTATTGACTATTTGGACCTTGTTGTTGATTGGGAACTTGTGAACCAAGACCTTACTTCTGAATAAGTGGCATAATTTTAACCAAAGGTAGTTTTTTCCTAGTAGGTACTTGAGAAATATTAGAACCTCCTTATTACATGAATCCCTATTATGAAGTTAATTCTTGTTGGATATTTGGCAACTATCGTTGACCAATATTTATACATTTTTGGTTAGACATCATTTGATTTTGAATTGGCATATTAGCCTACGACTGAAGAGGTATGTTCAATACTACTTGATGAGGTAGAACATTAGTTTCCCCCTATTGAGGTGGCAACACATTTGGTATTTATTGCATTGGTACACTAGATTGTGCCTATTGTTATGGAATATTACTCATAATTTATTGAGGAGAATTTAGATTCATCACATTTTTCTATTGAGGCATGACATTAGTTGCTAGCTGGCTACCTAATCTTATTGGTTGTGCATTTAAAGAAGTGGCTGGTTGATATTGGCATGTAAAACCTCCTACTCCCTAATTTTGAGAACCACTTGTGGTGTTAACTAAAGGCACATTTTTTTGTCTAGATACTTGCATATTATCACCTTTTTTATTTGGATTGGATTTTTTTTTCACATTGTCCACTATGTTTTGGCCACTATTCTATGTAGAATTAGAAGATACTTCTTCGATAGTCGGCATATGAAATAAGCTATCAACAAAAGTGTTCTACATGAATGGGTCTACACCTAGATTATCTTGACCAGTTAACTCTATCAAAACTCCTATTTAAGTAAATAAGTCAATAAGAGGTTTACTCACCATGGTCATCTGATTGAAATTATGTGCTAGATTTAGGTAGGTTTGATATGCTACCTACATTTGGTTAAAGTGGTCTTCCATGAGGTTATTTCCTTTGTTAGGCATATTAGGGTCCTGATATGTCATTTGTATTATAGAAAAAGGATTGCTAGAAGAAGCATGTTGACTATACAATATGTTGTGAGGCATTCTTACTAAGCTTGGTAAACTTTCATGGGGGAAGTCTGCCAAAAAATTGGCCCCTACCTCTATGGTTATAACCAAAATATCATCTTTGTTCTCCAATATATAATGATCAAAGAAATAAGGATCATATGTGGAAGGTATGTTAATAGAGTATGGTTGTTGAGGAAAAGGTTTGTCAACAATAAGTATCGTAGTTAGGTATTATACGGTTTGTTCTTAGTCTTATTTTGAATACGGTGGCATATTAACCACATAGTTAGCCAATGGATCTTGGTTTTGTGCCCTTATTTTAGTATTACAAGAGGGATAAGGATCCATCTCATAATTAATATTATCTACATAGGGGTCTTTCACCATTTATTCTTGCACAACCACATTACTAACCCCTATATTATACATGAGTCCACTACGAGTGTAGGAATACATATTGGGATCCATAGTGAATGTTATGCATTAGAAAGAGAAGAGAGTTATACAAAATCTAAAAATATAATGTCTAAAATATTATATTCAAACTTGGTCTAGATTCATCAAAAAAAAGGAAAGGTTTATGCAATGATTTATGATAAAACAACCTAATGTTAAGTATCTAATGTTACACATCTTATACAAAAAGATTAAGTAAATGGACCAAAAATTGAAATGCCAAACTCTAAGGTTGAAGCATTTCAAATCAATCTAATCTAGGAAAATAAAAGTTGCTAGTTATTTTGGCCAAACGTTACATCAAAAGCTAGGCTCAAACAAGTCATGTGCTAGGAATCTTGGCCAAATGGCGTCAAAAGCTAGACTTTAAAATAGATGAGATTTTAATCTAACAGATTTGAAACACTTGTAACAAAAACTAGGCATTTGAATCTTGGACATTAACCCTCTCAAATAGGTATAAGGCATGAAACAAAAGGCACTTTAGAAATATTTTTTTTTCTCACAAAAGATGGTATAAAAATTGGTTCCTTTGACAAATAGGCTAGACAAATATGAATGGTGTAACTGTGATAGACAAAGATTCACAAAAGGTATACTTGGATTGGCTTGAAAAATATGCACAAACATGAACTCTATGTAAAGGGGTATATGAAAAAATGTTTGAAATGTTTTGGGTATCATAACAACACTAGACTACTCAAAAGACTTGACAAAATTTTTGTTTCAAAAACTCTCTAAGGAAAAGATGGTTTCTCATAATTTTGGTATCATAATGCTACCTTTCTTAACTCAAATGACATACATAACTTCAAATTTTTGACAATAAATCTAAGATAAAAAAATCATGTATTCAAATGATCTTGATATAGATAGGATGGAAACACAAAATTTTTGATGCATAGACTCAAAGTGCCAGTGTTTAGTACAAAATGACTTAAGTCTATCAAGTGGTGATAATGATTATGAGTCTTAAATGACCTTCAACCCAAATTAGAAATTGAACCTATGTTCCCTCAAGTTTCGTTAAAATGGCAAACCCACTTATCATATCCACCCTATGAACTTATGAAGGTGCAATTTTGAATTTGGATTATAAATGAAGGACTTTAATTAATGTTTGGTATAAGTCTAGACTCAATTAGACAACATAACTATGCCAAAATGGATGATATGACTCCTAGTTTTGATAAACTTTAAACAAGGCAAATTGATGACTCACATGGGTAGCATAATGCCTCCTTGTTCAAAGAAAAATTAGGACTCTATGTTTTGGTTTGTATATTTTTTTCACATCAAATTTTGACTCCAAATAAGACTTTAATTTAGGACAAAAATAACTAATTAATCACTCTTAGATTCTAAACTAATAAGGGTTTCTTAGTATTGTTGGAATCCATAAATATACATCATTTGAGAGGCTTTTAAGTGTTCATCCAAAACTAAATTCACATTAGATAGTAGGTTTTTATACCCCCTTCTCTCAAATGATAGTACTATGACATGGAACTTGAGGTGCACCTTGCACCAACAATACTTCCACAGTAAGTGGGGATTTATTTAAGATCTACAAGTTTTCGAATGTTTCTAGGGGGATCAATTACACAATGACTTTCACATCATAATGCAAAATAAAAGCATGTAATTAGGTGTTCATGTTACTTTGCTTGTTAACAAAAGGTCTTGATCTTTTTGCAAGTACTACATTGTTCACTTGCTTAGTGTAGTACAATATCCAAAGTGCAGATACATCCCATGTGCAACTCCAATACTAGAAGGTGGTTTAACCACTCAAACCTTTGATCTTAGTGGGAGTGGATGAAGTCAGTGATGAAAGATAAGACCTCGGGTCAAAGCTTCCCTATAAAACTTGTAGGAGTTGATGTAGTCCCTCTCACAATCCAAGATGCAATAAATTAAAATACATAAGAGAAATACTTTAGGGTCATTTTCAAGATCACCCACTCTTATTAGTTTTTGAGGAGTGATTTAGATGACATTCTTTCTATGCCTTAGACTAGGCATGTGTGCAATAAGGATGGTGCTTTTTATTCCAAAATTTCCCTAAAGGAGATGGATGAAAGAGCATATATGTAATGTCCTCTTTTCCAATTAAATTCTATTTAAACAACTATTGAAGACAAAATTTGACAAGTGTTTTCAATTTTAAGATTAGGTGGTGTTCTTTTGACCCCTTGGTCTTAAGTTGTAAATTTGAAATCAAAATTTTTCAAAACATTTACCTAAGCATCTAAATTTTTCATTAAGCACCAAAAACAAGGTTCCAAATCCATTTTCAACTTTCAAAAAGGTCAAAAAAAGCATGTTTTAACAAATTCCAAGTTGGCCCTGTAATGAAAAAGTTAGAGTTTCCTTTAGCTTTAAAGATAATTTAGAAATTAATGAATCAACTTCTCAAAATGAGCTCTCTATTTTGAAATTGAAATTACATAGTCAATCCCACAGTTTCCTTGCAAAATCATAATTTCAGACAATAATTTCATTGTTTTGGGTTAGATCAGACATAAAGCACAATATTGTTGTTTACCTATGAAATCATTGCCCAAATTAGCAATATCATTGTTACCAAACAAAAAACACAAAATCACTATTTTGATGAAAAAATTACTATATGGGTGAACAATAACATTGCTATAAAAAATTCATTATTTACCAATCAAAAAACATAAAAACACAAAATCATCATTCAGATGATGAAATCATTATTATGCAAAATCATTACCCAAAATGATGAAATCACTGCTCAACAAAATAAAATTGCTGCTCAAAAGAATGATATCACTTCCCAAAAGGATGATATCATTATTTTGGATGATGATATCATTGGTTAAGTCTATAAAATCATTGTTTTAAAAACAACAATTTTGTTCACACAAAATAACTATTGTGTGAGCCGTGATATCATAACAAAGAGAAAAAATGAAAAGTTAACTTAAATTTTCACTCCTTTTGGCCCTCTCACTCCAAGATCCTATAAGGAAAGGATTAATGAGTTGCTTGAAAGAGCTTTGTGACCAAATTTGTGAGGCTAGGTCCCATTGGGCATACCATTATGTGAATTAGGAGTTTGACTCAAGAGAGGATGGTTAGTATTGTGTTAGTCCCAAAATGAAAACAAAATGAAATAAACACACTAGAATATCATCTCTAGGCCTTATTACTAATGGGAGCTTAGTTAACAAAACAAAATGGAAACACAACTAAAACATGAAATAAACCTTCTTTCACCTTTCTTGGATTCTCCAAAATTCTTGTTTTAGTGTCTTGCTCAACTTTATGCTCATGAAGTCTACATCAATGAAGTGTGACTACCTCCATCTCTACTTGGCACCTTGTTTGGCTTTGGCTTGGCTCAATATTTGGTCATTATAACACTAATTTGTATGAATATTTGGATTTAATTCAACATTATAACTATGTCATATGAGAGCTTTGGAATGAATTAAACATTATAACTTTGTCATATGATAGATTAGAATTTAATGTGTAAGGCCTCCTATTTAAAGATTTTTGAGATTGATCAAAATCAACCTGAACCATCTATCTCAAGATTGATTTGTGTGGCTAAGTATTATTTCAATTATGTAATTAAAATTAATAAATAGGCTCATCAATATTTTGGATAGAGGATCAATGAATGAGGCATGGGAAGGGTTAACCTTGATATTTTATGCATTTATGGCCTAGAGATGTCTTCCCAAAAAATGATGTCATTTAATGATGCAAATATTCAATATTTATTTCCAAAAAAAATTATTCAATAAGTTTCACGGAATTATTAATTAGGCTCATGATTTGCTTTAATTATCTCTTAAGAATGATTAAGCACTTTGATGCAAACCTTGGCCCTTTCTGCACAAATTACTCAAATTGATCAAAATGTCTTAATATTGGCCTAAAATTTGACTAGATTATAATTAGGATGTGATGTTAGATGAGTTGGATCCATTATCCCATTTAGGATGTTTTCAATAAAAAATAACAAAGGCACGTGTTTCGTATAATATATTTGATATAAAAGAGCAATCCAGAGCACCTAGGTGCAAAATTGGCATTTTGACTCAAAATGATCTGATCAAAGTTAGTTGGCCCATAATTTGCATTGCTCCATTTAATGATATCCTAGAAAAAATTGCCACTTGAATATAAAAATTTCAACTCTTTTAATGAATTTTAGTGTTTTTAATCCAAATTGTGCACTTTAGTAAAAATTGGTCAAAACCCTGGTTGAAGGTTATCGATGGCTAGTTTTAGGTGTCTACAAATCTCACCCTGCATCTAAACCTATAATGGTGTTTTTGGTTGCATTTTAATCACATTAAATTTTGAATATAAACCTACATCCCATAATTAAGTCTAATTTTTCTTTATTAAAATATGTATGGGATTATATTTATTAGAAAAAATATGAAATGAACTTGTGCATAAAAATAATTTTACCAAAAAAATATCTAAGACTAGATTGTTCTCTAGGAGTTAAATCCTTGACAGATTTTATGTGTTTAGAATCAAATGAAATTCCATATTTTGAAATAATATGGTCTAATAATTTATCTTTGGTAATTCCTAAAATTGATTTCTTGGGATTTAGAGAAATACCATATTTCCTAAATCTAGTGAAAACTTCATGCATAAGATAAATATGTTTTTTGAATGCATGGTAAGTGTTTAACCCTAATTTTTATGTGGATTATACTTGGGTAAATAAGGTTAAGGATATAGAGATGATAGGGCACAAGGGTGAATATCAGATCTATAATAAGCTAATTAAATGCTAATTTTAGATGTACCATATATTGAATTTATTAAACTAAGATAAGATATAAATAGAAATATAACTATGATATATATAGAAATTACATAAGGTAAGGTAATTATCTAGCTCTAATGTTAATGCATATCTAGATCTAGAATAGGATTAAAGTAGGTGGTAAAACAATTTTGGAATAGGTGTCAAATTTTGGATCTAGAGTCTCTGGCTCTCTAGATAGTTGTATCAACCATGGACAGTTACATTGATATTTTTATTTGGGTTCGATACTAGTATCTTATAAAAAATATCAATTTAAATAGGATGTGACCATGTGTATGCTTCTAGGTTTGGCATCACCTTCACTTTTGTATATTTAGATTTGTGTCATAGACTATTATTCCTTGTGAAATAGAAAAGCCCTAGATTTCCATCTTCAGTGTGACTTTGGGGAAAAGTGTATTAGTGGGCACATGATGTCAAGATAAATAATAATGACCCTATTCTCAAAGGGCACTACCTATATAGTCAATAATCTAGAAGGCCTCAAACTCAGGTATTTCTCCCCTATATGTTGTCTTGTGTGTGAATCATGTAATGTATGTCAATCAAATACAATAATGAGCTAACTTGTAACTTGGAAAATTAGACTCTTGGGATGTTCCTTTAGTACTTTAGACCTATAGATGTGATGTACCTATGACTGGTGTGGAAATAGGGAAGCTTTGTTCAATTGAATGCTTAATAGAGTACTTTTGATAAGTGCCTTGGTATCTTGGTTTGATTGTTAGGTGAGGAATGAATGAGGGTTGATATTGTATTTATACCAATCCCTTTAAAATAATATCTCATAATAAAATACTTATGATAACCATTGGAATATGTTTCATTTAAAAATTAGATGACTTTAGGGCACTCGACACTTGCATCAAGGTAGGACAGTAATGTTGATGCTAGTGTCTATCCTAGATGTTAGTGTTTAGGGAATAGAAAAATAGGTATAGGATTAGAACTTTTAGAGGTGTAAGATAATTAAATTTTAAACATTATAGGAAAGATAGGATGTATGAGTTATCAATATAAGATTGGTCAAACTAAGAGATAGTCTAAGGGGTGAAAGATAGAGTAGATGCGAGCCTTGTAGAAGAAAGACGTGTATAACTAAGAGAAATAATCAAAGTCTGAGTTTTTAAGGTATACAAGACTTAGGTGTTACATAATCATGAAATATCATCTAAATCCCCCCTTTAATCTAGTAATGAAATTGTTAGTTTAAATGAAATTAATAAGTACCTAGGTGTGTATACACACTTTATCTTTGCTCAAGTTAAATTTTAGTGCTTTGCTAGTGAATAACCTACAACCAAGAGCTTATTACAATGTAAAATAGATGAATATAATATGCATTAAAATTACTTGAAATAGATTGAAATTAAAAGATCAAGGTTTATGATTACACGTGTGTCAATGTAACTGCATTGCCTATTGGCAAGTTCATTTGAAAAATATGTATCATTGTAAGTCTCTAAAACTGAGATTAAGATAAATATAGAAAGTGCATATATCTAAGGAGATAGAGGGAGATATTGGAAGTCACATGACTCTAAATTTAGATCAAAAGTGAATTTACAACTAGTAGTTGAGATTAGCTCAACCATGCAACCCAATGATACTTATAACCTAGTGAAGTTGGTTGATATAATCAGATCCAACCTAAAAACTTGTAAATATTGAATGATTTGATCAACTCAACCATACCAAAAGGTGAAATAATTACTAGATTAGATTGGTTTGATAAAGTCCATAAGGGTATCAGTAAATGCAATGCTTCTGAAATCTAAAATTGATTTGAATTTTTTAATATTATATACATGTTGCATATCATATGCACCTTAGATATGTCTCATGTTAAAACTATGTAACAATGATACCATGTATAGAATTATGCTACAAATGTGTATCAGAATCATATAACTATGTGTTTTGGCCAATTCAGATAATTATGTAAGTTTGGAGAACATGCTTCTAAAGCATGTCCCCATTATATATAGATAAATCTGAAATTGATATAAGTACCAATGTGGAGGACATGTTTCTGAAGCATGACCCACTATAAATTAGAGATGTTGAATATTGAGTGTGGATAACATGATTCTATTAACATGCCCCCACTGAATTTGAGAATTGATATAAGTACCATATTGAATGAATTAGAGAACATGCTTTCAAAGCATGCCCCCACTAAATATGAAAATTGTGAGTGTGTGGAATCCATATCCATAATACATGCCCCTATTGAATAGATAAACTGGTATAAGTACCAAATACTTAATGAGTTTGGATAACATGCTTTTAAAGCATGTTACCACTATAATATAGAAATTGTGATTGTATGGAATCCATGGCCATATGACATGCACCCATTGACTTTAAGAATTATGAAAAGTGTGTAGAACATGCTTCCCAAGCATTCCCTCAGTGATATGCACCCCTTTTGAGGTGGGGGAAAAATATTACTTGGAAGTTTCCTCACCTCAAAAGGTTAAGACAACTGTAAATTATGTGAATGTAATCATGTATCATATAGAAGGATATGTGTCTAGGTAAATTTCCCCCACCTCAAAAGGTTAAGATAACTATAAATTATGTGAGTGTAATCATGTATCATATATAAGGATATATGTCTAGGTAAATATATCATTGAAATGTATAGAACCATTATGATCACATGTATGCCTAATATACATGATAAAGATCATGAGAACGTTTAGATAGTAAAAATACAATATAAATAAGAAAAAAATAAAACAAATAAGAGCACTCAAAATTAAGTCAAAAGATAATGGTCCAAGGAGATTGAAAATAAGGGGCATGCTCAAATGCCACAAAATTAAATGGACATGACTTGGTCAAATTTCCACAAATTAATGAATGACAAATTCAAATGTCCACCCAATTAACAATGACATATTTCAATGTCTAAGAAGTCAAATATAGGTATAGGGGTTGCATACAATAAAGCATATTCAAATACTTTAATAAATAATATAATATCAAGGAAAAATACTCAAGGAAGTGTATAAAGGAAAATCATAAGCAACTGACATAAACATGTCATAGTATTTCTTGGATAAATATCTTAGTAAAAAATGTCAAGTGCATAGCATATCAAGTACCATATGTAATATATAAGCATGGATAAGGCATGTGTAAGTATATAAGTAATCTCAAACATGATAGTGTATAGTGATCATCGAATCATATAACCTATGTGTATCAAGATCATAAAAAAACATGCCCTAATGTTAGGGATAAATCAAAAATTAATGCAGAATAATTTCACAAAATCATAATAACATGAGCTATGAAAATAAATACATACAGAATAAAAATTAAAATGCACAACAAAAATACAAGAATTAATTTGTTTCACCCAATATGGGATATACATCCACCAAGAAAAACTTGCTCAGATCTTATTACAAGCCAAAAGAGTACAATCCACTCTTAGATCAGTCTTCTCACAATTACAATGCACAAATATTGTTTAGAGTTGTACTCAACAAAATCTCTTAAATGCTCATCTAAATTCACACACTTTATTCACCTTCTCAGACTGTATTCTTCTAATGTATTGCCTATAATATGTCCATCTATAATACATCAATAGGTAACTGACATAATGGTTTTACAAAATAATGGGTACTAAAACCATGGGCCAAGTCAACCCATAATGGTTCCCCATTAATCATGGGTCATGACACCACATAAATACAAGTATATTTTAATGCATAATATTTGAAATATAGTGTAATGTGTAAATAGGCTCCACAACATAACACCCAACCTCCTGACGACATGGGTAGAGGGAAAGCCCAACACCCATAAGTGCATAAAATCATGTATCTTTGTATACTTGTATAGGTTTATGTAGGAGTAAATGATATGGTAGCCCTAAAAATGTAACTTACACATAAATTCCAAGGATTAAATATAACATTTAGGTGCCAAAAATATTTTTGGATATTTTTTAATGTTTTTTATTTTTTTGGTATTTTTTAAAAATCTTTGATGATGACTAAATATCATTCTATGATGCCATCCAATGGATGGTCATAGATATATCCCCCCACTATGACCCATATAACTTTAATTTGGATCTTTTACATTGTTTTCTTTATGATTGGATAGGTTTAAAAGGTACATAACACATTCTTCATGTTTTGCATGTGTATTAGAAGAGCTAGTGATATCATTTTAAATATGTATAAATGTGCCTTCATGAGGAAAGGAAATACCTTACTAATTTGGATCAGTTTTTGCTTTCATTTGGTATAGCCAAAGAGTTTTATGTGTAAATTCATATGGAGATGTGGTAGGCATAACCCAAACCCATGTTTGAGTTGCTTTAGGACCACAAGTAATCGGTATTGTTATAGGGAGTCTTTCCAAGATACCTTCTTTTACAAGTCTTGTAAGTTAAAACCAAGCTATTTTAAATGCTTTATATTAAAAGTGATTTTTTTTTTGTGTAGGATTAATATGGTTATGCCAAAAATAATTACCACATATGTATAAGTTAATTATTAAATCCTTGTGATGCGTGTACTTTTTGATTTTGTACACTTGAGGATTTGGCATAAGATGAGGACCTTGTATGGGCCCCATATTAAGTAAGTTTTGGAAAACACTCATATAAATATTAAGATTACCACTTTTTTCTCATAATGATCATTTGGTAATTTACCTCCCCCCTTTATTTAAGTAATAAAGCTTTTGGTACATGGAAGAAAAATAGTGGTTAAGAAACCCTTTGATAAGCTATAAAACCAATTGTGAGCATCATTAGAAATGATCATATAGAATACCTTGAATAATAGTTTGTCATCATTTACCTATTGACCAAAATCATGTACATAATTTATCATGTGCTCAAGTGGATCTTTATTGTGCCAAAAAATAGATAAATGTGAGAGTTCAAAACCATGTGGATAAGGATATTCAAGTATACATTGTGTAATAGGTTGATTAGTTAATGAGGTAACATTGGCATTAGTGTTGGAAACACATCAACTAAGAGAGGGGGTGAATAAATGAGCTCTTAAAACTTTCTTCAAATTATTTAGTTTGTTAGTCAAGCATCAATGCAAAATCCTTAAAGCAATAAAACCACAACAAAGAAAATAAAGATGTAACACATGATATAGGTGGGAAAACCTTAAAGGGAAGAAAATCCACATTGATCACTAAATGGAATACATGTACTAAAATATATATGCAATGAATCAATAATATTATTGAGAACCAAATCAACTTGAGGAAGCAACCCTAAATAGTCAAGCACCAAATTGATAAAAAGTTTCAATAAGCATTAACTTGTTAGGAAGCACCAACTCCTTGATTTGTACATACCAATCTATAGGAGGCTTCAACCCCCTTTGCCAAGCACCAACTTAGTTTCTTTAGATCATCTACCTTTCTCAATTTCTTCTATCAAAAAATGAGGGTACAATTTTGGTTTCTTTGCTCATCAATCTCAGATTCATTCTGTTATTTTCCTGCTTATCAATCTCAGATTTATTAGGCTCTCTTTCTCTACTCTTTCTTTTCAAAGACTTTGTCTTCTCTACCTTCTTTACTTATCTATTTTAGAAGATTTTATATACTCTAGGGTTAATCTTCCTATTAATCATTTGATGTTTTCATATTCACGCCCTCTCTAGCCATCTATTCCTCAATAGACCTCTATTTTTCTCCTTAGAGAATTTATATAATCATCCTCTCTGACCATCCATTCCTCAACATACCTATTCTCTACTCCTTAATGAATTTATATAATCATCATCTCAATTGCACACATTAAAAAGACAATTTAATCTTGTTTATATACAAGATGGTGATCAACAACCTCTTGAAATTCAACTAAAAAAACTCTATAGTTAGCTATATAATGATTTATTCTCTTTTTAAAACATAAATCACATTTGTTTATATAAATACCCACTCACATAGGTCAGCCTAAGTGAAATAAATATAGAATTGACCAAGCAATCATTAGAATACATTTATAAATATTTTCCAAACAAGTTCATAGCAATTATGTTGAAGTCTATAGTAGTCTTGATGGAGTTTGTAGCAGCTCTGATGTAGTTTATAGCACCCCTAATATAGTCCATCACAAACTTGATGCAGTCTGTAATAAACTTGATGCAATCCATAACAAAACTGATACAATATATAGTTGCTAGCCCAGTAGCTCCAACACAATCTTATTCTCCATAATCCTTAAATTACCTTCCTTCACATAAAATAACTTATTCTATGGTCTTTAGTCTGAATCAATTTTTTAGTTTATTTCTATCTCCATATGATGTAAAATATAGATAATAAGTCTCATGGCTAATTTTCTACTTCACCAAAATAAAATCATGGAAATCTATAGACTCAGTTAGTAGGTATGGACTCTTTTCAGTAGAAATTACTTGACATCAATGACCATATTCTTTACTAAATAGAAAACCCTTTGACATCAATGACAACATCTTAACAAACTCCCCCTTTGTTATTGATGGAAAACCCTTACACACTAATGACTTGAGCAAATTGTATCATTCAATTAACATACTTTTATACCAGAACTTGAACTCGATTTAATTTTTCCCCTATCATTTCTTTACCAAAAGCAACTAGACATTAGTTACACAACTTGCTATTTCTCTCCTTTATAAAACTATCTCTACTGCTGCACTATTTCTCCCTAAAAATAGTCATCTTGATAATTCTCTCCCTTTGATATCAATAGCAAAAGGTTTCACAATCTAAAATATATTTGATCCTAAACAAAGTTCTACTTCTTCAAAACTTATAATATCCATCTTCATTTCCCTGATAAGAATTCCATAAACTTCTCCTTAAAAAACTACAAGATACTACTTACTGCCACTTGAACATCTTTTGACTATCATAAAACATTGATTCTTGTTCTTTAGAGCTAAAAGATACCCAAAAGTTAGCCCCCCATCAATCCATACCTTTCTTAGTGACTAAAAGAATAAGGAATTACTCCCAATTCTTACCTTAAAAACTCAAATGTTGGCCTTGAAAGAGCTTTTGTAAAAATGTCTACAACTTGTTCTTTTATGATTACATATTCTAGTTTGACAATCTGATAAGCTACCTACTCTGTTATAAAATGATACTTGATTGGAATATTCTTAGTCTTGGAATGCATGACTAGATTCTTAGATATGTTAATGGCACTAGTATTATCAATAAATATAGAAATTGGACCATTATTCTTAATCTTAAAGTCACTCAAGGTTTGTTTCATCCATAAAACCTGTGTGCAACATGATGCTTCTATTATGTACTCAACTTTAGATGTGGTCAAGGAAATCAGTGGCTATTTTTTACTCAACCATGACACAAGACTCTTTCTAAAAAAGAATGCACCACCACTTATGCTCTTTTTGTCATCAATGCTACCTACCCAATCTACATTAGTATATGTTGTTAAAGTGAAATCCTTACCTTGTGAGTGACACACACCAAAGTCCATATTAACTTTGAGATATTTGAATATCCTCTTGACCACTTGTAAGTATGTCTCTTTTGGTTTTGCCTAAAATATAACCACTAGACCTACTACCTGCATGATATCAGGTCTTAATGTAGTTAGTATATAATAGACTTCCAATCATACATCTATACAAGGTATGATTGACTTTTGATGAATTATCTTCTTGAATCAACTTGTAACTTGTTATCATTAGAGTACTTACTGATTTTCACTCTTTCATATCAAACTTCTTCAGCATTTCCTTAATGTACTTAGCTTGAGAGATGAAGATTCTCTTATTTGACTGAACTACTTGAAATCCAAGAAAAAATGATAGTTCCCCTTATGTTTGAATTTAAAGGTTGCTATCAAAAACACCTCTCTTGAAACCCTGATCAAGCAAGTATATATCAAGTCTTGTATATCATGCTCTAAGGGATTGATTTAGCCCATATAATGATTTCTTCAGTCTATAGATATAGTCCTTATTTCTTGACAAAGAAAAACATTTAGGTTTTTATATATATACTTCTTCTAAATTTCCATTAATAAATGTATACTTTACATCTATCTAATATATCTTAAAATTGTTTAAACCAACATATACCAAAAATAGTCTTATGACTTCCAGTCTTGCCATAGGTGTAAAAGTGTATTCAAAGTCAACACCTTCTACTTGAGCATAGATTTTACATACTAGCCTTGATTTATTTCTCGTGACCTGATCATATTCATTCAATTTATTTCTAAAAACCTATTTGGTCCAATGACATTCTTGTCCTTATGTCTGGGAATAAGTTCCCAAGTCTCATTTTTCTTAATCTGAATGAACTCTTCCTCCATAGAATTCACCCAATGCTTATCACTTATGGATTCTATATATTTTTTTTAGTTTTATCTATGAAAATAGAGAAAAGTTTACATTTTTTGATGTATTTATAAACCTTCTCTTAGTTTTCACTCCAATATTAATATCACCGATGATTTGAATTTTTGAACAATTTTTTTGAAAGAATCTAGAATGTGCCCTTATATCTTTCTATTTTTATTCCTTGACTTTCTTTTGCTACTTCTTCTTCTTCTTCTGATGTTTTTCTCCTTCTTTGAGGTCAATATCTTGTACATGAATTCTCGGTTATGTGTTAAATTTCTTAGATCTAATTTCATCCACTCTCATATGTGTACTCTCCAAAATCTTTTGTAGTCTTTTGTTGAAGCATATATATGTAGAAATAACTAAATAATATCTAAAGAAGATGCCTTCATCAACCTTTGAATCAAATTTTCCTAGATCCTCTTAATCTATCTTGATGAAACACATGCTTCCAAATACACTAAAGTGTTCCACTAAAGCTCGTCTACCTTTTCATAGTTTATAGGCAGTCTTATTGTTGTTTATTATAATTTAACCTTTGTTTAGAAGGTGTAATACTATGTTTACATCTTCTCTCTAAAATCTATCAGATAATTTGGACTCATTTAAAATTATCCTATCCATTTCCTAAATAGTCATGTTCTTCCTTTCTACCACACCATTCTACTGTGGTGTCCTTACAGTAAAAAACTATCTCTTGATTCCATCTTCCTTAAAAAAGTCATCAAACTCATTTGACTAGAATTATCCTCCTCAATCATATCTTAGACACTTGATTTTTAAGTCCAACTCATTCTCAACTAGAACCTTGAATGCCTTGAACTTATATAGAGCCTCATATTTCTCCTCAAAAAATGTAACCTAAGTCATTATAGTGTAATCATCAATAAGAATCATGAACTAACTTTCAGCTTGAATAATTTGAATTCTATTTGGACCACATATATCTATATGAATCATCTCTAAAGGTTTTGTAGTTGAATATTATTTTGTCTTAAACCTCCTTCTTGTCTATTTTCCATGTCGGCATGACTTACATAGGGTGTTTACAGGTTTAGTGATCTTAGGCATGTTCCTAATTGATTTTTTAGTACTTATCTTTACTAAGTTATCAAAGTTTAGATGTCCCATTCTTTTGTACCAAAGCTAGTTCTAATCCACTTGACTTATAAAACACCTATCCTTATTGATCTCATTCAAAACATAAAAATTATTTATAGTCTTGTCAGCATCTACTATTAATCTTCCTAAACTTGGTTTTCTTATTTCACATCCTTCAACATGAAAATTCAAAGTATGTCCTTGATTTCACATTTTACTAACACTTAGGAAATTATGCTTTAGTCCATTTACATATAACACATTCAAAGTTTTAGTTTTCCCATTGTCAAGACTTAGTATTCCCTTGCCAGCAATATTAATTGTTGTATTATCCCCAAAATTGATTGTACCTTCAGTATTATTCTTCAAAGATATAAATTTATTCTTTTCATCTATCATATGGCTTGAATAACCACTATCTATGTTATTCCATTAATTTTTTGCATGCCTAGAGATATGTGTATTCGACTTATGGCTTGCATAACCTTTTTTCATATTATTTTACATTTATCTATGCATTCATATGCTTAGTAGTATAGCCTATGGGTTTTCCATAGCCTTGGTAGACTTTATATAGGAGGTAGGGTTATTTGTTCATCATCATATCAGAGTATTCATTTCTTATTGAAAGCATTTAGGAGGTTACCCCCTCAAAGTGGTTTATCTATTATTCATAATTTTTGCTATATTTCCATATCATTATGATATAGTGCCATATTTTTCCTTATCTGGTGAATTAATATCATTTCAAGTGGTATCAGAGCATTTATTTGAGCCATAATCTAGTCAAAAACCTTAGATCTTAAAATTTAGATATATCTCACAAACAATTATCAATTTATCTTCAATTATTTTATTAGAGTTTATAATTAATTCAAGTAAGATTTCACTAAAATTTGAGCTCATTTGGATCTATTTTTCAAAATTTGTCACCATTTTAGTTTTTTTTTTCCTAAATTCACTCCATATCTCACAATTTGTAGAATTTTTAAAATTTATTTACATTTTCAGAAACCTTGGAAATATTAGTTTAGGTATATTCTTTGATATTTGTGATTTGAGACTGACATATTTAAAAAAAAAACATGGTCAAAGTTGGGTCAATAGGGAAAAATAAGATTCACCATCAAGCCTTTATATGGTTGGTCCTAACACTTCTAGATGGGGGAAAGGGAAATACACCCCTAAAAATACTTTAGGGTATGACATGGAGTCTAAATCATATGATATGATTTCTTAATTTTAGTGAAATATACATGGCCTAATGCAGAAGGATGTGACAGTCCAAACTCAAATATCAATAATGCAAGGGGAGATTAATGGCATGGATAATTAGTTATAGTAGATCATGACACAATTGGATACCATTTCATCTCATTTAACACTAAAAAACTCTCCACTTTTTCCTTACGGTCCTGCTCCTCTCAATATTAACACTACCAATACGAGGGTAAAACCGATGTTGCCAAAAATAGATGTGAACAAGTTTGATGGTAAGGATCCACTCTCTTGGATCACTACAATTGAATTTATATTTGATCTACACCAAACTCCAAGCTCTCAAAAGGAGGTTGTGTCATCTTTGTATCTAGAACTTGAGCCATTCATTTGGTATCATTAGTTTTGTGATTAAAATAAGAAGACTAGTGTTCTTATCACATGGTCAATATTCTATGATGAACTAATGTCTTACTATCAATATAATGTTTCTAAAAGCTAATTTAACTAGTTATCCAAACTATGAAAAATAGGAAAATTGAATGATTATATTCATCAATTTTAGAATCTATCCTTACGTGTGGAGGATACCACTAAGGCAAATCTGACTAACTTTTTTTTAGGTGGACTAAAAGATAGTATTCAATTAGAGGTTCATATGTTTAGATCCATATCTATATTTAAAACTATACCAAGGGCATTCTTAGTAGAATACAAAGAGATGATCAAACATCATCCTTTCATTATTAGCTAGGAACACATCTTCCCAAATCCATCACTGCCTCAACCTACCAAATTGACATTGTAACAAATTGAGGAGAAACATGACAAAGGGTTATGTTATGGTTATGAAAAAAAATGGATCAAAGGTCATCGATTTGCTGAAAAGAAGTTATTTTACATTGAATCAGATAATGAGGATGAAGAAGATGAGGAGGCATCTAGTGAGGGTTTTGAAGGACCCGAGGATGAAGCTATAGATTCTCAATCTAATGTATCTTGTCATGCCTTTGCAAGTATTTATACTTCTTATATTATTAAGGTGGTAGGTTTCATTAAGAAATAGAAGGTCATGATGTTGATTAAATTGAGTAGTACACACAATTTCATTAATAGTAAGTTGGTTGTTCATTTAATTAGTTTCATCTGCCCAACCCTAGAATTTTATGTCATGATTATAAATGGTGGTACATTTAATTTTTCTAGAAAATGCCATAGTATTAAGCTAGCAATGGGGGATAATTTTCTAGATTATCCTACATGTTATATTCCTATGGGTGGGACTGACATTATTTTGTGAATTTAATGGCTCACCACATTGGGTAATATTGAGATGAATTTCCAAGATCTGTTCATGCATTTTTATTTTTAAGGTAAACTAGTAGGACTATGGGGATTAAAATTTAAATCTCCACAAGTGGTTAGTTCACATCAGATAACCAAGATACTAAAAAAAGGTGTTGAAGGATTTATGGTGCACTTGTTTTCTATTGATCAACAAACTGAGTCTACCCATCCTAATTTACAATAAATATTGGATGAACATTTAAATATTTTTGGGCCCATGCCAAAAGGTCTTCCTCCTAGCCATACCCATGATCATGATATTAGAATCATTCTTGGAAGTATGCCACCTAGCATCCGAAAATATAGATATCATTATGCCTAGAAGAGTGAAATTAAAAAAATGGTATAAGAGTTGTTGGATGCAAGAACCATTCACCATAGCCAAAGTGAATATTTTTCTCCAGTAGTCATGGTGTGAAAGAAGGATGAAGCTTGGAGGATGTGCCTAGATTATAGAGAGCTCAATAATTTCACTATCAAAGATAAGTTTCCTATTCTTATAATTGATGATTTGTTAGATGAATTGTGTGGTGTTGTTTATTTTACCAATTCGATCTTCACTTTGGGTATCATCAAATCTAGATCTGTGAGGAGGACATTCCTAAAACAACCTTATATACTCACAAAGGTCATTATGAATTTTTAGTCATGCCTTTTAGTGTCACCAATACACCATCCACCTTTCAGAGTTTGATGCATATGGTTTTTAGGATATTTTTGAGAAATTTTATACTTGTGTTTTTTTTTTACATGCTTATTTATAGAAAAATTTGGGAAGATCACTTGCAGCATGTGAAAAAGGTACTCTTAGTTCTTGAGCAACATCAATTATATGCTAAACCATCCAAATGTGATTTTGGAGTTTGGGAAGTAAAATATTTGGGTCATATTGTATCACATAAGGGAGTAAAAGTTGATCCTAAAAAATCCAAGACATCATAAAGTGGCAGATTCTAAAGAAACTTAAGCAACTAAAGGGATTTATGGGCCTAATTGGTTACTATCACAAGTTTGTCAAACACTATGGTAGTATTGTAGCACTTATCACGTATTTTTTGAAGAAAGACTCCTTCCAGTAGACTGATATAGCTACCAAGGCATGTGAATAACTAAAAATGGCTCTGTACACCACCCTGGTATTGGCTACTCCATATTTTTATAAAAAATTTATGGTTGAATGTGATGCATCTAGACATGGTATGGGTGCAATACTCATGCAAGAGGGTAGGCCCATTGAATTTGAAATTCATAAAATGAAGGGTAAAAATCAGCTCAAACCCACATATGAGAAAGAGATGATGGCTATTCTACATACATTCAAATAATGGAGACCTTATCTATTGGGTCATCACTTTATGGTAAAGATTGATGATATAGTCTTAAATATTTTTTAGAACAATGGTTATCATATGAAGAACAAAAAAAATGGGTAACAAAAATGTTAGGTTTTGATTTTGAAATAGTCTACAAGAAAGGAAAGGAAAACATGGTGGCCAATGCACTATCTAGGAAAGATAAAATAATTAAGGAATTATTATGTACCATAACCATTTGGTAGGTAGACTGACTCAATTAAGCAAGGTTAGAATGGGAGAATGACAGTACTATCCATGTATAGATTTAGAAGTTGTAGCAAGGTTAAAATGGGATTGAAAATTTTACATGGAAGGGAATGCATTATGGTACAAAGATAGATTATATCTATGTCTGAATTCTCATTTCAAACAAAAAGTCCTTTAATAACTTCATGCATCTCCATTTGGCAATCACTCAGGTTTATTAAAAACCTATCATAGAGTCAAGAAGGATTTTTTTAGAGAGGAATCAAGGGGGATGTACAAAAATATGTATCTGAATGTATGATATGTTAGCAAAATAAAGGTAAAACCATTAAAACCCCAAGTATTTTACAACCCTTATCCATCCCTAGTCAATGATGGGAAAAGGTATCTATGGATTTCATTATTAGATTACCACAATCTGAAGGTAAAAATGTTATCATGGTTATTGTGGATAGACTCACAAAGTATGCTCATTTTTTTCTTTCATTAGTGGCAACTATAATAGCTTCTTCCTTCCTCAATATATTTCATAAATTTCATGGTACTCCCAAGATTATTGTTAGTGATTGAGATTCCATATTCACTAGTAATTTTTGGCCAAAATTATTTGCATGTTTGGGAACACAACTGGCTCATAACTCATCCTCTCATCCTCAATTTGATGGACAAATTGAGGTAGTCAATAAGTGTTTATAAGGTTACCTTCATTACTTTGTGATAGATAAATAAGATAAATGGGTTTAGTGGTTTCCCTTTGTTTCACTATTTTTTTGTTTATTTTTATTTACAAGATTTTAAAAATTTAAAGAAGGGTGACGTAGAAGAACCTAGATGTAGTTTGAACTCTGTGATCTAGACGGTTGTTGAGAACTACTCTTTATCTTGGGAGGATGACCTTTAGATATGAAAGCAACTAAAAAATGGTTTATTAGTTAGGTAGGTGGGTTGATTGCCTAGTGTGAGCTAGATCCAAGAAGTAAATGACTTCTTTAGAGGTTGTCAATCCACCTTTTAGAAAATTTAATGTTATGATTATGTTGATACAAAGGTTTCATATCATAAATGAAAGTACTTAATAAAAATAATTGCTTGTTTTAAAAAAGTAACATTAAATATAAATGCTAAACTATCAAAGTATGGTTTGGGTTGTTGTTACTGGCTCTGTATAGTGATAGAGGTTGAGAAACAAGGTTTTTGGTTGAGGTTAGAAGGTGTTTTAAGCTTGTTGTTTTGGGTGAAATAATATTTCATAGTGACCATTACTGATCAAGGTATGATTGTTAGTAGTCAAAATTGATCGTCACTGATTGATAGGTGGTCGTTGATGGTTAAAGATGACCACTAGTGGTCACTATGGGTTTTGACAAATTGATCTTGGGTGAAGAGGGGACTATGGGTGAGTTATAGAATGGTTTTGATAGGTTAATTGAGGTGGGTTAATGGTTGTGGAGATAAAATAGAACCTCAGATATGTTTAGGTTAGGGTTTTGACATTTAAATGATTAAGAGTGGTTAATGGGTGCTCTAGTGGAGAGGAAGGTGTTTGGATCTATTTAACTCCAACACCAGCAAAGGTATGGGTAAAAGTTTAGAAGTGGGTGCAAGCTCTAAGATACTAAAACCAAATAAATTAAATAAAAAACCAATGTAAAATACTTATCTTTGGTGCTTGATGGTTTGGAGAAGTCCTAAAGTTGAAAGGGAGCCTAGAACTATGTAGGTAGAGTGATGGTACTTGAATCTTTAGTGTTCAAATGTTGGAGTGTCTCCTTAGTTTCTATCTGGTTCTAATTTGGCTCTAGTTTTCCAAGAGTGATTAATAATTTGATCTAAATGATTCTCATTATATCCTCTATCATTCCAACTCTTGAGCATGGGTCTTGGGCTAGTGTTATATAACTATCGATGATTCTAGTCAACCATCACCGGTCGAGGGATGATCATCGATGATTAGGGTGAAAAGGTCAAAGTGGCTAAAATTAGCCACTTAAACTAATGATGTGTTTTTAAGATATTAGGAAATGGTCTAAGGTTAATAAAGGGGATATGGGGATGCATGCATAAGAAGTCTAGGGAGTTAAGACAATGAATTCCAAGGTAAAAATGGTCTTTAGGCTAGGTGTCAATAGGATATCCATGGGTTTGGGTAAGGGAGGTGGAAATAAAAATTAACTAATTTATTTGAATAATTAAATAAGATAAAGGGGTAAATGGGTGAAAAGGGTATTTAATAAATAATTTAATCAAAAGCAAGGTCAAGGTGTGGTTTAAAGGGTAATGCAAAATCTAGAGCCTTAGTGTATGGTTTTTTAGTGTCTACATTTTGCCCCTTTTTGTTGCATATTTTGTATCAACAAGCTACAAAATAAAAATGGAAGGTTGGTAGAAGGTTAGATGCCCTGAGTATGGGAGGAGTTATTCCCCTTCAAATTGGGAATCAATGAGATGAAAATGGAGTTGGGTGTGGGTTTGACAAGTGGATAAATGGGTGATAAAATGAGTAGTAGGTGACAAGGTTGGTTGTTTGGTTGGAGATTGACGCACGAACAAGAATTAAGAATGTGATTAAGTGTGATAGCATAAATCATGTAGAGACTAGGTTGTCATAGTTGAGGTAGGTTGGTAAAATAAAGTTGGCACTAGAAGGACAAGTGATAGGGTAACTAGGCTACAATGTTAGGCATAAATGACATGGGTTACTCCTATAAACTCAAGTCTCCTAGGCAAGGTGTCCAAATTCATAGGGGTCCAAAATTTGGGTGAGCTTATGAAAATAGAATAGGTCATAGGTGTCAGGACCACAAGTGGGTCATGATCTAAGGCACCTAAATGGTCAATGCACAAAAGTAGTGCATGGTTGTAAAGTTTCCAATTATGGAAAGGTATTCAGTGTGGTCAAAATGACCAAGGCAAGGTTGGTCACAAAAAGTGCAAAAGGTAGGCCAAAATGACCAAGGTTGAAGTTATTTAGTTGGTTGGTTAGTTGGTTGGAGAATAAGGTGCTCTCCAATAGGTGTATGGTTTTGGTAATGGTTGCTTGAAAAATGGTTAGTTGGGTGGTTTTCAAATAGATTTCCCCAAGTTAGTGTACCACTTGGTTTGGTTTAGTGGACTTTTTTTTTTAAAAGGGTGAAAATTTGGTGGTTAGGGTTCAATGACTCAAAAAAGACATACACCTTAACAAGTAGTCATGAAAGTAGGAGGAGGCTAAATGCTTCTATTGCCAAAGACCAAAATGGAAATATGGGTGGGCTTTATAAACATAAATGCTTGTTATGCTTTACATTATTGTTGGTTCATTAGTTTAAAAATGTAGCTTGATCACGTAGTGTCAAGTAAGCTCAAAATCCCTTGATTTTGGAGAGGGTAAAAGGGATATGGATAAAATAGGTGGATGGATGGTAGTGTAGCCTTCTTTTGGGGACAACTTGCCCCTTCTTTAGGTGACCTAGGTACCATTATAGATAAATCCATGCTCTTAATGTTGGTGTAGACTAATTAAGGTAGGAAGTATACAAAATGTTGTGTAAAAATGGATTGAAGCCTTCTTTAGGATTTTTTGTTTTTGACTTTTGACTTTTAAATTTAGGTATTTTCATGCTTTTATTTGATGGGCTTCAAAATTTGATCGATGCAGGAAGCTTCCAAGTGATTGCTTAAAAAAAAATTGACTTAGCCATCCATTAAGGGAGTGGTCTAAGCTTTGGATTTGTTTATGTTTAATAGTTGTCCTTCGAGGGAACACTCTACCTTTCCAATAATTTTGATGGTTATTTTACTAATGTCCTTCAAGGGAGCAGTCTACATGTGAGAGATCTTTGAATCAAGTGATATTTTGGTATCCTAAATTTATTTTTATGCTTGTTTTAGACATGGACTAGTCCATATAGATCTAAGGCTTTCCTTTATGGAGGCAAAACCATAGCATAAAAAGGTTCATGATGGGTAAAAGAGGTTTAAGTAAAAATGACCATGAGGATTCATCTTATAAGGGATGAAAAGTATCCATGAGAATCATGCCATGAGTAGAGCTATGGTACCCATGTTTAAGATGAGGCTAACATTATGACAGATAATCACATGATCCTGTTTGAATCAGTTGTTCTTAAAATAAGGAGATGAAGGTGTTGAAAACAAGGGATGAGCTTAAGTTAGAAACAATATGACAAAGAACTTGGTTTAACAAAATAATGAACATGAATGCAAAGCATTGAGGGATTCAAGCTCAAACATGCCCTAGATCTATATATACGTGTAAATGGTTGATGTTAATTAGGAGAGAAGATGTCCCTCAGTTAATTTTTGACACTTGATTAGACATGGAAAATATTCTACATTGATTGAGGTAAGAGGTAAGGTTGGTTAGGTGATGGTACAAAGGCTTGCTTGGCTAAAATGGTGCTTGGTTATAGTTTTTTAGGTAGATTTGAGTTTTTTTGGGTGAAAAGTCAAGGTTCAAGTTAGGCCTTGATTATGACAGTGACTGATAGTCATCAGGGGTTAATCGATGAAGGTTCACTAGATATCGGTGTCAGTCAAGGTTTAATGGTAGAATAAGTCCAAAGGCATGATTTGAAGTTGAAGACTTTGCTTAGGTTTGTTTAAAGGTTGGTTAATCTCAAGGTTGGATTAAGGTTGGATTATTACTAGGCTAGGTGAGGCATAGGTTGAGGTATAAGTGCCAAGGGTTAGTTTTGGTCTTAGGTTGGTGTTAATATAGGCAAGGTAAGGTTGGGTTAAGGGAAAAAAGGTTAAGGTTGAAGTTTTGGCTTATTGCTTTAGGTGACATTGAAAAATGATAAATGTTCAAAACTTTTTGGAGGGAGAGTTCCCCCTATTGCTTTTTCCATGTACAGTTAAGGAGAGAAAAGGATCTTAGGTGAGGAGGCTTGGTTAATAAATAGGGATTTGGGAGGGATGAAAATCAATTCATCCTCCTCCCAAGTTTTGTTAGTTTGTTAGTTTTTAGTTGGTTTGGAGTTCAATTTGTAAGTGGTGGTTCAGGTAATATTTCCTCTATGGTGCTAAGGTGATGGAAACACTACTACAATGGACTTAGGTAGGTTTGGGGTCTATAAATGATGTTGGTAACACCATTATTAAATAAATATGGGTTGGATAAGAGTGTCTAATTGTACCAATGAGGGATCTTAGGTATGGCATGGGTAGCTTGGCTAAAAAGGTGACCAAGACTTTTATCTAATAAATCTTGAAGGAAGGGGTGATTTTGGTGTGGATTAAAAGATAAACTGGTTATGGTTAGGTTAAAAAGAGGATTGATTTTGGTTGATTTATTTGGTTTAGAGATTGGGTTGATTGGTTGAGGGAGGTAGGATGAGTGTTTTATTTGGTTTATTGGTTGGGTTTTATTGTTTGTTTGGTTAGGTAAGGTGAAAAATATTTGACCATGTTCTAAAGGGAATTAAACCAAAGACAATGTCATTAGGTAGATAAAAATAAGCAAATTATAGAATAATTAGATGGGTTGGGTTTTAGTTGAGGTTGGGTTGGATTTAGTTAAGGTATTTTGATTTTAGGTTTACTCCACTAAAAGGGTAGGTTGAATAGGTAGATTGGGTTGGGTTGAGATTTGATCCACTAAAATAGGAAGTGGAAAGGGTGAGGTAATTTTGGTTGGTTCCACTAGAAGGGTAGGTGTAATATGTGTAGGGGTTTTGGTTGGTTCCAAAAAATGGGTAAGTGAAGGAGATATGGTTGGTAGGAGTGACTCCACTTTCCAAGGAGGAGGAAGAGGTAATTTGATTTAAGGTTGATCCACTAAAAGGGGAAGTGGAAGAGGTAAATTGATTTCAGGTTGATCTACTAAAAGGGGAAGTGGAAGAGGTAAGTTGGTTTCCTTAATTATGGCTTCGAAGGAAAGTTGAGAAGGTTCCACTTGGTTAACAAGTGGTTGGGTTAAAGTTGATTCTTCCTTAGTGATGATTTCAAAAGGAATTTAAAAAGGTTGTACTTGGTCAACAAGTGGATTATTTGGGGTTTTGATTATGGTTTCCTTAGTTATAGGTTCACCAAGGACCAAATTTAATTCATGGACCTCATTTCTTTGATGGTTTTTATTATTGGTTTTCACAACAATGGGTTAAGGAAAAGGTTCAATGACTGATTTCTTGAAGACATTCAAGGCTAGGTTAGGGGGAACATGAAGAATATCATTTGGAACCTCCTTTTGATTGATAAGGTTTTGGACAATCATCTTCAAAGATCCACATCTATCTACCAAATGCCCATTTGTGTGATGATAAGCAAAAAATGCATTATTTATAAACCAAATTGGTTTTGGAAGAGAATGATTGATGGGTTTGATTTGAGGAAGTTTAATGATAGAAGCCCTTAAAATTTTGTCAAAGATTGAGGCATATGATTCCCCCAATGGGGTATACTACCTAGGAAGGGGGTGCATCAATGGATCTTGAGGTTATAAGATAATTAGTTTATTTGATGAAGTTGGTTGGTTTGATATGTTGGATTGACTTGATAAGGTTGGTTGATTTATAATTTTTGGGTATGTTTAATAAAATTGCTGGGTTTGAAAAGTTTGGTTGATAGTTATTAGTTTGAATTGATACAATTGGTTGGTTGAATAAGTTTGATAAGTTTAATAAGGTGAATAAGGTGGGTAAGGTGGGTTGATTTGATGAGGTTGATAAAGTTGATAAGGTAGCTAAGGTTGTTAAGGTGGGTTGGTTTGATAAAGTTGATAAAGTTGATAAATTTGATAAGATAGGTTGGTTTGAAAAGTTTAGTAAGATAGGTTAGTTTGATAAGATATGTTGGTTTAAAAAGTTTGGTTAATAGTTGTTAGTTTGATTAAGTGGGTAGACCAAGTATTGGTTTTGAGATAAAGAGGGTTTCCACAAAGTTGGTTTAGGTAATTGATATGTTGTTTGAGGTTGATAGTCTAAAGATTGATAAGGTTGAGGTAGTTGATATGAGGGTTGAGATAGGCAGTCCACAGATTTTTGAGGTTGAGATATGTGTAATGGAGGTGGGTTATGAAAATGGTAAAATAAGTGTTGTAAGGTTGTTAGTTGGTTGTATTTGAGATAAAATGGTTATTGAGAGGTTTTTGGTTGGTTGTATTTGAGATTTTACTGATTGTAGGCAAAGTTAGGTTGATTTTAGGTGAGGTTGGGTTGATTATAGGTGAGGTTGGGTTGTTCATAGGTAAGGTTAGGTTGATTTTAGGGTGGCATAGGAGCATAAGTGGCTCATGATATAAGGTAAAACCTTAAGGCAAAAGGGTTATATTCTAGGAGTCTAACAAAGTTAGGATCTTTTGGAGAAAATATAGGAGGGATCCCAATTGAACAAGGTAATGGAGATGAGGTGGATGAAGGCAAGATGATAGAAAGTTTCCAAGGGGAGTTATATTCCTCAAAAATCAAATAAAGATAATAAAATAAAAATTCAAATAAGATAAAATAGACACTAAAGCATATTAAATCCTAATGTTCTTTTTGTCTCGCTTGTGGCTTATGCCTTAAGTTAGAACTATGTGACTCAACTTTGGTTTTGAAAAGGGTGCTAGAAAATAATTCTAAGAATGGTTTTAGGTAGTTTATACACTCAAGATTTACTATATTATAAATGATACATGGATTGATAGTGGGGACTACCCCCTCACTTCACACACCATAATGATAAGGGTGTCAATTTTTAACCAAGATATATCGAATGCCAAAGATTATACTCAATCGGAGAACTAAGTTTTGGTTTCTCCCCTTGGTAATGTTCTCCAAGTAGGATAGACAAGAGTGAATGGTTATCGTTAGGTGGTGAAATCCTATTTGGGCCTTATGTCGAGTGTTTGATGTTTGATTTGGTGTAAGTGGTTTGGTCTTGTATGTGCAAAGAAGTGAAGCTATGATTAATTTAAGTCATGTGAGCTAATTATGCAAGCAAATAAAATATGAAAGGTTAAATTTTTACCCAAAATAAATTTTTATTTCATTTAAATGAGCATAAAATAAGAAGAAAATCACCTAAATGCAAACTATGAACCCAAGAAAAGACTTAAGTGTCCCACCAAGTGTGATAGAATGTTTCACTATTTTTTTGTTTAATTTTTTTTAGAAGAGATGTAAAACATTAAAGAAGGGTGAGGTAGAATAACCTAGATGTGGTTTGTGCTCTGTGATCTAAATGATTATTGAGAACTCTTTTTTGTCTTAGGAGGATGACTAGCAGATAAGAAAACAACTATAAAATGTTGATAAGAAAGGTTACATAACATAAATGAAAATACTTAATAAAAAGAAATAAATAATTTTCAAAATAAATGTTTGTTTTAAGAAAACAACTTTAAAGATAAATTCTAAACTATCAAATTATGGTCTGGGTTGTTGCTACTAGCTCTGTATAGTGACATAGGTTGAGAAACAAGGTTTTTAGTTGAGGTTGGAAGGTGTTTTAAGCTTGTTGTTTTGGGTGAAATAAGATTACATAGTGACAATCTCCAATCAAGGTATTAACATTGGTGGTCAGGGCTAACTGTCACTAGTCGATAGGTGACTGTTGATGGTTAAAGATGATCATTGACAGTCACTATGGGTTTTGATAGATTGGCCTTGGGCGAAGAGGGGATTGTGGGTGAATTATAAAAGGGTTTAGGTAGGTTACTTGAGGTGGGTTAATGGTCATGGAGATAAAATATAAACTTAGATATATTTAAGGAAAGTTTTTGACATTCAAATGATTAAGAGTGGTTAGTGGGTGTTATGGTGGAAAGGAGGGTGTTTGGAGTTATAGAACTCCAACACCAGAGAGGATATAAGTAGAAGTTTACAAGTGGGTGTAGGCTCTAAGCTACTAAAACCAAATAATTTAACTAAAAAATAGTTTGGAATACTTATATTTTGTTTTTGATGGCTTGGAGAAGTCCTAAAGTTGAAAGGGAGCTTGGAACTATCCAAGCAGAGTGATAGTACTTGAATCTTTAGTGTTCAGTTGTTGAAGTGTCTCCTTGGTCTCTGTCTAGTTCTAGTTTAGCTCTAGTTCACCAAGAGTGATTAGTCATTTTCTCTAAATGATTCATGTTCCATCCTCCATCATTCCACCTCCTGAACATGGGTCTTGGGTTAGTGTTATATAATCATCTGATCTTGGTCAACCATTGTTGGTTGAGGGGTGACCATCGACAGTTAGGGAGAAAAGGTCAAGATGGATAAAATTAGACACTTACACTAATGATGTGTCATTAATATATTAGGAAATGGTTTGATTTTAATAAATGGGATATGGGGATGCATGTGAAATAATTATAGGGAGTTAAGACATTAAATTCCAAGGTAGAAATGGTCTTTAGGCTAGGTGTCAATAGGTTAGCCATGGGTTTGGGTAGGTGAGGTGGAAATATGAATTAACTAATTTATTTGAATAATTAAATTAGCTAAAGGGGTAAATGGGTGAAAAAGGGTATTTAATAAATAATTTAATAAAAAGGGGGGTCAAAGAGTGGTTTAAAGAGAAATACAACATCTAGAGCTCTAGTGTATAGCTTTCTAGTGTCTACACCCTTGGATGAATGGTGGTATAATACTTACAGTGCATAGTTCATCTAAAATATCTCATTTTATGGTGTTGTATGGTTACCATCCTCCATCCCTCATTTCAACCTTGAAGGCCTACATAAAGGTGCATACAACGGAGGAAAACCTTCAACATCAACATGAAGTCCTTGCTAGTTTGCATGAAAATTTAGGGTTGGCCTAGAATCACATGAAGCAATAGGTAGATCAACACAAGAGTGAGAGGTATTTTTAAATTGGTGATTAGGTATTTTTTATCTTGAATCCATATAATAATATGTCCTTGAAAAAAATAAAAAGGATAAAAAGTTGTTTCCCAAGTATTATGGCCCTTATCAAATCTTGTAAAAAATTGTTAGTGTGGCCTACAAACTAGAATTTCCTCCATCCACTCACATTCATCCAGTATTTCATGTAGCTTACCTTAAGAAGGTCATTGGACACAAGGTTACCACTCAAAATAAGTTACCAAAATTAGATGAGGAAGGGAGGGTTATTCTTGATCCTAAAGTGGTTCTTCAAATGTACACTAAGCAGTTATGGTCCAGACTGATTATAGAGTCTCTGATCAAATGGAAGAATCTCCCTTATGAATATGCTACCTAGAAGGATGAATCCTTCATTCAACAATATCCAAGATTACTTCAATGTTGAGGATAAAATTGTTTTGAAGTGAAGGGGAATGTTATGCCCTTAACCATTGGCATGTCTAGGGATATGTGTAGCTAACTTATGGCTTGTATAAACCATTTGCATATTATTTTACATTTATCTATGCATTTATATGATTATTAGGTTGGCATATGGGTTGTCCATGGCCTTGGTAGACTATATATAGGAGGTAGGGTTATTTGTATATCACCATATTAGAGTATTCATTTCTTATTTCAAGCATTTGGGAGGTTTCCCCTTGAAGTGGCTTATCTATTATTCATATTTTATGCTATATTTCTATATTTTTGATTATTTGGTGAAGTAATATCATTCTATTCTATGTACCATTTCAAACTCTCATCTTGAATGTGAAAATCAGTTTGTGCTAACATGGATTCTTCTTTTTTTGGACTATCATTTTCTTGATCCTTCTCAGTATTTTTAAAGGTTTTGACTTCTTATCAATTTGAACATACACCTTACTATTTCGAATAGGGGATTTTACATAAGCCAATCTATATAATCTTGTAATATGTCCAATTCTATTATAGTTATAACAAATCACACTACTTCTATTGATATTTGACCTTTGGATAAATGACTTTGAGAATTTTTTTGGAAATACATGACCATTCATATCACTTCTCCATGAATGATTATTTATATAATTTTATCTATAATATAGAGCTCTATGCCTAAACTGATTACAAGAAAAACAATAGTCATATAAAGAATTCATGTATCTTATTGCATTCAATTACCTGATAGGAAATGATCTCTGAATATTTTTGAAATGTGTTTTGACACTTATATTATCTTTAAGAGGAGCAATAATCTTCTTAACATGTCCTGAACTCTGACTGTCATTCACAATCTCAAAATTTTTTGAGATCATTAACATGTGTCTTTAGCTTATTGATATTCTACTCTTACTTACTACTCTTCTAGTCATCCATGTATCCAAGGCATGTCTTAATGAGAGGTGAGTTTTGACTATTCAATATGTCATCAATAATTCCATTTCTCTTTTAAAACTTTTGATTTTTTTTAAATTTGACTTTGAATTATTCTATATCTAACCTCAATGAACCTACTCAAATTTGTACTCATTGCGCTCTCCTTCCTTGGACTTAAAACTTGCATTTTATTCTTCTAACTGAGTCTTGATATTGTTGATGACCTCCTCAGCTTCCTTAGTACTCTTAGTTATCTTAGTTTCCAAGATACATATATGTTCTTCATGAATTTTGACTAGAGACTACAACTTTTGGTTTTTCCTTCTTTGACTCTTAAATTCATCCAAAGCATTGATAATTTCTACCTCAAGATCAACCTCAGCTTATTCTTCATCAACTTCTTCATCATCCATGAAGACTTATTCTTTTGAACTATTCCCGTCTTCAACTTAAATGGTCATGAACAAATTTCCATCACTTATATAGTCTGAACTGTAGTCATCATTGTCTGATATATCTTTATCACTGACTTTAGAAGATTTGTTGTCTTCTTTTGAATATAAACTCTTTTTGTTATTGAATAACTTTTTATTATAGTCACCTTGCTTGAAATTTTTATTGCTCTTGTCATACTTGTTATAATTATTATTCTATTTATCATGTTCTTCATCATAATCATGTTTTTATTTTTGAGGACACTTGGTAGCAAAATGACTAATCCTACCACAATTGAAAATTTTGAATGGTAGCTTGCCTTTGTACCTACCTGGACCTTTTCTCAGTTTCCTCAAAACTAAGGATTTAGTTTTATCTTCATCAAAATTAGTTTCAATATTAATTTCAACCTATTTGATTTGTTTTTTCTTTTTAACCTTGAATCCTACTTCCCTTTTGGAAGATCTTCCATCATTAGTCCTTATCTCATAGGTAGTACGTATTCCATGAAACTCATCCATTTGTAACTTGTTTAAGTATTTTACTTTTCAAATGATGACACCTTTGAGTCAAATCTTGGGGTTAAGGATATTAGAACCTTTTGAATAATAGTTGACTCATTAACCTTTTCTCTAAGACCTCTGATTATGTTGACTACTTCATCAACTCTAAGAAGATATGATACAATATTCTCTTCTTACTTCATATTTAGCATTTCAAATTGTCATCTATAGGTCTAAAGCTTTGATAATTTTACCCTGGTGTCACCTTCATATTTGATCTATAACTCTTCCCAAAATTTTGTAGATGACTCACATTGCATCACCTTGAAAAACTTAGATTCTACCAATCCACACAATATATCATTCTTAGCCTTTGAATTATTATCATTTTCTTTCTTTCTTGCAATGTAAATTGGAGGAGTTTGAGGGATAGTGTATACACATAATATTTTACAACTTTCATCAATTAATGACACTTTATATCTTGTAGGAACCTGTCAAGTCTCAATATCTTTGAGTGCACACCCTAAGTGGTATACCAGGAAAGGGGTGGATAGACCATTAGTGCTTCACATGATTATTTTCCCTTTTACCACATATTATCTACACACTTGTCTCCTAAAACCATTATCCCTAATCTTATTCTTCTCTATTATACCCTTTCCAATCACTTTCTACATTTTTTCCTCCTTTTCCTCATATTAATCCCTTTTTGTCAATTGATTGTACTAGGTTGACTGGGTTTAGCCTGTATAATTTTTGGGTTATTTTCACTTAGTAATTATTTTGGCCTTTGGATGACCTAGCTCATGACCTAGTGAATTATTGTTTGAAATTATGCTAGGTCTATTAGGTATACCTTCTCAAGATTTTAGGAAGGGTTAAGGGTCAAATATGTCTATATATACAAGTTCATTTCCTTCATTTCTTATGATAATAAGAAGAATAAGTAAGAGTGAACAAACATATACTTATTGACCATTCTACTTGAGAATAAAATCTTAGTGTTCCATACTTTCTTTGGAGATATAGATCTTGTCTTATGGAAAAGTATTTTGGATGCATTGATAGGTTATGTAGCCTAGAGCTGATTTATTCTTGTCATTTTTACATACCATAACAAACTCTTATGAATCACCTTGGCAAAGGGAGATATTGAGGCTTGACAGGTTCATATTCAAAGGTAAGTATTCCTAACTTTGTTTCTCCTTTATAAGAGTATATAGATATGCATTTGTACTTATCTTCCATGCATTAGGATTTCATATACATTGATGTGATTATATGTCTTATATGAATATTTAGTTTTATTATTTTTAACCCCCACTTTGTGCCACAAGCGTTGGTGAGCACTAGATTAGATTTACTTTACTTGATATTAGTTTAGGTGAAATATAAAAAATCAAGACTCCCTTAGGGTTATTACATGATTATGATTATGTGGAAGCTTTGGAAACCTCCCTAGCATGGTGTATTATAGTAAGATATCCCCAAAGCAAGCCTAGTGGATGCCCATATTAGTCGTGTTACCACTTAAAAAATGTATCCCTAATTAGAAGTGTATGGTATGATCTATCTTCTCTAAGTCAAGATTGATTTATAGACATTATGCATTTATAATTGCATACATTTTGGTAAACTTGATGTGAGTCTAAACTTTATAGGTTTTTCTTCACTTATTTCATCATTTCATAATTTTATTTTTCATATATTTTTTATGTTGAGTCAATTGTATTGACACAATACTAACATCTATGTGCAAGTTTAACACACAGTCGCATCAAAATGACACTATTTTCTTTGTGCAAGTTTTCTAGACTTCTAGTTAAAATTACTGGGTCAACCTAGTCAACCCTATACATTTTTAGGCATCATATTTAGCATACTAGGTTGACCCAATCAACCTTATACATTTTCAAACTATTAGTAAAAAATTTCTACAAAGTTTGGTCGACCCAGGGGAGATAATTATTAAAATTTACAAGTATTAATTAAGGTTCTTCAATAACAATTTCACTTCTCTGCATCCTCTAACCCACTAAGGTTCCTTTCTATCCCTTATCATTTATAGCATTTGTTATATTTCAATTTTTTCATAGTTCATAGTCTTTAAAACTACCCCTGTACAATCAACTAGGTCAACCTTGTCGATGTTGTTATGTATTCTATGTGCAATCTTGAAAGCTAGGTTGACTCTATCGATGTGGTTCACTATCAGACTTTTTGCTTCTACAATATAGAGGTGACACTATCGACCTTATTTTTTATTCTTTGCATACACTATTGACTAAAATGATACTGTACTATGTTTCAAAGTTGGAATTAACCCTTATATGCTAGTAATTAGCTCACACTTTCTTTTTTTGTTTCTTGCATCATCAGAATAAATCACATAGTCTAATTAGGTAGTTTTTTTAATATACCATTTAGTTTCACTATTTTATCTTTTATGTACACACTACCAAATCACAAAATCTTAAAAAGAATTTTATCAATTGTCTATGAAAGGCCTACTTATTTTGATTTCATCACCAAGGGGGAAGTTAACTTGGTTTTTTGGCCAAGTATAAACATGTGGTTAATGGTATATATTTTATATACACCTGACACCCTTATTGTTGTGGTGTGTGAAGTGAGGGGGTAGGCCCTAATACCAAGCCTATACCATTCATAACACAGATCCCTTTCAACCCAAACATCCTAAATCCATCCTTAGATTGCTTTCTAGTTCCTTACAACCAACTTCCTATCATATCTAAAATTATACTCTAATAATCTAACAACATTTAGATTGACCACTTAGTTATCTTTTAATTTCGAAGTTGATTACTTGCCCTTTGCTCAATTGTATGTTTCATTGAAAAACTTGCATTATCTAGTGTTGGTGCAAGGTTTTATGTTGTGTGCCTCAGTTAGATCAACCTCATTGATCTAATTGATTATGTGTTTCCTTTCATTTATTACTTTCTTAAATACTTGCAAAACATTTCTCATCTTAGTACATAGTCATTTCTATCAACACAGTATCTTATAGACTATGTATTATTCCCTATCTATTATTTTAGGTCAACCCAATCAACCCTATACACTTTTTTAGCCTCTATATATTGTGCTAGGTTGACCTAGTTGAATCTATACAAATTTTAGGGCATATTTTCTATGCTAGTTTGACCTAGTTAACTTTGTATAGTTTTCTATCACTTCCTATTTCCCTATTTTTCATCTCTCTTACTTGGTTAGTCCTTCTCTTTCATCATGAACTTTCTATTTGAAGATAATACTAAGTTGAATTTAATAGACATGATGAGTTTTACCAACCCTCATAGGGTCTCCAATAAGCAGAGTAGGGTTACTCTCCTAGATGAGAGTGATGTTCATATATCTACTTACACAACAAAATATGGGACCCCTCCTCATTCCTATTCATATCACAATCCTCTTTTCTCACTTGAACATCAACTTGAATTAGAGTATACCCCTGAAATGCTCTTCTTTATCTCTAAATTTCCTCAACATCGAGGAAAGGATCTTTCTAGCTTTTACCACCTCATGATTAGTGGTCAAGTTGAAGATCCTCATTCACCTTCTCCTATATTCTCACAAGGATTTGGGGGTACTAATTTATTTGATTTTATACCTCTTCCCTTGATTATGAGCCCTTATCATACCATGACCTCTTCTTTTGTAACCTCTTCTACCTCCATGCCTAGTATAACTACTAGCATGGTAGGTTCTACATTTAGTGAACCTTTCCTAAGTTCCACTCTCTATAATCCTTCCACTAATACATAATTTTATACCCAAGATAATCATGCTTATATTGCTTCCTCTTCTCAACCCTTCACTAGTCCATTTTTTTCCACACAAGCAAATTTTACCACTAGTGCCTCGCATTATAATAGTTCATATCAAGCTCCTATCAACACCAATAGTGGTACTCAAGCCACTCCTTCCAAATCTAATGCTTCAAATAATTCTAACAATGCTAATCAAACCTACCAACTCTTGTTACAAACACTTAATCAAATGAATAATTTTTAAGCTCATAATACAAATCAAATGACGAGAATGCAAAATCACTTTCTCCATCTTCAAACTCATCCTCAAACAACATCTTGGGGCACACATAATCAAAATGTTCCCCCACCTCATTTTTGAAATTACCATAACAATCTCATCCCTCAACATCCTTTGGTCAAAAAAATCATTAAGCATCTTCAAAATGAGCCTCTTACCACTCAAATTGCTAATATTTATATAGGAGGTATCACCCTTATAATTTCTTACAATGGGTCAACTGATCCTTCTCTTCATCTCAAACCATTTAGAAATATTTATAAGGATTAGGTCAAATTTAATACCTTTTCCATTACCAAGATCTTAGCCAAAAATCTCATGGGTGATGCTTTACATTGGTACAACCAACTTAAAACTCATTATATTACTATATTGGAAGATTTATTAAATGTTCTAGTCTAAGATTTCTAAACTAGTGATCTTCATAAAAATACTTTGGCCCACTTTATAAATTACAAGCAACTTGAAAATGAAACTACACAAACTTTTGTTAAAAGGTGGAAAACATTGTCCAATAAATGTGAACATAACATGGCTGATGATAACCTTTTCCATCTCTTTACCAATGTTCTATTTACCAAGTTAAAATATTGGGTCCGCACTCTCTCTTCACATACTTTGGAGGAGGCTAATAACCAAGCTAAATGTTAAGATTTCTTTATGCTACAAACTCTTCTGACACCATTCACATTATTAAAGCTATTTTTCCTAGCCAAACCTCATAACCAACTCCCCCTTCTCAACAATGTACCAATCCTAATTTATCTTCACCTAATAACATCAATGTTCAAAAACCTTTATCTTCAACTAAATTTATAAAATGTCTAGCTAAGCCTCTTCCATGAGAACTTGATCCCACTCATCTTATGAAATATTGGTATGATCCCAACAAGTTTTATTAGTTTCATGCTAGTTGGGGTCATTCTCATGAAACATATAGGTATCTTCATAATTTAGCTATGGATTCTATTCTTGGTCCTAGTATTCATCATGACTCTATCACTCAAAAATGTCAACAAGCCTATGACATTACTTTTAAGGCTCATGAAACTAATACTAAATCTCAAGCCTTGAATTGAGCTAATACTCATTTGGCTATCTATAAAGACCCTATAACTAGTAATCAGCCTAGTCAAGATACCCTATACAATCCCACCCCTTCCACCAACAATGTATAAAGTCTTGTTGACCTAAATCCTAAAGAGAATTTGGTTATTATGACTAATATATGAAGGGTGGCTTCTTTTATTGATCCTCAACCTATCTACACTCCTCCATTGTCCTAAACATTTCATGTTATCTAAGATTCTTCTCCAATTCACTTAAATGAATTAGGTCAAGATGACCTTATAACCTTTGATGATGAAATTCCCACTCCTCCTTTGGATAACACTTCTCATTCTATTTCTACTCTCCCTTCATATTTTTTACCTAACACTCATGATAATCAAGCTTCTATTAACACTTATTCTACCACCTATCAACCTACACCTGAACTAACTAATTCACCTTATCAATATAATTTGTAACCTTATTATAAAGCTTCTCCTTATTATCAACACAAATTCTAATGCACTTTGGATCCTACTTATGAGGATGTTATTAATAACTATGCACCTATTTCTAACAATCTCCTCATGGGTTATGATGAGTGGGATCCCATCATAGAGCTCACTAATCTCCCATCCCAAATTCCATTTTTTGAGCTTATGAGTACCTTTCTATGTCATCAAAACCATCTCATGCAATTATTGTTTGAAATGAACATCTCTCATCCTCACCTAGTAGGATGTGAACTAACCTTATCTAGATCTGAAGATAGCATATTATAATAAAGTGAAGAGATGTCCATCCATGTTGATGAAATAATAAACACTTGTATTTCCTTAAAATTTCAAATTTGATTCTATGATTCTTGATGATATTATGCTTTGTGCAAATGATCTTCCTCTATTCATTAGTGTTCAAATTAGTGATATCCAAGTCAAGTGTGCCTTGATTGATGAGGGTTTCAACACCTGTGTTATCTCTCTTGATTTGATCAAAACCCTTAGATATTCTGAATGTAATATTAAATCCACACACAACACATGAAAAAGATATGATCAAAGGCAAATGTCTCCTTTAAGTTATGTGTGGCTTCCCATTACCATCCCACATCTCATCATTTGTGTGAAGGTGATGATATTTAATTTTCCTTTATCTTATAACATCCTGCTTGGTATTCCATGGATTCAAAATATGAGAGCTATTGCTTTTTTTACCTACCAATGCATTAAATTACCTCATAATGGAACCATCTATAGGATTCAACATGACATTAACCCTTATAATTTTGAATAATTCTAAGACCATGGTGTCTTCAATATTCCTACTCTTGAACCATTGCCCAGTGTTCTATTTTTTGAGTCTGAATGATTCAACTTTCCCATCAATTCTACTTGAGGTTACATCGATCATCCTAAACTCATTGGGAATATTCCTCTTAACCTCTTAGATTTTTATGATGATGAGCCTAATAATATCAACCTAAAGATTAAAAATTCTAATATTTTATCTCATCTCATCTCTTAGCTTCCTACTTCATTGTTGCCTCATTCTCACAAACCTCCCTATGATGATATTCCTATTGTATTGACTAAGACTTGGCCTTATATTCATCACACTTCATCAAATGACACAATCATCCCTACCTACATCATTGACATTCACATACTTGACTATGATGATGGTTACACCTTAGATGATCCATTCTTAGGTGATCTTGTTCAGGCTCATGATGTTGATATGATTAGTTATCATTATTTTTAGCTTCATTATTTTAGTACTTCTTTCTATATTCCATCAATTATAGTTCTTAAATTTAGCATTTTCCCTCTTTATCATAGGGTAGAGATGGTACAGACACCTCTAGTTTTTGAGGAACCTCATAAGAGTATGCTTATGAATCATGCTATGACTGGGCCTTACCACTTTGCAAGGTACCCTGACCCCTATAGATTGCTTATCCCTAAGATGCTTGTAACCATTATTCAGCCTTCTATAAACCCTACCCCTCCTTTAGTAAATCCCACATTAGAGCACATTCCTACTCTACTATAGTTGAGTTCATTCTTATTTCCATTATAGTTGAGCCTATTTTTGATCCCACTATTATTGATTTTATCCCTAATTTTAATCCCATTGCTCCTTCCCTTGAGCCTAATATAGTTCCTTCCCCACCATTACCATCCCTTGGTGAAGGTTTGATTCCTTTACCTTAGATGGATTTATTACCCACAAAATGGGTTGATAAACCTTTTCAAACTCCTTTGGCTTTTGTTACACCTCTTTTTATGAGTACTTGTACCAATCCTACTCACAAGCATATCTTTTGCTTCCATGACATAGATAATCATTCATCCATGCATTATCATAAGATAAAAAAATATATTGGTACTTTGCATCCTTCTTCTTCTTAGTCTTCAGATAAGGTCATACCTCCATTGAAGGTATCACATGAGTATATGCCTAAGTATGGAGAGTTGTATTGTCTTTGGCATCAATGTGGCACCCATCACACTGATCATTGCCACATCCTTCAACAACACCTTAAAGATCACCTTATAGCTATTCTTAGACCTTCTACCATTCCTCCCACAAGTCACTCCCTTAAGAAGGCTCCCCATTCTTCTCCCATGGTTCCACCTCTAGTGGTTCCATCCCCTCTTGTGGTCCCTTCATCACTTTCTATTCTTCCACCTGTGAATCCTTCACCCGTGGATCTTCCCTCACCTGTGGATCCTTCTCCACCTATGAGTCCCTTACCCATGGATCCTTCCCCACAGGTGATTCTTGAATCTTCTATAGAGTCTACTCCTATGAATTATTCTTAGCATCCCTTACCTACTATCACTCCTCATCATGATCTATCTAACATTCCTACTTTTTCTATTTAGGAGATTAGATGAGAATTATTTTCCCATTTTTCACTAAAGATAGATGAGATATTAGCATCAGTTCATGTCTAACTTCATAGAGATGTATCAGATGTTCTAGATAATATGTGTGGGTAAATCTATCAGTATTTATGAACACATATATGGTGTTCTTACATAATCATTTTGGATTGGATGTATGCTACAATATTATCTTTATATATTTGTTATATCATTTGACATTGTGTCAAATTCTTATTTATATTACATGGCAACTTTAATTTCACACTTTATATTACTTATACTATCATTTCCATTTGCTTATGAATGTCTTATTTATCATTTATTTATTTTTATTCTTGAGTTTCTTTCTTAAAAACTCCCTTGTTTTTCTTTTCCTTATTATTTGATTTCTTATCTCTATTTTTCATGGATAATTGTCATTATGACTTGGTTATACAAACCTAGTTCCTTTTATTTATTCCCTATTTACCATGTGATTAGTTAAAAAATAATTAATATCACTATATTCTCCTTTTTACCATTCCACTTTGGATCTCCTTTATTCCCTTTATTTCATTTTCACAAACTAAGCATATACATGGTTGAGAATTGAAATAACATGTTGGTTCATTATCAAGCCTAAGTGTCCTAGTCAATCTTGTATTTGGTTACTTAGCTTCCTTTTGCCTAAGATTATAGCTCATTCATGTGTATCACTCTCTCTCATGTTTGGTCATTCCAAGTCTGTATGGAAGAGGAATCTTAAAAATCCTTAAAACATTCAAAATCCAAATCATTTAACAAAAGGCAATAATACAAAAGGCAAAAACATTCAAAAATTTTAAAAGTCAAATCACACTAAAAGACATGATTCAAATCAAATCTCCATATTTGGCCTCACAGTAGATTCGAGGTCCATTAGGGTGCAGTAGGATAGTAGATTAGTAAAGGAGAATTAAAAAAATATTTTAGTGCTACCTACTTTATCATGCAAGTACCCAATCTTTGCAGTAGACCGACGGATCTATAAGGGATCCTAAGGAATGGGAAACACATCATGGGAAGGTAGGTCCATTTTAATTTTCTTTTACTAATATAACTTCCTAATTTAATCTTAGTAGCATGTTTATTTGCCTATAAATATTTGTGTCTATAGCGAACAAGTTACCTTTATGCATTGATGGTCACTAGTCACTTAGTGTATTTTCATGTCCTTAATATGCCTCTTATCTACTAAGGTATTCTAATAAGACACCTAAGTCATGATTTTACATTCCCTACATTACTCATATTTCATCTCGAATAAAAATTATGTTATTCACTAATCACTCCCCTTGGGATTCTATTTGCAAGTTGTATTGTAAGACCATGGATAGGACCTAGCCTTTCTCACAAATTAACACAATTTCACATTCCTATTACCAACATCTTTTGTTACCATATTTTCACATTTATTCCATTTCATTGGTTTTTCCTTTGTGAGTTGTAGTGCTAGACCACGGATAGGACATGGCCTTCCTCACAAAAGTTTCTAATAATCTAAGTCACAATTAAAATTGCATGTGTCAAATATGCTATAAGATATGATAAATTATGAAGTTACACATCATTGACATGATTTTCAACTTGATTTATTATATTTTATGCTTACTTCATTTCTCTTTCACATCTTTTATCTTTTTATTTTTTAATTGCATGTAAGAATCCAACCATCTATTGAATTTTTCATACTTCCTAACTTGAATTAGTGTGATAAATTTAACACCATTTTTTTCTAATTTTTTTATTCTTTTATACTTCCCAACATGATTTAGTATGATTGACTGACTTAATTGATTTTATTTTTATACCATTTTATTCATTCATGTGATTCCACTTTATTACATTATTTTCATACTTCCCAATGTGATTTAGTGTGATTTTACTTATTTTAATTTGGTGCCAATTTTTAGTTCAAAAATAAAAAAATTTACCACCTTTTTAGTTATTTGTACGTAGTCAATTTTATTATCATTACACATTTACCAACTTGAAATAGTGTGTAGTACATTTTTGATTGATCATATTTTACTAAGTCACTTTTGCCTATTTTTTTAACCATGAATGTGTTCTACATAATGCTAGAAAAGAAACCACAACTCATATATTTCCCATAGTATATACAACAATAGCTAAATACATGTGTTAGAAAGAAATATATCCAAGCATCAACAACCATGACCATAATGACAACATATACAATCAACATCCAAATACCAAAATAAGACATACATACATACATACATACATACATACATACATACATACATATATATATATATATATATATATATATATATATATATATATATATATATATATATATATATATATATATATATCATTAATTTTTAATACAAAAATCCAACCATATATAAAGCTCCAACTCTATGGCTAGGCCCCATCCTACCTGTCTTGTGTCCTAGCCATGTTGCCTATAGATGCCTTGGTTTGACCTGTCCAAATAGAATACTATAAATATGTTGCCTAAGATCTTATTCTTGATACCTATCCCTATAGATGAGCCACCTAAGCCTATACCTTTTCCAACTAGGCTAGGGTCACTCAATGTGTTACTCTCTCCTACTCTTGTACCTGTGTCATATGGGTCAAGGTCACTAGATGTGTCTCTCTCTCCTGGGCCTATACTTGTCCCATATGTGTCATATTCACTATATGCACAAATATATCCTTAACCAAGGCCTACCATACACATGATTCTCCTACACCCACCTTTATTTGTGGCTACATCCCCTCTCTATGCACTTTAAAATACCTCATGACCTCTCTAGATAGTCTAAATGAGCTTGCCTGAGTTGGGGTAGATGGTACCCTAGGATCTATTAGTATAGTGGGGTCTTATGGCATCAGAGCCTCATCTAAGATATCATGAAGTAATAACCTCAATTAGGACCACCATTTTGTCTCCTCATCCTCTACCACACCTATAAAAATCATACCAAATATATATTAGATCATTGATATATCTCAAAATCTATCTATCTTGAGTCTATTTTCAAATAACTTAAAGCAAAATTTAACTATCTCTTATTACCTATCTATATGTCAGCCACTATTTTCTTTCCATCTGCATGACCATTGAGCATGGTATCCCCATCTTCATAACATTTGAGAACCTCGTATGTAAGTCACCACCTAAAAATAAATCCTATAATCACAACTCATGCCTATCTCAACCTACGCCTGGATGGTCTCTCTATCATCCAACTCTATTTTTTGAATTGTTAAATGACCTAGAATTGTGATTATGTAGACAATATTTTAGATTACTATATGAATATCTTCTAAAACTTTTGATTTTTAAGTACACCAAATGTGCTTCACATTAGACACCTTCACTTTTCTTGTAATCTACTTCTTTATCTATAGCACTAAGGCAAGTAAAGGTATGTGTTTTTCAATTTTGACCTTTCATTTGTATTATTTGATACTTATTATATATTACTTAGCATCAACATTATGTGTTATCATGTTCTATTCCCAAAGCACCATCTCGTGTTGCACTCATATAACATGTGATAAGCTTTTAGTGGGGCATATGTATACACATAATATTTTCAAAATTTTATCGATTATTAACACTTTATATCTTGAAGGAACCCATCGATTCTTAATCTCTCTGAGTTCATGCCTTAAGGGGTGCATCAAGAAATGGTTGGGTAGACCATTAGTGCTTTACAATATTGTTATCCCTTTTGTCACTTGTTATCTACACACTTGTCTCCTAAAACCATTAACCCTATGATTTTTCTTCTCTATTGTACCCTTTCTAGTCATTTGATATATTCTATCCTAATTTTCCTCACATTAATCCCTTTTTTTTTAGTTAGTTGTACTAGGTTGACTAGATTAACCCTTTATAATTTTTGAGTTATTTTCACTTAGGAATTAATTTGGCCTTTGGTTGACCTAGCTCATGACCTAGTGAATTATTATCCAAAATTGTGCTAGGTTGACTCGGTGAACCCTATCAACTAAGATTTTTGGAAGGGTTAATGTTCAAATATGCCTCTATATACAAGTTAATTTCCATAATTTATTATGAGAATAATAATAAGTAAGAGTGAATGAACATCTACTTATTGACCATTCTAATTGAGAAGCAAAGCTTAGGGTTTGATAATTTCTTTGGAGATATGGATCTTGTCTTGTGGAGAAGTATTTTGGATGCACTAATAGGTTATGTAGCGTAGATCTTATTTATCCTTGTCATCCTTACATACCACAATAACCTCTTGTGAAGCACCTTGGTCAAGGGAGAGATTAAGGCTTGACAGATTCATATTCAAAGGTAAATATTCCTAACTTTATTTCTCCTTTGTAAGAGTAGATAGATATGAATTTTGTACTTCTCTTCTATGCATTAGGATTCCATATACGTTAGCATGAGTATATGTCTTCTATGGATATTTATTTTTATTATTTCTAACCCCCACTTTGTGCCACAAGCTTTGGTGAGCACTATATTAGATTTAATTTACTTATTATTAGTTTAGGTGAAATATAAAAACTCAATACCCCCTTAGGGTTATTGTGTGATTGTGATTGAATAGAAGATTTGGAATTCTCCCTATCATGGTGTATTGTGGTAATAGATCTCCTAATCGAGTCTAGCAGATCCTCATATTGGTCATGTTCTTAATAAATATATTCCCAATTGAAAGTGTATGGTATGATCTATCTTCTTTGAATTATGATTGATTTATAAACATGATGTATTTATGATTGCATACAAATAATATACCCATTTACAAATAACTACCAAATGTCAAACCTAAGAGTCATCAAATAGGTCTTTATCTTAATGCTCCAAAAGGCATAATTGGTTCTAAAGAATAAAGGGGCCTTGTTTGTTAAAAACCCTTCTTGTACTTGATGACTAGACATTGTGCTTCATAGGATCTACCTTTCAGCTATCAATCCTGACCTTGAAGGACCTGCTATAATACCAATTATTATAATCATATCCACTTAAAGAGGGGGGGTGAATTAGTGAGATCTTAAAACTTTATTTAAATTATTTATTTCATTAGTCAAGAATCAATAAAAAATCCATAGAGCAATCAAACCACAATAAATAACATAAAGACATAACAAATGATATAGGTAGGAAACCCTTAAAGGGAATAAAACCCACATTAATCACTACATGGCCTACATGTCCTAAAATAGATATGCAATGAGTCAACAATATTAATGAGCACCAACTCAACTTGAGGACCAAACCTAAGTAGTAAAGCACCAACTTGATAAAAAGATTCAACAAGCATCAACATGCTAGGAATCACAAACTCCTTGATTTGTAGATATCAAGCTATAGAAGGCTTCAACCCCCTTTGCCAAGCACCAACTCAACTACTTTAGATCATCCACCTTTATCAATTGATTCTATCAATAAATGATGGTATGATTATACTTTCTCTACTTATCAATCTTAGATTCATTCTATTTTTTTCTGCTTATCAATCTCATATTTACTAGGCTCTCATTCTTTACTCTTTATTTTCAAATACTCTATCCTCTCTGCCTTCTCTACTCATCTCATTTTTGTGAATCATTTCATGTTTTCATATTCATGCCTTCTCTGACCATCTATTCTTTAGCATACCTCTACTCTACTACTTATCAAATTTATATAATTATCCTCTCTGGCCATCTATTCTTCAATAAACCTATGATTTTCTCCTTAGTGAATTTATATAATCATCCTCTCAATTTCACCCATTAAAAATATAATTTGATCTTGCTTATATACAAGATAGTGATCAACAACCTCTTGAAATTCAGCCAAAAAAATTCTATAGTTAGATATATAATGATTTATTCTCTTTGAAAACATAATTCACATTAACTTATATAAAATATCACTCACGTAGGTTGGCCTGAGTGAAAAAAAACTATAATCAACTAAATAATCATTAAAATACATTGATATATAACTTCCAAACAAGTTTGTAGTAGTCTTGATGCAATTTGTAGAAGCTCTAATGTAGTCCATAGTACCCCTAATGCATTCCATAACAAACCTAATACAATATGTAGCAAACTTGATGTAGTCCATAACAAACCTGATACAATCCATATTTGCTCACCCAGTAGCTTTAGACACAATCTTATTCTCCATAATCCTTAATTCACATTTCTTCACATAAAATAACTTATTCAATGGTATTTAGTCTAAATCAATTATATAGTTTATTTTTGTGTCTCCATATGATGTAAACTATAGATAAGAATTCTCTTGGATAATTCTATACTTCACCAAAAACAACTTTCATGGCAAGCTACAGACCTAATCAGTAAATATGGAATCTATATAAACTATATACTCTTATCATTAGAAATACCTTAACATCAATGACCATATTTGTTACTGAATAACAAACCCTTCAACATCAATTACAACATCTCAACAATTAGTTTTATAGAAATCCACTTGCATTCGAAGTATATAAACCTATTTTTGAATATCCCTAATAGTTTTCATCATAGATATAAGATAATCCATGAGAATGGTGGTGTTTGACTTAGGTGTTACCATTAATTCTAAACCACCACTTCTTTTGGATCTAGGCATATGAGTATCATCATCATCATCATCATCATCATCATGGATAATAAGTGAAAGTTCATAATCCTTGAACTTAGGATGTTTTGGTAATGGTTTTTTCTCTTGATGTGCATCTATGTGTACCTCAATATGTAGTACCTTTTTTGCATATTGAAATGGAGGAGCCATTGTACTTGAATCACTTATTTCATAAGTGTATATATGTTCAAATGTAATTCATTATTTAGGTGGCATCAATATAGGAATGCCTTTGGTTTCAATTTTATTTTGCAAAATTTGAAATCTTTATCATCGATAGGTATTGTTAATAAAGTCCCATCATATATGAATTTTACACATCTGTGAAGTGTATAAGGGATGAATTTTATTGAATGTATCCAAGGTCTACCCAAAAGTATATTATAATGTAATGATTTAGACATTACCTAAAAATTAGTTGAAATAGTTTTTGGTCCAAATGTCACATCTAATATAATTTGACCAGTTAGAGGACTATCTAAACTATCAAACCCTTTCATATGCATGATCAAATTTTGAATCATATTGGTGTTAATTATTATGGTGGTTAAAAATTTGATACTATAAATGATTAGGCTTGATTCATTATCAACAAGAACCATTTTTATGCCCTTATTTTGGATTATCACTTATATAAATAAAGGTAACTCTTGATTAACAATATCTTTGGATGGTAAGTCAGTTGGATCAAAGGTAATAAGTTTGGCATTATTCTTGAGATATTTCATGATATATGTTAAATAAAAAGGCTCCATATAATTTGAAAATTGATTTTTATGAAATATATCATATAGGATATCCTTGTAAACATTAGATTTTTTAGGAGCTCAAGCATTGAAATTTTAACATGTGTATTACTCAATTTATTAGGTTGGCATCTAGATATTGGCTCTATAGAATTGGAAGAGGAATTATGAAGATATATCATATATTGTCTCTATTTTAACACTCTCTCATTATGAACACAAATTTTATTAATAATTTTTATAAGTAATGTATCAAAATGTTACAAATATCACAAATTGTAACACAAAATGGGTGATGTATGCATCTATGATACACATATTATATGATAAGTGGGGATCAACAACATGAAAAGAAATCATAAAACCCTATCTAACCTAGGGATTTGTGTTCAAATATTAGGTTTACCAAATGTTTAACCCTAATTTGGATGTGTATACTACTTAGGTAGATAGGATTAAGAATATAGATATGATAGAGCACAAGGTTGAATATCAGATCTACAATAGGATAATTAAATGCTAAACTTAGATGTACCATATACTAAATTTATTAAACTAAGATAAGATATAAAGGAAAAGTCTAAAAATGCTAGATATATAAATGACATAAAATAATGTACTTAGTTTGATCTAATGCTAATGCAAATCTAGATCTAAAATAAGTTGAAAGTAGATAAGAAGAGAGTTTTGAAATAGTTGTTAGATTATGGATATAGTGTCTTTGGCTCTCTAGATAATTATGTCAACCTTAGATGGTTATGTAAATATTATTATCTATGTTTGATTATAGTTTCCTATACTTAATATTAGTTGAAATAAGATGTGACCACCAGATGCTTTTGGGTTTGGCTACACCTTCACTCTAAAGCATTTAGATCTGGGTCATGGACTATCACCCCTTATGAAATGGTAAAACCCTATATTTCCATCTTCAATTTGACCTTGGGGAAAATGGGTTAGTGGGCACATGATGTTGAGCTAACCCTCAATGACCCCACTATCAAAGGGTGTTACCTACATAGCCAATACTCTAGAAGAGGGCCTCAGACCATGTAGTTATCCCCTACATATTAGATTGTGTATGAATCATGTAATGTGTTAAAGTAAGTATAATAGTGATCTATATTTTAACTTGGAAAATTAGGCTCTTGGGCTGTTCCTTTAGCACTTTAGACCTATAGATGTGATGTACCTATGACTGGTGTGAAAATAGAGAAGCTTTATTCAATTTAATTCTTGATAAGTGTCATGATCTCCTGGTTTTATTGTTAGGGGAGGGATGAATGAAGGTTGATATTGTATTTATACCAATTATTTTAAAATAATAAATTATATTAAAGCACTTAGGCCAACCATTAAAATATTTTTCATTTGTAAATTGGATGATTTTATTTCACTAGACACTTATGTATAGGCAGGATAATAATGTCGATGCTACTGTCTATCCCAAATGTTAGTGTCCATGGAGTAGAAAAACATGTACAGGATCAAAACTTAAAAAGATGTAAGATCAGTACATTTTAAGAATTCTTGGTAAGATAATATGTTTGAGCCATCAATATAAGACTAGTCATACTAAGAGATGTGGACATCTAATTCATATTACTATTGCGCTATAATTGTCATAGTTATGGCTTGTCCCTCTAGAATTGAATCATTTCATGACCACACATCTTGATCTTGAGATGGATGGTTATGGCTGATGTTGGGCCCCTATTTCATTAAGTATGGATCTGTACTAGCATGATAAAACACATCATCATGTGGTGATCATTTGTAATGATTGCTATTTTGGAATCTTGATGCCAATTGGTTGGTAATTATTTGGTGCCCATATATTTAGGACTATCTTCTAGGAGTGGTAACATGTGGTAACTATAGTACGAAGGGTGTAAGGTAATGGAGCTAGAAGAATGATCAACAAAGGCTCCAAATCAACACCCAATCTATGTTCTTCACCCTAGCAAAGACATGATCTTGTGTGCTATAAAATGAGCTCAAACTAGTGAGAAAAAAAAAGAGAACATGATTTAATGCAGTGAAGCTCTAAATAAATGTTTATGCATGCATTTTGATGGCCACCTTTAGAATTAGAAATACCATGGATGTCATCAAGGCTCCATATGTGTACACTCAAACTCACCTATGAGCCTTTGGGTAGTTAAGTAGATTTAGAGAAGTTTATGTTCTATTTTATATATGTTATGGATTCCATTCTGTAAAATGTTGATTAATGAAAATGGAAGTTGTTTTAAATGGTTCTCTATATGATCTATGTGTCATTTGAATTTTTATTGAAATGTGAAGGATTAAAATGTCATAATTTGAATATAATTATGTTAAATATGTTATTTGTAAGCTTCTGGTTTGGGTTGGTAATGGCATCCCTATGTTAATTAATGATGTTATCATAACTTGTGGATTGACTAAGAATAAAAAAGGTCATGCACCAAGTGTTCCCTTGCTAAGAAGAGCTAGCCCAAGTAGGAATAATTGAAGTGAGAGCAATACTTTGACCCTTTAAAGTGCTTGAATGATGCTAAGCTTAGTGAAATAAAGGCTTGTACCCTTAAGACTATAGGACCACCCTAATATAGGCTTGTGCCTAAATGACTTGAACTAGTCCCCCAAATGAGCTTGTGCCTATAGACCATCAAGCTTAGCCAAAAAAAGGATTACACCAATGAATCTACCAATGCCTATATTGAATTGAAAAAATACCACAATTGATATCTCATGTTATGGCACAACTAGCCTGACACATGCCTCATTTATCTATTACACTTTAGGTGAGTGCATAAGGCATGTGCCTTATGTGAATTAATGCTAACATAGTAGAGTGTTAAATATTGAGCATGAAATAAATATACCATGTTCATGCCTATTTGTATTGAATCTAGAACTGACTTTAACAACTGAATGAGCACATAAATTGATAAAGAGATTCTTTTGTATAACATTTTGGTTCTGTTACCAAGACCCATGTTGAATTTTGTCATTGTAATGGTGCAACAAAAGGATGATCTGAATCTCCCTCAAAAACATAGAGCACTGGTTAAAATAGGTGGATTATAGATTTGCACTAAAGCATCCAATGTGTAGTGGACAAAAATTGATATAATGGATTTAGAATAACCTATATGATGCTCTGTATGAGGTATTTTTCTATGAACTACTTAAGCATGTATATTGATGGTTGGTTACATATGCAACCCATAGAAGACAAAGATATGGAAAATGTTATGAGTGGATAGAGGATATATTATAGAGGCTTGAGACCTTAGATACCACATATACTAGAGTAGTAGACAAATAGTGGACAGGAGCATTGAATAGTTACATGATTGAGTTTGTAGTTTCAACATACTCATGCCCTGAGGAATTAGAGTATGAATTTTTACATGAACCCAAAGGCACATTTGTGAAATAGTTTAGTACAAAGATCAAGAAGATAATGGTGGATTATGTCTTTGAAACTTTGGGAATGTAATTATAAAGTCCTTTCACATATGAGTAGCACAAGGGGAGAATGGGATGTGTAAGTGAATCACAACGGAAGAGAATGAGCAGATTGACACCTGAGAGCTTAAGAGATAGACATATAACAAAAGACAACATAGACTGATGGAAGATATAAAACTTGGAAGTGCTAAGAGAACCCATAACAAGTGGGAAGGGCATGGGGAAGGATATCTTGAAATATAATAGTGCGAGGAGGAGATAAATAATGAACCAATTAATTGAGTTCCATAGTTGATGGGTGTAGAATGTGTTGGGTTCCTACACAACTCGGTAACTAAATATGCACCTAATTCACCTAACCCCTTTAAACCTATGATGTAAACTCATGTAATACATCCCATACTTGAAGAAAGAGCAAGAGTGATAATTGGCCCTATTATCAACATAGATTTTAGATGTTTTGCAAACTTGGAATATAATTGTGTGATTGAACAAGTTATTCCCTACCAATATTTGAGTGAGACTACTTCTATACCATTGGGTGCTAGCTCACCATAATAGAACATGAGTGCAATCATACCAACTTAGCCAATGTCAACTATGTAGATTGAGCAATAGCCTTCATGAAGTGGGTTGATATCATAAGTTAGTGATACAGTGACATCAACATCAAAGGTGCTAGTAGTAAAAATGGGGTTGATGCCTAACCTAGTGGTTGGAGGCATTAGAGGGCCACCACCAAGATATATGTTAGGGGAGTAAATGCTTCATATGTTAGTTGTGCCCCCACAACAAATATACTATGAAATGGCCATGCACTTGATAGAATATCATGGCATGGAAAATGCCATAGAGTATGTTCTAAAATGTGAACTATAATGGCATACTCAGGGAATAACCTAGTCAGAGCACAAGGCAACCCAATTCATAACCACTTTGATTGATCATGCCCATACCTGGTATAGTAAATTTGACCCTAACTAGGCTAGGTTTGATTATGACATCCTAGACGAATCATTTCTAAAAGATATTGATATTTTAGAGTTTGAACAACAAATCATCTCTGTATTCAAAGAGATTACCCAAGGGCTCTCTAAAAGTGTGTGCCTATACGATGCAAGGTTTAAAACTCTCCTATCAAATCTTCCTTATGACATTCATCCCTCCCAACATGTGTAATGTTTTATTTGATGATTTCTAGTAATATTCCAAAGAGCGCTTTCCATGAAGACCTTCATAGACCCTTGTGAAGCATTTAAATCCATGCTCAAAGCTGACGCAATCAAAAGAAATGATACTAGGGTCAGCCCATTTATGGAGGTGAAGATTACATCCATAGCCTCCCAAGTCCAAAATCTTACTGTTAGTTCATCGTAAGATGCTTGAAGTGGATTATGGTATTCTAACAATGAAGTGGAAGGACATAACAAGAATAACTACCCTTGAAGGAATGTTCACACATTACTTCTAAGCTATGAATTCTGTTGGGAGGTGCATGATGTTTTCAACTACCCTTTATTACAACACACTAGCAAGGTAAACACAACCATATATTATTGATTGTGTGATGCCTACACCCATACCATAGCTGATTACAATATTATTGATGAGATGTATGAGAACATGGAGAGAGGTGTAAGGTAGGACACTATAATATTTAGAGGGCAAGCTAACTAAGGAAATGAAGGATATGGCCAATATAATATGGGTTTTGGGATGTGATGAGGTGCTAAATGGCAAGGTGGAGGATGTGGTGGTGGAAGGTTCCCACCCTACTCATGTTATAAGAATGGCTCAATATAGCACTATCAACACGACTACCCTATACATCTAATGTGTGGGTATTGTTGAGGGACCCAGAAGGTCAAAGAATGCCCTAATTTTTACAAGAATTTGACCCAAGGCAAGCCTAACATAGACATAGGAATAGGGATGATTAGGCATGATCTAAAAATGGAGAAGTGGACTCTGAAGGTACAACTAACCAACATAGAGATAGTCAAAGTACAGGTGATGACTCATAGTGGATTCACCACTCAATCGCTAGTTCTACTAACACCTGAGTTGAATTTAGAATATGGGGATAAGAGTCATACTGAGCACATAGTGTGGCTTAAAACCAAAGATACACCTTATCTAGAACCATCATTCTAGAAATATGTATTACAATAGGCCATGAGTATACTTTGAAAACTACAAGGAGAGCTCTAATTAGTTCAAGATCTAGAAGCATAAGCTATAGCCTCCTTAAAAAACTAGGATAGCTAAGAGGTGGAGATATAAAAATTAACAAAGATCCTACACCTCTTATAGATGGAAAGAATGTTTCCCCTATTGAAAAACTTGCTCTTGGAGAATTCATAGAAAAATCTAATTGAATTCATTGTGCCACACATGGAGTGGGCATGAGAAGTTAGGCATACATAGAATATGAAGTATGATTAATAACTCCTTGTGAATACCACCATTGATGGATGGTTTGTATTGGAGGTCCTTATGGACACAGGCACCAAAGTCAATATATTGACCAAAAATGCATGGGAAATGATGGGTAGGCTAGACTTGAGGCCTTCCCCTCATGTGATTTTCATGGCCAATATGACCTGAGTGTAGATAATAATAATTATAAAAAGCATAGTTGTAAAAATTATGGGCACCAAATTCTGAGCTAAATTTGAAGTGATCAAGCTGGCATAACAAGATAACTACCTGACACTAATCAAAAGGCCTTGGTGTTATGCAAAAAATGTAGACATGAAATTCAAGAGGCACTACATGACTTTTGAAAATAGAAAGGAGAGGGTATTTATCCCCATTTAAAGTGACCAAGGACCCCCCTATGTAGAGAGTGTGGACCTCAAAGATGAGATAAACAACATATACAACATCACGATGCAAGGCATCGATAATATCAACCCCAATAACCAAGGAGTGTTTTCTTGGGAAGATGGATAATTAGCCTTGAACAGCACTAACATTGCTAATAACCAATGGGTCAAGGAATCATATGAGACCACTGGTCAAAGGTGCCACTTGGTACACACAAAGGCATCAAAACTAATAAAGATAGGTTGGGTCTAGATTGATCACACTTCAAAATATGTGTCCCTTGTGAAAAGGAAGAAGGGAAAAAGAGTGTTTTACCTAAGTAAAGGTAAATTTAAATCACTCCTAAGATATTATGAGAATAATCCAATAGAAGAGAATGTCCACAACCTCAAATCATGCATCCCTAAATAAGTATATAGAATGGGAACACTATTGTATATATTATGGAACACTACCACATGTTGGTAGTTAGCACAAGGGCATAACTTGACAAGTTGGAAAAATGTGAAAGAATCCATCTACAATAAATTAGGGAATATTAATGAGGACCTATACATCTCAACATACTTTGGTGATTCTGACCCTATAGTGCATGTGCACTTGTACAAAGAAACATGGACTATCTACAACAAAAATGCCCTAAGGAACCTCTAGGTGCATGCCTTCTATACAACCTTAAAGATATGGGTGTGATCATGGTATGTTATTAATGCGACACACTCTAAGATATCCAACTGGGATGCACTTAAGGAGTAGTTCATGCACACCTTCTCCTTATCTTCACAAAACCTAGAATTATTTGAGCTACTACATGTAATTCAAAGGGTAATGTTTGAGGACACTACAATATTAGATGAGAACATAAAAAACATGTTTGGTGAAAATGGGTTGGCACTCCTAACATTATTTTAAGATAAAACCCTTAATATTAACTCCATTGATGTGGATGGTGAAACATGGAAGGCATGTAACTGCACAAACTTGACAAGCAAAAGGAAGCTAGTGTGCCAAGTTGAGGATAATTATCTAGAGGAAGAAGACCATACCCATATTTGCATATAAACCACTAAAGGTAGTAGGAAACTTAAGGACTCATATTAGGATAATAATTATCCCTAATTCATGCCATTAAAAACTACCAAGGTAGACATCAACTCAGAAGGGGAACCAAAGATTATTACTCTAGGCACCTATTGGTCTGACATGAAACTAGTGCACATTGTAGATCTCCTAAAGGAGTTATAAGACTTGTTCCATTAAAATTAATATGATATGAATGGAAAAAACCCACCTATCAAGAATCACCCTTATAGAATGAACCCTAATCTTTGATCCAAGGTCAAAATAGAGATTGATGATATGCTAGTTATAGGCGTCATCTACCTTGTGCTAAAATCTAAATGAGTGAGCCCCATGGTTATTACCATAAATAAATATGGATACATATATATTTAAATAAATTATATATATTTTAATTCTACCTACATCACTGACCCCTTCTTGACTCTATTCACTAGTGATGTCTTGGTGGTATTATAGGCTGAGAGATATATACTTTCACTGATGGGTTCTTAGGATACCATCAAGTCTAGATTAAGGAGGAGGAAAATGTTAAGACTAAATTTGAAATAGAATGGGGATTTTTTTACATATAATATGATTCACTTTGGAATCAATAATATGCCAGTCATGTTTTATAGAGCGGTGATCACTACTTTTAAGGACTTCATTCATAAGTTCCACCAAGTATACTTAGATGGCTGGACTGTGTATGGGCTAGTGAAGGACCATTATGAAAAATTGTGCCTCATCTTTTAGAGGTGTAATTAATTGCATATATCCTTGAACCTCAAGAAGTAAATATTTATAACACCATTTATCACTTTGCTCGAGCACATCATCTAAAAAGATGGTCTGCCCATCGATCTTGTGAAGATCATCATCATCCTTTAGTTCTAGACCCCTTCAATGCAAAAGGGAATTCACACCTTTCATAGATATTATGAATACTATATATAAATTTCATCAAGAACCATGTAAATATTATGTCACCACTAAAATATCTCCTATGTAAATATGGCTCATTCTATTGAGGCACAATGTAAGAAGATGCCTTTAAAACCCTAAAGCTCAAATTAGTTAGTGCACCAATACTATAATTTGTTGACTCTATGACTCCATTACATGTCCATGTCAATGTATCTATCTCTACTATTAGTTCCATTCTAGTGAAACTAGTTGAAGGAATAATAGATCACCCCATTTCCTTCTTGAGTAGAAAACTAGCCCAGGGTAAATAGAACTATACTACAACTACGTATGAGGCACTTGTCATAGTCTAAACCTTATATAAATTTAGGAAATATTTGTTGGTGATCCCATTCATCTTTTTCACTAATCATGAAGTACTTAAGTACCTAGTAAATAAGTCCATTATCCATAGGCACATTTTTAGATGGATAGTTCTATTTCAAGAATTCTAGTTCTCAGTTGTGGAAAGCTTGAAAAGTATAACTTAGGCCCAGACCATCTGTCTTGCATCAACTCTGGTGATGTTACAGTACCTATTGAGGATGATGTGTTAGATACATATCTCTATAGATTCTATTGCATCCTTTAAGACTTGGTGGAGATCACCATGTTTTTCATATTTGGTTTTGTGATCTAGATTATGATAACCAAATTGAAGAAGCAACTCATAGTTTATGTTTCCCCCTTTCAGCTTATTGGCAAGGAACTATACAAGTTCACCCATGATGAGGTCTTACATCGATGTGTCTTATAACATGAATATAACTCAATCTTGTGAGAGGTGCATGAAAGGATTGAAGGAAGCCATTACACTAGAGATGTTACAGTGTATAAGGTGCTACAATCAAGATTATGGTGGCAAAGTCTATTTTAGGATGTGAAAGATTACACCAAGACATGTGACATCTACCAGCATATAAGAAATCCCAACCATCAAGATGAGAAGCCTCTTATTCCCATTATTTTTGAGGCACCATTTGAAAAATGGTCCATTGATTTTGTTGGGTTGATCACTCTCATTATGAGGTGCACAAGCACATGATACATTCTAATAGCCACAGATTACTTCACCAAGTGGGTCAAGGTAGTTCTAACTAAATATTACATAATGGACACCACTTTAATATTTATATGGGATAACATCATTATTTATTATGGGTTCCCACTTAGTATAACTAGTGATATGGGCACATACTTCATCAATAAATTCATGCACACCATACTAATGGAATACATGGTGGTGTACCACAAGACAACACCTTATCATCCCCAAGCCAATAGCACCACTAAAATATTCAATAATATATTGGGAATGTGCCTCACAAAGATATGTAACATTAGTATTATGGGCCTATCGTAAAACATATAAGTGCCTAAATAAGGCTACACCATTCTAACTAGTGTTTGGCATAGAGGAAATTTTACCAATGGAGTTTTTAGTGATATTATTATGTATCACAAATATTGGTCATTTGTATGATAAAGAGTCATTGAGTGAATGACTAGAAGACTTGGAGAACTTAGATAAGCCACACGCCTAAGCAAGATGGAATCAACAAGTAGAGAAGGCATGCCAAAAGTTGTGGAATGAAAACACATCAATCATAAGGTACTTACTAAAGGAGCATTGGTCCTACTCTATGACTCCAAGTACCTTAAGAGCCTCAACAAACTACATATTAGGTATATGGGCCATTATGTCATCCACAACATATTAGAGACTAGTGCATGCAAGATATGCACATTGATAGGTGAAATGCTCCTTGGGTATTTCAATGACAACTAATTAAAGTTTTATAGATAATATAATGGCACTTATTCCATCAAACACTGACTTTTTGGTCACAATTTGGTTGTGATTTATTGACCAAAATAATTTTTTGTGCAAGCCAAACATTTCCTTATGTTTTGTGTTGATTATGTTAAGTGAATAAGTGAGGTGCTTTCAAGATTTTAGGATAACTCTTCTTATGCTTCTAAACATAACTCTATTCAAGTGAGTCAAACATGGTTTATTCTAAATGCTTGAGGATAAACACCTAAGTTTATAGGTGTACAAAGTTGATAGATTCAAAAAATTGGGAGTACTAAGTGACAAAAGGAGGTGCACAATATACCTGTGCATAAGAGACCAAGAGAATATAATGAAGCACTAGAGGACTAGTGAAATAATTTTTATGGGGTAGGGTAGGCCAAGTCAAGAGGTGAAAGCATAGAGGAATTGACCAAGGAATGAAAGCACACTTGAGAGGAAGCACAATTAGGAGATGAGATATAAATAAGGAGGTTGAATTATGCACATGTAAAGTGTTGTGCCTAGGTTACCATAATAAGGGTGAAGGTTGTGTCAAGGTGAATGAAGCATAGGAGAAAGATCGTCGACACAATCTAGCATCCACCCAATGGTAGGCATGAAGTAACCATTTGAATAATTGAAAACACCATTAAGGGAAGTTAATATGGTGATAGTAGAGGCATAAAAAATCTACAATAAATTTGAATGTGGAAGTGTATTTTCTCAAGTTTCATTGGTTTAACATATTTTAAGAAATCTATGCATTTCCATTTGTTACTCACCTATAATTAAGAAGGTAGCTGAGATTAAGGTATAAAGGAGTGAATGACTAACTATAATAGGTTACAAACCTTGAGTGAATTTTAGCATAGAACTAGAGTTGACTAAACCATAGTCAAACAAGAAAATGCTACTAAGTTAAAACCTGAGCAACCATACCCACCAAATGAGAATGATTGAATAAGGAGAGAGATTGCATTCCATTTGAGATTAAAGTAGAGGCATGTAGAGTAATAATTATGAGAGAAAAAAATATAATAAATTTTGAGTAATGTCAAGGATTAAATTAATAGCAAATAGAGCTTAAGATTTGAAGTTATAGTCACATACCTCATGACTATGAGAAAACACAAATACAGATTAAGGGCTTTAGGAAGATCAATTGACCACACTTCAATAGTAGCTAGTTCAGAATGGGGAAGAAACATCTAAGTTTTAGTTTTTTGTAGACATAAAAGGATTCCAATAAGGCATGAATGTTAGAGGAGATAAAAACTATGAAAAAAATGCATAACTAGCTGAAGGAGTTAGCATCACGGTGGTTAAATCAAAAGAAAGCACAAAGCTTTCATATAAAGAAATGTAGTTTCCCCTTGAGGTCATAATGGGGGAGACTTGGGTATTATTCATACACACCTAGAGGTTAATGTAATATAACCATCACACATTGAGAAATGTGTAGGAGCTCAACTAGGACTGGGCAGTTGATACATGAATAAATATAGAGGTGGGCATGGTGCTATTTGACATCTCCATCTAAGATAGGCTTGTGACCACTAAACAACCTAGTTATATGAGTTTTAAAGTTTTTTTAAGCTAAAGGAATTAATGTAATTCCTCCTCTCGCACATCCATGGGGATCTTTTCTACTTTGAATGGATGTGTATGAAGATATCGGCATGCCTCATCAATAATATCACAAGGATCCTAGGCATAGGGATGGACATTTGCCAAATGATGAAGGATGATGTAGAGGTAGAGAGAGTTGTAAAACTACTGCGTTATTATAAAGTAGGGTTTGCATTCCCAATCAAAGACATATAGGACCCTAGCATGAGGGTAATAATATGCCTCATGAGTTCAAAGTTATGCCCTAGTAGATAGTGGACAAACATTAGTAAGACCTACTTAAGCATTTCCCACCACATGGCACAAAGGGTCAAATTCAATGTTATAAAGTTTATTTTGGAGGAGATGAAGAATGCACTTAAATTACATAAGGCATGAGAGACCTTTAGGTGGGGGTTTATGCCAATATTGATAGTGATGGAGGAGATCAACATGTTTGATGATGATAAAGATAATATTTGGGTATTACCATCACATAAGGACTCTTCGATGATAAAATATCAAGAATTCACCTCCCCACCCACTTTTCCCAAAAAGTACTAAACAAGAGCATTGGGGTGCTATGCTCGATACATAGAGACATTTAGGATTGAATGGAACATCTTAAAAGATCTCACCCATCATGTTTTTAGCACAAAAACCTTTACCATCATGCAATACTTCTATGTAGTGCACCTGGAACTCACAGATGGAAACCTCTCTAGTTTGTTGAAGCTACCTTATGCATTTTATATGAATTTTTTTAGTGTGGTGCTAAGGATAATTCCCAATGTGTAGTATTTGAAGATTCTAGTGAAAGCCATAGACAAATAAAGGCATAAGTTGAGGTGCCAATATGTGCACCCAAGAGAAAAATCCATAAAGTATGAGGAAGATGACTCTGGTCGTATGGACCTCCATCCCCTCTAGAGGGAAGTTATAAATGGGTGTATTTTCATGTTATCTTATGAGATGAAGTTGAGAAAGAAGGGAACAAACCCTAAAAAAGATGATTATCACCCCCTATATATTAGTGATGAAGGGAATCAAGTGCCAATAACATAGAAAAAATCCCCTAAGAAGAAGTAGGAAGAAACACTTGAGGAAATTTAGAAGTGTATAAGATGGAGGGTCACTTCCAATGAACAAGCAACACCTCTAGATTTAAAGAAGTGTGTAACCTTCATGCCATAGATTTATTCCTCAAGTAAGAAGCAAAAAAAGAAGTCTAAGGGACTTGTTATTCTCTCTATAATAACTTTGGTATAAATGGAGGTGGAAGAGGGACTTGCATGTATAAAGAAAGAATAGATAGAGGAAGAAGTGGGAGAGGAGACTAGTGCCAAGGATGTTCATAAGGTCCTTCAAGGTGGAATTACTACCACAATTGAAGAAGTAAAGAAGTTGGTCAGTGCCTCATCTAGAGAACCCTCCACATAGCCTCTGTAAATAGAAGAGGAAAAAATAAGGTTATGGAAGAAAATGGGCCATAATGAGGAAGAAATTAAGATGGTATTCGCACTAGAGAATAAGAGGAAGGATTAAAATGAAATGGGCATGACTCATGCATATATTAAGAAGGTCAAGGCTAAAGAATATAAGGTCAAAGAAGAGAGGGCCAAGAGTGAGAGAGGAAGACAAAGAAGGTTCCTGCAAGCATGGGACCAACCTTTGAGAAAACCAAGAAGGCACCTAGTACCCCCATAAAAAAAGTAGATGAAGTTGCATAATAGGCATGACCAAGCAGTAAAGGGGTGTCTAATATAAAGTAAGGTGATACTAGTGCCTTGGAAAAACAAAAAGAGGAAGGTAATGCATTAAAAACCAAGAACCTCCAAGAAGAGGAAGTGGACAAAGGGGAAAATTTTGAGGGAGTGTACCTAAAGGCTAGCATTAATAAAGACTAGGAAGAGGAAGTGGACAAAGGGGAAAATTTCAAAGAAGAACCCCTACAGAGTAAGAAGATGAGTCCTTGAAGGAAAGTGTTGAAGAAAGCAATGGTTCCAATGTGGAGGAATAAGAGTAAATGGAGTTGGTTATCATCAAAGAAGAAGGTGCAGAGTTGAGCATTAGAGAGAAGGTGTATAAGGGGTCAATGGATGAAGACTTATATATGTTTAACTTCAAACCCCCCTAAATCCACTAGAACCAAGACCTGTAAACAACTTAGATTTACATTTGATAGATACATGGATGAGCCTCACTTTAAGGCACCTAAAAATTCCATATTGGGTGTAGACAAACCTAAAAAAAGGAATGAATCTATCATCATCAACCCTTGTGACACAAACCCAGTCTGATCTAGTAATGGACTTATCTAGATGGCCAAAAAAATTGTGTGCAAAAATATCATCAATGATAGTAGAGCAAAGAAATGGAAGAAACTTTGTAAGGATGTTGAAGATAAAGTGCAAGCCATGAAATAAAAGATGCAACAACTATGTGAGTGTATAGAGATCATAAAATCTTCCTTCTTGGTTGGTTTTGATACATCCAACCTCTCCAAGGTTGATAAGATCTGTGTACTAGTGGAGCAGATGCTCCCAAGGATGAAACTAGAGCTGGTTCAATAAGACGAAGAAGATCCCTATTCCATTCTATAAAAATATCTTGATGTTAAGTTTGAAGAGGTGGAGGACCTCTTCACAAAGCTATAAGAGGGTGAAAATGTAGCTGAAACCATCTTCTTAAGATTTTCCAACCAATCATCAGTCATAAACCTACACCTCAAGTAAGAAAAGGAGGAAAAGGAGAAGCTAATGGCGTAGGTGTACTCTACGAGTAGATCAAAGTATGCACATATAATGGGAAAGGTTAATGCACTAAGAACCTAGATAAAGGACTATGAGTAGAACCTAGAATCACTCTTTTACACCTTGTAGACTAAGGCTTGTGACCAAGGAATACTCTTGGATGGAGGAGTAATAAAATATAAGGAAAATCTTGAAGCCTTTAAAAAAAAGATAGAAAAGACAAACATGCTTGTGTTTAGCACTGCCTCCATATAAATAGACAATGCTATTGAAGAGATCAAGCTTGCTATCAAGGGCTTTGAAGACTTCAACATTGAGCTCAAGGTGAGTGCATTTGAATTCTCTGCATTGAAAGATTTGACAACCCAGTCCAAGGGTGGAATAGAAATTTTGTATGGGGTAATGTTTGGCCCCTATTTCATTAAGTATGGATCCATGGTAGCATGATAGAACACATTGGCATGAGGCAATAATTTATAATGATTGCTATTTTGGCATCTTGGCACCAATTAGAGGAATCAATGCACATATTACACCAACTGATAGGTAATTAACTGGTATTTAGATATTTAGGGGCATCTTCTAAGAGTGGAAACATGTGGAGACTATAGCATGAAGGGCATAAGGTGATGGAGTTGATAGAATGATCAAAAAAGTTTCCAACTTAGTACCTAGTGTGTGCTCTCCACCTTAGTAAAGAGATACTCTTGTGTGCTATAAAATGAGCTCAAACCAGTTAGAAAAAAAGAGTGAATGATATTTAATGTAGTGAAACTCTAAATGGTTCTACATGCATGTTGATGGCCACCATTAGAATTAAAAATAGCATGGATGCCATTAAGGCTCCATATGTGTATGCTTAAGCTTGCCTATGAGCCTCTAGGAAATTGAGTAGCTTTAGTGAAGTTTATGTTCTATTTTATATATGTTATGGACTTTGTTGTATAAAACTTTGATTAATGGCAATGGCAGTTGTTCTAAATGGTTTTCTATTTGATTTATGAATCATTTGAATTTATATTGAAATGCAAAGGATTATAATGTTGTAATTTGAATATAATTATTTTAATCATGTTATTTGTAATCTTCTAGTTTAGGTCGATAATGGCATCCCTATGCTAATAATGATGTTAACATAGCTTGTATATATACTAAGGGTAGAAAGGGTCATGCACCAAGTGTTCCCTTGCTAAGAAGTACTAGCCTAAGTAGGAATGATTGAAGTGAGAGCAGTCCCTTGACCCTTCAAATCACATAAATGATGATAAGCTTAGTGAAACAAAGGCTTACACCCTTAAGACTATATGGACACTCCAATATAGGCTTGCACCCAAATGGCTCTAGAACTAGTCCCCCAAATGTACTTTCACCTATATACCATCTGGCTTAGCCAATAAAATGCTTGTGCAAATGAATATACCAAAGATTATGTTGATTTGACCAAGTCCCATAATTGATATCCATGCCATGGTATAACTATCCTGACATGGGTCCCAGTTCTTTCTCTACTATGCTTTAGGTGAGCACATAAGGCATGTGCCTTATGTGAATTAATGTTGGTGAAGTTGAGTGTTAAATGTTGAGTGCAAAAGACATATACCATGTTTGTGCCTAGTTTTATTGAATCCAAAACTGACTTCGATAACTAACTGAGTACCTGAATTGATAAAAAGATTATTTTAATCAACAACTAATCTTGAATAGTTTCATAGCTATAAATAAGAGAGATAAGACCACTATTTTTAAGCTTCAAATATACAAACTTACTATGAAAAAATTTCAATATAAAATATTCAGCTATTTTCACAAAATAGACAAAATCTTGTGAGCCTAAGCCATTGGTGTACTAGTAAACAATGAAGGAAAATTCTACTCTTCATTGACGTAGACTTGGAGTACCAAATTTGGGGAAAAGCATGATTCTTGGATATTATTAGAAGGAAGGATGCTACTTGGAAGGTTTGATGGTATATTCCTTTCTTAAATATCTCTTTGAATTCCTTAGCAACACCTCTCGAGGGAGTAGGCTTAGCACGTTGTGTCCTCTATACTTATTTTGGATTTTCTCTACTAACACATGGACTAACTTGCATCATGGGATACCCAATTTATGTCTAGGGAATTTTCATAACCCTATTTTACCGTAACATGCAAAATTTAATGAAAAATGGGAACAAAATTTATTTCTTCATATTATAGTGACCTTTTCATTCTTTAAAAAGATGTTGCTTCAATCGAATGTCTCACCATGCCTTCTCAAGTAGGGGTAAAATGTATAGATCTAATTCCTATCACTATTATTCTATAATTATCAATCTAAGAAATATCTTATGATAATTCACAATCTAGGCTAAATCAGTAAAACACACTAAATCATTCAAACTTGTCACATATAGGTGTTGATTCAGGCTAATGTATCCCTGAATGGGTTAATGCATTTTAGGTGATTATTATCTTTTCTTGAATCACTTTGATTCAAAATTTGACCATGAAAAATGATACCTTGGACCACTAAATTCTTATAATTTGGTAGCACACATCACGTTCATGTGTTATTTTGCATCCATAATACCCTAACTGGGGTATCATCTCATATGTATTTGATAACTTCTATTTATAATCTAGTCAAATTATGACTTAGTAAAATAACATTTCTGACTAGGTTGATTAAGCATGAAATATATTTTCAAATAATTATATAAAATTAATCAAATTCACTTAATTAAATTAAACTAAATCAAGATCCTAAGTGAAAATTCCATGAAAGTTGTTAAATATCTATTTATTGGAAATTCATTACTCAATTTTGCATCATCCCATGACATCATCAATGGGGTGGCATCCATAAACCATTAATGGGATAAATATAAAAATTAATCCCTCCCATGCTTCATCAATTCCCCATTCTTCCAAATATTAATGGGCATATTTATGGCTTGTCCCTCAAAGATTGAATCAATTCATGACCAAACATCTTGATCTCAAGATGGATAGTCATGGTTGATCTTGAGCATTTTCATAAATATATAAATAAGTTATCCAAGACCACCATTTTTAAGCTTTAGATACACAAACTTACTATGCAAAATTATAATAGAAAGCTTCACCTATTTGCACAAAATAGATAAAATCTTGTGAGCCTAAGCCATTGGTGCATTAGGAAATGATGAAGGAGCATGCTACTTATCATTCAGATAGACTTGGAGCACCAAATCTAGGGAAAAACATGCTTATTGGTATTGGCCACTATTGGATGGAGGGATGCTACTTATAATGTTTGATGGTATATTCCTTTCTTAAGTAACTCTTTGAATTCCTTAACAACACCCCTTAAGGGAGTAGGCTTAGCATGTTATGTCCTTTATGCTCATTTTGGGTTTTTATCTACTAACACATGGACTCACTTGCATCATGGGCCACCTAAATTATTTATGGGGCATTTTCATAACCCTCTTTTGTTGTAACTCATGTAAAATTTAATGAAAAATGGGAATGAAATTTATTTCTTCTGATTATAGTGATCTTTTCATTCTTTGAAAAAATGTCACTTCAACTGAATGTCTTACCACACCTTCTCAAACAAGGTAAAAATGTAGACATCCAATTCCTATCACTATTGTACTACAATTGTCAATCTAAGCAATATCCTATGACAATGCACAATCTAGGCCAAAATCACTAAAATGTGTAAAATCGTTTGAACTTATCATATACAAGTGCCTATTTAGGCTAATGTATCCTTGAATGGGGAAATGCATTTTATGTGATTATTATATTTTTTTAAATCGCTTTAATTCAAATTGAGACCACACAAAATGAAACCCTAGACTACTAAATTTTTCTAATTTAATAGCACATGTCATGTGCATGTATTATTTCATGTCCATAATACCCTAATTGGGGTATTGTCTCATACACAATTGCACCTTCTTCTGATTATACTCCAATCAAATTATGATTTAGTAAAATGATATTTTTGACTAAGATGATTAAGCATGTAATATATTTCCAAAGAATTATAGAAAATTAATCAAATTCACTTAATCAAATTAAATCAAATCAAGAGCCTAAGTAAAAATTCCATGAAAGTTGTTGAATATCTATTTACTAGAAATTCATTGTTCAATTCTACATCATCCCATGACATCATCACTGGGGTGGCATCCATAAACCATTAATGAGATAAATATCAAAATGAGTCCCTTCCATACTTTATCAATACCCGATTATTCTAAATATTAATGGACATATTTATGGCTTGTCCCTCTAAAATTGAATCAATTCATGACCACACATATTAATATCAAGATGGATGGTCATGGTTGATCCTAAAAAAAATATACATCTATAAATAAGTGAGCCGAACCCACCATTTTTAAGCTTCAGATATATAAACTTACTATGTAAAAAATGCAATAGAAAAGCTTCACCTATTTGCACAAAATAGACAAAATCTTGTGAGCCTAAGACATTGATGCACTAGGAAATGATGGAGGATCATGATTTTTTTCATTGATGAAAACTTAGAGCACCCAATCTAGGGAAAAACATGCTTCTTGGCCTCTTGGAAGGAGGGATGCTACTTGGAAAGTTTTGATGGTATATTCCTTTCTTAAATAGCTCTTTGAATTCCTTAACAATACCCCTTGAGAGAGTAGTCTTAGCATGTTGTATCTTCTATGCTTATTTTGAGTTTTTCTCTACTAACACATGGACTAACTTACTTTGTAATATTACTCTAAAGAGATAGGTCTAGGGGCACAAGATATAGCAGATTAAAGGCTTGAAAAAGCAAGGCATGTGTAGAAAGAACTAAGAGGAACAACCAAGGTCTAAGTTTGCCAAGTGTATAAGACTAAGGTACTACATAATCATAAAATATCATCTAAATTAAGATCATTGAAGTAAAATTGAATAAAAATTTCAATTAAATCATCAAAATCTACATGCATAACTCTCTAAAAGGTGGCACCGTGCTCATTGATTTAAATGACATTATGCTAAAATGAAATGTTCCTCTACATGTTTTAAATGTAGTTTTGTGTCTATAATCTAGAATTTAAAAAGATCTAATTATATCTATAAAATCCATCAATAAGTGACATAATTTCAAACCCTAAAACCAACTTAAAAACATATGATCTATGATTGGAGAAAGAAAGTTATATGTAACACTAACTCTATTTAAATCTCTAAAATCTACACAGATGGATAAAAAAAACTTTATTCCTAATAGGAACTAAAATAGCTACCCAATCTAAGTATCATACAATAATAATAACACCATAGTCTAACATTTTATCAAGCTCTTTATTGATGGTATATTCTAACTAGGGGTTTATTCTAATAACTTTCTACCTAACCAATTTTATACCAAGCTTAATGGGTATATCAAGTTTTATTATCTTGGTATCATAACCCTTTAGGTCTATGTAGGACCAAAAAAATATATCTATAAACTCCTTAAATAATTTAATAAACTATATTTTTTCTTTAGTAATACAACATATGCCTAAATATATAAACTTAATATCCTCTTTGGTGCCAAGATTACTGAGAATAGTCTCACCTATAATTCTTTCATTTTGGAGATCATAGGCTAATCATGTGGAATGAACATAGATTCCAAACTAACTAAAAAAATATGAAGTTTTTTAGTGCTTAACTACAAATAATCACCATAATTTAGCATGTAATCATAATGATCAACATAATTACCTTTAAAAAACACATCAATATGTTCATCATAGTAAATAATGCCAATTATCATTAATATTGGATACTTTAGGTCAAAAAACTTTAAAAAAAGAATAATCTATAGTTGGTTCACTATCACTTAAGGTAGAATTAGAAATAAAAAGATCAAGCTTATCAACACAAGAATTAAATTCTCCAAGGATACATGTGATATTGAATGATTCAAAGCTTTCATTAAGTGACTAAACCTCTAGAGTATATCTATAGAGACAAGTTTGATTGGTTTTATAAATTTTTTTTACTTGTCTAATAATTAACTCAAAATATCCAAATGCTTCTAAATTTTTGATATTTAATTCTATTTATTTTTTAATACTTAGAAATAAAGCCTCAAATTTAGCTATGTTATTAATCTTTTAAAATGATACTTTACAAGCATATCAAACATTGTACCTATAATAAAATTCAAACTAATCCTAGCACCACTCTTATGTTACAAATAAGCTCCATCAAAATATAAGGACAAGATGGTTTCCTTGGAAATGGTTCTTATTTGTTGTTGATAAGACTCATCCAATGTTAATAACTCATAATTACCAACTCCAATTTCAACATATGCAATAATGGTAGGTATGGATTCTATAAGACTACTATTCCAACCCCCCTATACATAAATGTAATTTCACTACCAATTGGGACCAAATTTGTATCCTTACTTTAAAAAGCACCATTTGTTTTAACCAATATCTACCTAAGAACATATCTTAAGTTATACTGATAAAAATGTCACAAAATGTACCATAACTCTTAGTTTGATGAGAATACAAATAAGTAAGTTTATTGTTATCAATTTCATAAGATATGCCTATTTTATCAACAATAAACTTAGGCATGATTCTCTTCGAAGCTCCTATATCAAGTCATTTAAGTGAAGGTAACTTATCAAGATAATTATCGATATTTATTAGATTCTCATAAATCTAAGTATTTACAGCTTGTTCATTTTATACATAGAAATCAATTTTTTTATTAGTTACTTCATCTTGGTTTCTATTATTATGTAAATAAAGAATAAAATCCTTAACTCTATCTTCAGCTTGTTCTTCCATTGGAAGATTCAGTAGGTTCTAAAGTTTTACTGGGCTTAGTTGGTTCTACATATTTGTTAGGAGTAGTAGCAATAATAAAATCATCAAAAGGAAAGGTTTTAGAAAGAAAAAAATTTAGACAGAGAATTAGGAGCTAAGGTTTGTTCCATTTCTTGTTAAATGCAATAATTTCATTCCTGAATATGAAACTGAGTTTGATAATTTAAATTGGCATATCAATAAATTTCAAAGATTAATCCATCTTATTTTTTGGCTATAACTCAATAATTTGGTGTGGATTGTAAGGTTTATTACACCAAGAAAAATGAACAAGGTTAAAAACAATATCAATGTGATCTTCAACAAAATAAAACTCAGACTGGATGACAGGAGGTGGACCAATAATGGTCATGGGAAAGAAAAATTTATATGAAGAAATAAACTAATAATAAAATAAAATTTTGAAAAATCCTCAATAGAGTCACCAAATTTTTTGACAATGAAAATTTTCACGTTCATGAACTAACCCTTTTTCCTATTGCAAAGATAAAGATGGAATTGGCCCAGTTTAATCGTAGGGGATCTAAGGAAAAAATATTGATCTTAAGATGTGTAAATATATTTTTTAATAATTTTAGGAATAAATCAACTTAATACATAACAAATTAAACATCATTATATTCATAAAACAATTGACTTTCTTTAATATATAACTAATTCAAAATCAAATTAAATAGATATAATCTAATCTATCCAATAAATCATCAATGTATCACTTTCAATCAAATTTAATGCCACAATGAGACTAAAATAAACTAAAAGAGAAATAACATAGCCAACCTAAATAAATGTAATAGAAACGAAAATGAAAAAATGGAGAACAAAAATGTAATAAAGACCAACATTAATCTATCAAACAACTTAATTAGAGATTAATAAATGACTACTATGTAAATATAATATTAGTCTAAGATTCAAACTGAATAAGATTTAATATTATAAATATTAACCAAATGAATCTAAGACTAATAAATGTAAACATAATTAATTATTTAATCAAAATAATAACTTAGAATGAATGATAAATAATAAATGTAAACCAACAGATAAATAACTACGTAAAATACTAACCTAAAGAATAAAATGAAGATAAACTAAAATCTATAAATAATAAGAAAATGAAACCAAACCAAAAAAGAAACTAACTTAAAATCTAAGATAAGGGAACTAATATCTATGAAGGAAGACAATCTTAAGCAAAGAAATCAATATTTATATATATAAAGAACTAACAAAAATGTAGAAATAATGGACAACAAAATAAATAAGCATAAAAACTTACCTCAACTAATAGATATCAATATAAGAAAACAAACTTAAATAAACTAATCTAAGTCAAAAAATAAACTTAAACAACTAAGCAAATGAATCAAACTAAAAAAACCAAGTAAAATAAAAAGTGTGAGACTTGGAAAAAATATCAAATTTGGAGTATGAAAAAGTGATTTTATTGAGAAAATTTTGAAATAAGTTTGATTACAAATAAATATTTCAATAAAATATCACTATATAATTGATAATTTAACAATATGTCACAAAATGAGATGTTTTCATCATTATTCAGGTAAAGTACATAAATTTATATGCATATGATAACATAAATGTATTATTCAAGTAGAACTTCGCCATGAGAGAAAATATTATTTAGTTTATTGTGTATTTTTTCTCTTTGTTATATATCTTTAATCTAATTATAAATTAGCTTCATTGAAGGTAGTTATATTTTGAAATTGTAACTAAATTTAATTAGTTATGATTGTAAATTGAATTGACTTTTAACGTCAATTCTTTAATTATTAGTTTCTTTATAAGTTATAAATTTTATAGCTTCAAATTTATATTTTAGAACTTTGAAATAAATTTCATGAGACTAAATAAAATAATGTAGTCCAATTTAATGTTATCTAATAGGTATGGGTCTTGACTTGTTAAACACCACTTAAATACTAAATTTACATGCATATAAATTAAATGAATAATAAATACTTATGTAATAGTATAAACAATACATAACATTATAATCCATAAGCAACATAGTATTTTTATTTAAACATCACATGATCAAATGTAAAACAAGTGAACTATCCAAGATGGTATCACTATATGAAAACACTAAATAATCATTGTAGAAATCAAAAATTATCGTCAAAAATTAATTAAATCATCATATGAACAACTACCATGCTATCAAAACTGTAGTTGTCTAAGAGTACTAAATCCACTTTGAAATAGTTATAAACTAAAAATCAATAATAAATAATGTCATAATAATTCACATGACATTTTTCTCAATAAATCAATAAATAAATGATCCAAAACAAAATAAAATCACCATACAACAACTATTATGCATTAAAATCACCCTCAAACTATATCAATCAAAGGAGTTCTCTTATCTATTTGGTACTTAGTGTAATCCAATGTCGTAGTAAGAAACTCAACCAAGTTAATACCTCCATAATAATAATCTATTTAAAATTTTAATTTATTCAACACATAGGTCACCATGAGTTAGGACATAGGGATTCCCTCATGTTTTTTGAGGATACAGTATCATCATGTACAACTTTAACTAGTTTAGGAATATTTTCCAAAGGTAGGACATGATTAAAAATATTAGGATTAAACTTAGGTAAAAATTCAACATTAATTTAAATGGGAGGAGGACAAATCAAAGTGTTTTAGCAATGTGTGAATAATATTCACTTGATGCACCTCATCCATCTAGATAATATTACCAATTGGATCGTCTTTGACCTTTATGAAAAATATGACCATAAAATTTTAGGAAGAAACAACAATATTATTAGGTCTTATCTAAAAAATCATGTCATTTACATTAAATTGAATCAAGACATGGGTTCTACAAGAAAATTTATAGAGGACACATTGTCAGCCCTACAATCCCAAAAATATTTATCATAGTGACTACTCTACGAATGGGAAAAACTGGTTTATGTATTCTAAATCTATGCCATATATGTATATCATAATTTATTAAATATGGTGTCCACCCTAACATATCTCTAATTTTTAAATTACTCAAATAAGAACCTTAAAATGATAATGTCTTAAATAATCCAATAACCATAACTAATAAAATATAAACAAGGAACAAATAAATATTTCAACAAATATGAAATGACTAAATGTCCTTGCATAATATAAAATTATTGTCAATTGAAGTAAAAATAAATAAACAAATCCAAATGAATTATCATACCAAAAAAATATATTCATTAAAATATGAAGTATACCTAATCACCAACTACTCACTTCAAACATATGAAGGCCAAGAATTGAAACTGTATTTTTATATGCAACTGTAAATATAAAAGTTTTTCAAGAAACTTATTCATAGTTAACACATATTCAACATTTGTTATTCCATTTTCCATTTATTAACAAAATTTCTAACCAATAACTCGCATAATACTTTCTCATATTCATTGTGATAATCATTGCCATAAACTGTATGTAGACTCAGGCAAGCTAAAATGCACCAAGTAAGCATTTTATCAAATAGTAAACTTGAATAATCATATGTTAAATCCAAAAATAAAAATTGTGCCAAAGCTTCAAAACTTTTCTTAAAATATTCTATAAAGATTGACCTTCATATACAAATATTTCACAATAATCTCATGTTGCACTTCAAACTTCCAACAACTATGTGGATTTGCATGTATGCATTCTGAATGAAAAATCATAGTTTGAAAAATTAAAATTACACATTTAAGTATTCAACATAAATAAACTTGCATAAACACCTACAGAGTCTCAACAAAAAATTATTATAGAAAACACAAAATCTATTCCTTAAGTATTAGCAAACTCAAAACTGCTTGCATTATTTTATGCATGCATACATGGAAATAATTTTATCTTATGGCTTAAAAGACTGGTTTTCTTCATGCAATCAATGCTATCATAGAGGAACATCCATATAAGAAATGAAACTATAAGAAATATCATATTATGAATGTAATATTTTAAAATATAAACATTTTGAGAGAAAAAACCATATATATATATATATATATAGAGAGAGAGAGAGAGAGAGAGAGGATGACAAGTCTTCAAAATTATGTTTTCATTTGCACAATAGAACAAAATTTAATGGTTATAAATATATCATAAAATAAATTTTGACACTCACAGAGCCAAATTGTGCAAAATAAAGGATTGTCTTTATTTACAACCTCTGAAAACCCAAAATAATATTTGCTTGAAAACCTCGCAAGAACTAAGTCAGATTTTGAATTGCATGTAGCAAACTACTTCACAAAACCATTGTAAACAAATTTATTGAATCTCTATGAAAGAAAAATAACCTCATGTAGGCCTAAATAACTAACATTACTAATATCCTTTTCATTCTTACACACCAACTCAAAACAATGTATGCATATTAAGAAATGTATGCACATGGTCAAAAACACACACATATGATGAACAAAGATAGTGATATCTATGGTATGAGTCTATTAATCTCAACTAAGAATAGATATGTTTAAAAAAACTTTACATACATCTAACTTATCTCGAATTAATATACTAACCATGTATGTAACAGATATTTAAATGTGTAAGAATCAACTTTTTAATATATATTACCTTCCAAAATATTCTTCCATACATGTCAAGAGATTTGATTAACTATAACCAAATGAAACTAATGAATCATACTATTCAGCCTCAAAACTAGTCCTTTAGAGTGTAAGTTCCACCAAAACTCTTAATTAAAATGCAAAGATAATTCAATAACTAAAAAAATTAATGGTAGCATGTTTCCTAATGCCTCATTAAAGTGGTTATATCCACATACTTCCAAAATTGATAGTCAATAAAAACCTCCAAAGAGCCACCAAACAAACCACATTTATCTATGCCTTGAAAGTCTACTAATAGAGTTAATAAACTGAAATCCAAAACCTTATCAATTTATTTTCTACCGCTAACTAAATCAAAATTATATTCTAATATTTCTATAGACCTTGAATAAACCATGATATAAATTAATTTCCATTGACATAATATTCCTTGAAGACCCCAACAAACTACAAAGCATATTCATAGTTCATTAACTATTTTCATTTAATATATGACCTAAGCTAGGTTATAAACCCTATAGTTTATATAGGATAGGTCCCAAGATTCAAGAATACTTGTAAACTATATAAGTTTATATGAACTATGCTTCAAAATTTAATCAACCTAGATAAATCAACAACCTCTAATGAAACCTTCTAGTGAATCTTAGAAACCATTTTCATCCTATAATATAAAAAGTGATTATCAAAGTGGCTAATAAAATATTATCATCAATGTGGAATCTAAAATCATGTTGTGTGCACCAATTCATGATGTCAACGTGATTATCAACTTAAACTAGGGATGCACCGTTTTTTCAAAATATCAAGTATATAATCAACATGTGAAATTATATACTAATAAAAAAACCATCAACAAATAAAACTTATAATGATATCTTCACAATTAAACACCAATTCAAATGATAATGACTTGTGACTAAATTCATTCCTGATACTACACTTTCACAATAGTTTTGAAACACCACTGAATACTTATAGATTGAAATTAATTTATGACAACTTGATCACAAGTATCATAAATACATATATTATCAAACAATTTTATGTAAATACCATTGAAAAAAAAACATCATTGATTTTCAACTGTAGATCCCATGAATACTCTGAATTATATTATTATTATAACACATCACTTCAATCTATGAATGCAAAATAATATTCATTTTGTAATAATTGATCAAAATATGCTACATTTTGATTCCCTTAGTGATATTATTAATTATTATATCAATCAACACAACATTATGTCATATTAAATAATAAACAAAGAAAACAATCATTAAATTAATGCAAATAAGTTGGCCCCTACCAATAGTTTTAAATTTTATGACTTGCATCACCATATGAAAGATTAATAGTAATTTAATTTTTAAAAAGGGAGTAGTAAAATTTTATATAACATGTCTATATGACAAAAAAATTATAGAATATGATTTTCCCATTCATGATAGTGTAACACAATTTTTTTCATCAAAATGTTCTCAAACTATCTATTTATGACCTCCACTTAGCCATTAGATTGTGGGTGATATGGAGTGGAATTATTATGACATAGATAATACTCAAGAACAAGGTTTGTAATCATATATGATGTGAAAAATGGCCCTTGATCAATGACAATTTCTCTTAGAACTCCATAGCATGTGAAAATCTCATCATAAATAAATTTAACAATCTTTTTATCTCATGCATGTGTGAGTGGCTCGAACTTGACCCGTTTTTACAAATAAGTGATAAAACCAATATGTATCCATTATAATTATAATTAGGGTCTATATTACTTTAAATGTATAACCCCAATTTTTTAAATGGTCCTAAATTAATTTTAGGCTGAAGAGGCATATCATTTATTCATATGGGTTTCCCCATACAAAGACATCTTTCACATTGTCTAGTTTATTCTTTTTTATCTTTGTGAAAAGTAGGCTATTAGTATCATGTTATTATAATATGAAAATTATTCTTATATGATAAAAAAAAATCCACCTACATGGTTCATCATGACATGATCATAGGATGTCAAATATCTCATCCTCTCTCATAGATCAGTGCATAACTGATTCAAGCCCTGTGTAGAAGAGATTACCTAATATCCAATGAAATGGAGTAATATGAGAAAATAGGTTGCATATTTCCTTTGGTGAAAAATATTGTGAAATTTTCCCTATAACCAAATAATTAGAGATGTTTATAGCTAAGGTTTTGTTATGGAAACATTGAATATATGTTCATCAGGAAAAATATCATCAACCTATGATGTTTTTTTTAGATGTTTGTTGAGAAAGTAAATTTTTAACTACACTATCTTTCCATTGTTTATCCATAATGGTAATGTATAAGATACAATAAATAATAATAATATAATATTTTGGGATTTTATTAGTGGGTTTTTATTGCTTGCACAACACACCTTAATTCTTATAGAATTAGGGAACTTTTTTTATTTTTGTAGTCACCCCCACTTGTGCTCGTGGTTAGTTTGTCTAAGCACTCTCAAATTACCATGATATTCTCTCTTAGTTTTTTTGGTGAACCAAGTCCTATAAGCATCACCATTATGTAGATCATGTCCATGAAATAAAACTTCATCTAAGACACTTAGTATCTAAGGGGAGTCTAGACCTCTCCATTTGCATTTAAAATCTTACTCTATTAATCCTCTCGAGCCCTTATTATAGGTCATTTTTATAATAATTCTAGTTAGACCTCCTAAATTTATCCCATTAAGATGACCAATATCATGCAATAAAATTATATATATTCTACACTTGGTCCCCATATGACTTCTTGTTGTCACTCTGACACTTAGATGAATCTTGCAAAAAAATCCTTAATTCCTTGACTAGGTCTATTGTAGGTTGTTTTGGAAAATTTCGAGTTGATAGACCTAATCAGGATTACAATCCCTGATTTGGTCTTCATGGTTCAATTTTTTCTATCCTAGTTATGGTTAGATATTTTCCTCTAATTTGATCTTGAGTGGTTTTCATTAAGTACTATATACCTAATCAAACTTAAAAGTCTAAATAGGTATAGGGAGGTCATTTTCATTCCACCCTTTGATAACTAGGATTTTAGTTCTGAATAGGTTGGTGGAAGTCTAATTCAGATCTTGTAGTGCTAACCAAAGATTTATCTCTGATTATTTATTAGCATAGTTGGTAGGTGTCTCGTAATAGTTTAAAACCCACATAGGTCTAAGGATTTTTGGTGATTGTTATATAGTTTTAGTCAAGGATCAATCCCCAACTAGATCATTGGTACTTGAATCCCCCATTTCCTTTATTACTATGCATTATGTGCCATCTAATATTAAAACCCTAATTACATCAGATACTTTCCAAACATGAACCCATATTTCTAATTAGGGGTCCTAAGCTCGATTAGGTCTTATCCACCGCAACTTTAAATTATAGTTCTATTCCAGATTTAGACCCTTGAATAGGTTTGTGAAACATTAAAGAGTTTAGAAAAATCTCACCCAAGGTCAAATCTATAAATCATTACCACAGTAAAAGCCATTGATGCATTATTCAAATAATATCTCATTCTATTATACACAAATAAATCATACAATGATAAATTCTCTTTATCTCCAAAGATTCATTAAATATAATGAATGAGTTGTACATATATATGCAAGGAAGATTAATCCTAACTAAGAGATAAAGCTAAGTGATCATTCATAACTAAGAGATCAAGCTAGAGATCAATCATAACTTAGAGATCAAACTTATGACTAAGCGAACTATCTCTAAAGGATAAAAACAACTAGAAAATATCTCCATATTATCTATGAGATAAATATGTAATATCTCATTTTAACTAAAATAAGATAAATGAAATATCCATATATAAGTAGGTGGGAATAATAAAATAAAGCACTAGTGAACATGAGCTAAGGTAAAAAACCTACTCTAAAACCCCTCTCAAGTGAAGATAGGGTTTTAAAATAGTGGTATATCTATAATATGAGTCTTGATAACAAGGCCTGATCAAGTACTTATGTATAATATATCCATGAAGTAATCTCTTATAAAGTGGAGAAAGAAAAAATCCTATAGGAAAATAAAACCACCCCCAAAAAAACTAAGAGATAGAGAAAAGATAGAATTAAATGGGTCTCGACAACAAGGCATAATGAGATACCCATCCATAAAAAAAGATGCAATGTGAATAAAATTATCCCTATAGATCTTAAGCTATCTTGTCAAAATGCATGGATGTCAAGTCATTGTAAACACTAAGATGAAATAAGAATGGTGTTGAATATGAGGATCATTGAACATAAATGCTACACTCTATAATATTGGTATAATGATGAACCTGAGGTAGCATTACCTAAATACCCTCCCTCAATGTTAAACTAGGAGAAGATGGAAATGAAAGTTTCTAAAGAAATGGACTAAAATTGGTTAGAAGTGGGATGCCACACTGGTGTCACTATATAAAAAGTCACCAATAGTTCTATTGAGACATAAAAATCCTCATATAGGTTTCTACAAACAAAGTGCTTGAATAAAATACCCATGTATAAAGGAGGAATCTAAATAAATATTTATGGTGATGATGGGATAGACTAGCAATGTAAATAGTAAAGGGTGCACAAACTAAGTTATACACACATGAAGGTAGACTAAGTTGTAAAATCAAAACCTCCATGGTAATTTATAATTTAATGAAGGTACAATATATCCCAAAAACACCAAATGAAAATAATGATGATACTGCATACACTAGAATAGCTCCAAATAAAGAGACTATCAACTTATCAAAGAATTCATCACAAATAAAGAGAGTTACTCCAAAAAAAAGGGAGTAGTGTGGGCCAAAAACATAAGTGGCATAAAAAAGCATACTCAAACAATACAATATGTCAAGATTTACCTAAAATACATATGTAAGTGTACATATAAATAAGTATGAGTGCAATAAAGTGTTTTTATGAGGGGATCTAACCACTTGTCAGATCAGACATCATCCTATAGTCTTTAAAAAGTATAAAGAAAATGAAAAATAGGATGTCAGGCTCAACTGATAATACATCCATGATAGAGTGTAATCAAGTGGGTGAAATCAATGAAGGATAAAAAAATAATTCTTGTGAGGGAGTTTGGCCACCAACCAAATCGGGCCTCATCTTCTGGTCTTCGATAAATGAGATAAAAAAATGTATGTGACAAAGCAACAAATAATTATAATATATTCTTATGTATCCCAAATATAAAATATTATTTTTAATAAAAAATTCATCCAAAGATATTATTTTATTAAAAAATGATAAAATGTCCCTTTAAAAAATATCTCCATAAGGATTTTTTAGTGAATAGTACCAGAGTCATTAAAACTACAATAATGTTTTCAATTCATAATGAAATTCACATTTTCAAAATGTTCTGAAAATATGAAAAAAAGATGCACAAAATCCTTATTTTTTAGTGATCGTTTACACTTTTCTCATAATTAAATAAAGAAAAGTCATATTTTTTTAGAATAGTAATACTCAGTAAAACTATGACAATGTTTGAAATTCTTAATAAAATTAAAATTTTATAGAAAGTAGAAAACAAGGTGCATAAAACCTAGAAAACTTTCTAAGCGATTATTTATAGTTTTCTCAAAATTTGAAATAGTATAGTCATTTTTAATTAAAAAATGGATTTGTAAAAAACTTGAAGATCTTGCCTCTAATATCCAACTAGGATGAAATTGGAGATAATTATGTATTTTGCAGATAATATGGATGCACTAATGATCTTTGATTTACTACTACAATCTCTAAAATTTACTTTTAATTGAAAACACAAAAAGAAGAAGTCCCCTCCAAAAACTAGAATGTTTTGCACAATTTTATGATTCTCAAGACCATCCAAAGAGGATGTAAGAGAAGAGCATACTTAGTAAGGAAAGAGAATACTAGATACTGAGTAAGGAGAATATAATGAATTGAGTAATAGCTATTGGAGACCACTCTGTTACCATGAAAGAGTTTAGAAAACTCTCATCTAGGGTCAAATATATAAACCATTACCATAGTAAAAGTCATCAATGCATTGCTCAAATAATATCTCAGGCCATTATACACAAATAGGTCATACAATGATAAATCCTCTACATCTCCAAACTTTCATCAAGTACAATGAATGAGCCTTGCATAAATAGGTAAAGAAGATCAATTCTAACTAAGATATCAAGCTAAGTGATCAATCATAACTAAGATATCAAGCTATAGATCAATCATAACTAAGAGATCAAAATAGAGAACAAACCTAAGACTAAAAGATAACTATTCATAAAGGATATAAATGACTAAAAAGTATTCTCATAATATCTAAAAAATAAATATGTAATATCTCACAATATATAAAATAAGATAAATTAAATATCCACCATAAATGAGTGGGAATAATAAAATAAAGCACCCAAGTGACCATGAGCTAAGGTAAACAACCTATTCTAACAAAACACTTCTATGTGCTCCCTAATGTTATTCAAGATTTAGAAACTTGATTAGCACTGAGAGCTTAAAATTTTTAATTAATACCTTTTAGAATCATGTTTCCTACGCAAAAACACAAAGAATTTTAGGACGCCTGATTTGAAACTTGAATCAATTTTTTGACCATAACTTTCACTTTGAGTGTCCTTTTCAAAATTGTTTGAAGCCTTGGAAATTTGACTCTGCCATGGATGTCCCGATACATTTAATTTCATGAAATTATATATGTGCATAGGTTTATTCACTTTTGAACTTTATTTTATTTTATTTATAAAAAATTAAAGTATTTTTATAGGTGTGAAAAATGCACCCAGGGAAAGTCGTATGGCATCTAGTCGATAGTGGGTTAGTAGACATTATGACAAATAAGAATGCATATTGTGGAATACAAGAATGAGATGCAAGTACATTGAATATATTGATTTTTTGAATATAACTGATACTTAATTGATACATCTTATGCTATGCAATACCTCACATTAATGTTACAAGTATAAAAATCATTCTAATATAGAAATATTTGTCATATTCATATACACATAAAAATAATTGCTTGAACAAATTCAAATAAGTTGGACCTCACCAGTAGATTTAAATTTTATGATAAAATTCATCATATGGTAGGACTAATTATGTTAATACTTTTAGAAAAAGAGGGGGTATTAAAAATAGGCATAACACATTGCCAACATCTCCATGTCTATGTATGAATTGTATATCCTACATGTCACTCATATACCTCTTGAAATGTACATGTATGAAAAGAATATTCCATCTAAAAAATATGTGATAAATAAAATATGCAAATAATGGAATCTAGAAGCTTTTTTCATCATTAGGTCCTATTTTTTTTTCAATATTTTTTTTTTTCATATTTTCTTGAATTTTTTTGTTATAATTTTTAATGTATTTGAATATGTGCAAAGGTTCTAACCAATTATCATATCAATGGGATAATCATGGGGGTGTCTATATCAGATGGTTCAAGGGTTATTTTTCTTGAATGAAAGATAATAGGTGTAGACATCCAATTCCTATCACTATTGTGCTAAAAATTTAAATCTGAATGATATTCCACAACAATGCATAATCGAAACCAAAATAACTAAAACATTTTAAATCATTCAAACTTGTCACGTAAAGGTGTCAATTTATGCTCATGTATCCCTAAATGGGGCAATGCATTTTATGTGATTATTATATTTTCTTAAATCACTTTGAGTCAAAATATGACCATACAAAATGATGTCCTAGATCACTGAAATCTTCTAATTTGACCACACATGTCACGTGCATGTGTTAATTCATGTCTATAGTACCCTAACTGGGGTATTACCCCATACACATTGACATCTTCTTCTGATTATACTCTGATTAAATTATGACTTAGCAAAATGACATTTCCATCCAATTTAATTAAACATGAAATAAATTTCCAAAGAATTATAGAAAATTAATTAAAGTCACTTAAGCAGTTCAAAACTAAATTAGGAGCTTAAGTGTAATTTACATGAAATATGTTGAATATTTATTTATTAGGCATTCATTATGTAAATATGCATCACTACATGACATCATCATAGGGGTGTCATCCATAAGCTGTTAATGGAATAGATATCAGGGTTAAGCTCTCCCATGCCTCATCAATGCCCCATTCTTCCAAATATTAATGATGTTATTTATTTCTTGTCTTTCAAAGATTAAAATAATCCATGGCCACACATCTTGATCTCAATATGGACAGTCATGATTGATCCTAAATTTTTTAGAAAAGCTATAAATAAGTGAGCCAAGACCATAATTTTTAAGCTTAAATTGTGTACACTTATTATGTATAAATAATTTTAAACAATCTTCAATTGAGTAATGCTATTATGAAATAATATGGATAGATAAAGCTTTACTCATTCACCCAATTATACCAAATTAAAGAACCAAATCCATTAGTGAACTAAGAGATGATAGAGGCTCATGCTACACCTCATTGATGAAGACTTGGAGCACCAAATCTGGGGAGAAGCACACTTATTGGCCACTACTTGGATGGTATAGCTTGATTTACTTTCATAATTAGCTTTTTGAATTATTTATCACCCCCTTGAGGGAGTAGGCTTAATGTTATAGTTCTTTATGCTTATTTTTAGATTACTCTACTAATGCATGGAATAACTTATTTCATAATATTATTCTACATTCTGGCATGCCCAATGGGACCACACATCTCACACATCATTTTTATTTATTATAATTTATCACTTAGACCCTCTTTTAAGGATTCCTTACTCCTCTTTTCTTCTAAGTTTTATGTTTTATGACTTTTGGTCCAAATGGAAAAGTTGACCTATAATCGACAAGTTCATCCTGAACATCAACAAGAACCCCCTATGGAATGGTGGGATCACCTTAAGCAACAATGAGAATGCCTAACAAATGGTGAAATTAACTTTTGTGTTTTCCTATCTCTATTTGTGTGTTTTTATAGAATGACAAATTTGACCTGAAGATTGGTGTGTTCAACTTGTGGAACGACAGGTTCACCTAACATCAACAAGATCATCGTAGACCAAGATTTTAGGTAACTGTAATGTTTTTTATTTTTTATCATTTTAGTGAGTTCACCCTATTTATCAGTGAGATTATCATGTTAATTCATGATATCATCCTGATAATCGATAGGATTACTAGATAGTATGTTTGCTTCTCTATGCAATAGAAAAATTATCTTATTGAATGGTGTTGATTCTCTATGGAATGGCGAGTTCACTCTAAAAAATGATGAGAATTCCCTATGTCAAATTCCAAAGAGTTAAAACACCAAATTTCAAGTTTATATTTATATCATATACCCCTTTGCTATATTTCTAGCTCTTTGTTTTACATAATTAGAACACTTAGATTATATTTTACAATAACTAAAGGCAAATTTCACTTCATATTTCATTTGGTGTTCTAAAATGAACTCAAACTTTAGATAAGTGCTCTTAAGAGATTTTTTATTTTTATTATTGTTTTTTGTGTGTTTATTTCTCAAACTAGGTGTAGCATGTATGCTCTCCCACCATCCCCGTTTAGGTAACTTGGGTGATTCAAAAATGCTTCAGTTATTTATTTTGTCACTTAGTCTAAGTGTGGAAGAAATGTTGCAAAGGCACTCCCAAAAATTTGATTGATTTGGGTAATCCAAAAATAACCCTAAATTCCTTATACATTTATATTTATTTTATCTTGGCTTGGGGGTGGCATTTCATCACTTCCCCATAAGTTCTCTAGGAAAGCGTTGACCCAAGAATTCATCTCCCAACATCTTTTCAACCCCACTCCATAGTGGAATATACAAATTGAGTTCAACTTATTGGGATGCTTATTTTAGTGTTTAAACAAGATCCATTATTAAAACCTACCTTGGAAAGAATTGTTAACCTAGACATCATACTACACTGAGTAATTGATAGATGTAGTGGTTGTAAAAAGGGTAATAAATTTTTGCAACAAGTTAGTTAACTTGAATCCAAATGATATGTTACACCATAGTGTTAATCACACATATAGGACCATTTAGATCATGTGATACTTATAGTTTTTAGATAAACCCCATTTACTGTAGAGTACTATTGGTGTACAATGAGTAGCCTAAAGTTCCATGCCACCATACTATCTCTTGAGAGAAGAGGGGGCCTAAAAACCCTAATTTTCATGTGCACTTAAATCTATTAAATTTACAACTTGTTTCCTCTCAAGAAGTATATCAATATAATCTAAGAGTATGAAGACACCTTGTTAGTTTCTAGGAGACGATGTACACTTTGGTGTTTTTCTTGTTCTTGTTTACTTACATTGTCTTTTGAATCTAAAAACTATTTGTGTGAACTAAAATGTGTCAAAAACCAAAGACTTATTATACACCATTTATTTTTAACAAAGAGGTGTTATGATGGTCAAATTCAAAATCACTTTTAGCCTTGTTCAAAAATCAATCAAATCATTTATGTTTGTGTTTCCAAAACAACATCATTATGCTATTTTTTTGAGTCTATAATATTTACCAATTGCAAAATTTAAATTTTTGCCTACGACTTGGGCTTAGGTGGTTCACCTTTCACACTTGGGTTGAGTAACTTGGGTAAAGAAAATTTTTTGGTTTAAAGTTTGTTTGTCTACACACTGTAGACACCTAAATGTGGCCACCAATGACCTTCAACCAAGCTTTTGACCAATTTCCACCTAAAATGCACAATTTGGCCTAAAAACACTAAAACACACTAAATGATGTGAAACTAACATATTCAAGTGTCAATTTTAGATACGGTATAATTAAATGGGGTAATACAATTTATGAGCTAGATAACTTTGATAAGATCACTTTGAGTCAAAATACCAATTTTGCCCCTAGGTGCTCTAGATTGAGCTTTCCTATCAAATATCTTGCACAAGACATGTGCCTTCATTATTTTTTGTTGGTAACATCCTAAATGGGATAATGGATCCAATGCATTTGAAATTTCCATCCAATTCTAATCCAGTCAAATTGGACCAATAACAAGGCATTCTGATCAATTTGAGTAATTTGTGCATAAAGTGCTTAAACATGCTTAAGAGCTAATTAGCCCAAATCAAAGCCTAATTAATAACTCCATGGAAAAATTTTGAATAATTTATTTTGGAAATTAATATTGAATATCTGCATCATTAGGTGACCTCATTTCTTGGGAAGACATCCCTAATCCATAAATGCCATAAATATCAGGATTTATGCCCTCCATGCCTCATCAATGCCTTCCATAATGCCCTTCATGCCTATTAATTTCCCCTTATTCCAATTTCATGATGAGTATAATTATAAACTTAATTCAAAAAATTTAATTAATCCTCAACCACACATCTCAATCTCAAGATGGATGGTTCAAGTTGATTCTAGACATTCTCAAAAATCTATAAATAGAGAGGCCATGAACATCATTTCTAAGACATGATTATGCAAAGTTATAATGTATAATTTATTACAAAGCTTCATGAAATTAGTGTTACCATGCCAAATTTATTTCAAAATCCAAACCAAATATATAAGGTGCCAAGGAGAAGAGGAGATAGCCAAGCCTCCTTTGATGAAGACTTCATGAGCACAAGCCTAGCAAGCTACCACAACAAGCATTTTGGAGCATCCAAGGGAGGTAAAAGAGGGTTTCTTTTACATTTTAGTTGTGTGTTTTATTCATGTTTGTTAACTAATCTCTCCCTAATGTCTAGTCCTAGGGATGTTATTCTAGTTAGTGTGTTTATTTCATTTTGTTTTCATTTTAAAACTAACACGATGCTAACCATCCTCTCTTGAGTCAAATTCTTAGATCACAAACACTTGTTTATTCTATTATTATTTTAAACTTAGTTCATCTTATGTTCACTCACACTCTAAATTCCTGGACCATTTGACTTTATTTTCCATGGTATGCTATTGTGTTGCCCATTTGTTTTCTAGATCTTATACTTAGGATTTATTTTGTTAATTCACTTCCTAAGTGTGTTTGCATATTAAGCTTCTTTATTTAAAAAGTCTTCTTCTAATTTTATAATCATAACCCACTATAGTTGTGCTTATCTTTTTATGGTATTGAGATACTTTTAACTTAGATTTTTATGTGCTATCTTGCACTCTAAGTTCCCAAGATTATTTTACCCTCTTATAAATTGATGTTTTCAACCAACCAAGGTTGAGTAATCTCATAACCTCTTTATTATAATTATGTGGAATCATGCCATTTCCTTTTTTTATTATAGTCTCATTTTACCTTGTATTTGTTTGATTCAAGAGTCCAAAAACACCTTTTTAAAATGTTTGTAAAAGAAAAATCCAAACGCTTCACAAACGTAAAAACTCATCTTCAAATATGTAAAGGTATATTCATAGTGGGGTTTATTATGGCACTAGTTATGAGGAACATCATTATTATGATGGAGAATAAAAATCCATTTTTTTTATGATTTCCTAATGATAGTAGGATCTAAACATGATTATTATGAAAAATAACCTATAAAGGACAAAGATGAATCACTCCTTAAGTTAATAAACTTAGGTGCAAGATTGCCACCTAATTTCCTAGTAGAAAAATTACACATGATTATTCAACTAGAGGAGTAACAACTATAACAACCTCTTACTTTACAAAAACCAACATTACTTCCACTAGTAAGGGAAAATAATAACTTTTAGAGTCCTCCCCAACCGATCAGGATCTTACTACCAAGATCTAGAAAAATAGTCAATAGAACACAAATCAACTTATCACAGACCTAACAAGTTTAGCTGTAACTTTAATTGAAAATACTACCTCTAAGGAGTAGTAATAGATGATAGAACAAACACAATATGCCTTAGTTGATCTTACACCTATGATAGACCTTAGATTTTATCCTAAACATAACAAAGCTATAAATGATTTATAACACATTTCATCTTATACAACGCATAATTTTTTCAACCATCAGGAAACTCTTTCCCCTTTGTAATAGCAAGGAATGAAAGACTCATCATAAATTGGGGGTGTTTTACAAAATAATTTTATGAGTTCATCTCAATTGCAACACCCTTTGGTGAACTGATAATAGATACCCCAAAAATAGGAATATTCATGTAGCACATAGCGATAGATTCTAGGGACTCTATATTGAGCACCTAAGAATCAATGGTAGACCTACTCAAATCAAAGAGTAAACTAAAACCAAAATTCTATCCAAATGGTTCATATCCATAATAGGACCATGTAGCAGGTATATTCCTCCCCAACAAAATTATATTCCACCAACAAATGTACCAAACATGCAAGAGTGAAATTTGATGAAATAAATAGTCTCAAGGATTGAGAAAAGTAATCAAATTAAGAAATATAGGCTTTATGAGATATGCCCTTATCCATTTTACTTAAGCATTCTCCATGTCCCCTTTCTACCTCATTTTGAGGCACCCAAGTTTGATAGGTAAAAAGGTAAGGGGGACCCTCAAGAGTGAATTCAAGCCTTTTTTGTATTATGCCAAGAGGTAGCCTACAAAACTATTTATTTGTTCCACTTTATTCCACATAGTTCAGTTGGACAAGCTCTAGATTGGCTCCTCAAATTGCTTAAGGGATCGGTGATAGATTGGAATGATTTATCAGAGAATTTTGTCAACCATTTCTATTATAACATTGAACATGAGCTAATACTATTTAACTTATGTAAGGTAATACAAAGAGATAGATAAATCTTTGTATCATACCTACAACTGTGGAGAGCATTAGTTGGTTGCTTTAAACATAATTTACTAGATTGTCAATTGGCTGATATTTTTACATAGAATCTACACCCTAAAGTATATTAAAATTTAATACTAACTTGTGTAAACACATTCGATGAAATGATTGACAAAGGAGTGTAGATTAAAAAGGTACTTATAACCATAGGCCTTGTGAAAATCTATTCACAATGTCTAATGACTACTCATACACAACCACCTGTTCAGGCTACTACTATAGAAAAACCTAAAGTTTTTAAAAAAAATAAGAACATGGTGGGAAATGGAGTGATAAATATAGACATGTATAAATTGTGTAAGATCTATTAGTTTCAATGTATAACCATCCCAACCCAATCCATCAACCACTTTAAAAAGAGATCTTACATGTAAAGTGTTCAATAAGTATAGAACATTCAAAAAACTAGGAGAGCCTATTTAGGAAGTATTCCAAAAACTAGTGGCAACCAATTTAATTGTATGGCATGTACCAAAGATATTTATAGAAGACCAACCTAAACCTAATTGGTATTGGGAAGATGAGTTTTGTAATTTCCATCATGTTGTTGACCATGTTGTTTATCGATGTGTACAATTAAGACATTATTAAAGACCTAATTAAAAGTGTCAAAATTAAAGTAAAACAAATAACACAAAACACTAATTAGAACATGGGCATCTCTAAGGACCCATTTCCCAAACATAATCAATTGTAATAGAAGAATAGTTAAAATCAAGGTCAGGGCCAATGTCAATAGGGACAAGTTGATAAGCCTAATCAACATATTCATAATCATGATCATATTACCAAATCTAATAGCCTAGGTTATAACAACATGCCTTATGATTATAATAACACTTTAGGATGAATTTTTGTAAATTACATTTTCACCATTATAATCAAAACCTTTGAACCATCTAGCACTTCTTGAAGTGTTGGTTCCCCTATTTTAGGGATAACACCCTCTTCTTCAAGTAACACTGTACCAAGTTCAATCAATTTCATTTTGCCTCAGTTTTCATTGGTTACTATTTCTAGACCTATACACCCTTCTTCTAATTATAATGGCTCCTTATTGACTCAAAATTGTGCAACATAGCTAGATTCTTTTGAGTCACCCTCTAAGGCCCTTTACCTTATTCCAACATTAAACCAAATCTAAACACTGTGCCTTTTAATCTAAATTTGAACACTGTACCGGCCAAAGCCAAACCTCTCATTCTTTCATTGAGAATCCATATAGCATTCAGTACCAACTAAGCAAAACTTCTACACAAATTTATATCCTAGATCTATTGTGTATGTCATAAGTCCATAGAACTATACTAAATGACTTCCTTCAACAATCCACTATTCCCAAATATATGAACCTTGACTAATTTCAGACACTCATAGGACATCTATCTCTAATCCAAAAACTTACATTTGATTAGAGAGATATGTCTTCCCTTGGTCCCAGCCATAATAACCCCCTGTGCAGTTATTACAGAACATTATAAAATCAAGTTGGCTAGTATAGATAATGGTTCAGGGCTAAACATAGTGTCACTAAAGTTTATATAATGGTTTGGATATACTATCAAGGACATATAAACTAATACAATCATGATCAAGGCATATGACAACACTGAAAGAGAGACTTTCAGGACTATTTGTTCACCAATTATTATCAAGTCTATATCACATGATACTCTATGTCATGTCATGGACATTGAATTTACATATGATATAATTCTTATTCATCCTTGGATCTATAAAGTATGGGATATGCCATCTGCTTTGCATCAATGCCTCAAGTTCCCCCATGCTAGAATTGAGGTTATCATCTATGTTGACCTTTAGCCCTACCAATATTGCAAACATTTAGAGGCTGAATATTGTAAGTATAACTATTCTCTTAGATCTAAATTTGTCGCTAAAAATAACAAGTCAATATTTTTTAAATTGGCCAAATCTAATTATATCAACCCTAGTGATCTTGCTTCCACTTCAACTAATCTATTTCTTGTAGAATTTGCAAAACATCTCACTATTAAGGATGTAGGAATTTCTATAATCTCCTAAGTCTTATGGTAGACCTATCCATTCTAAAGGCCCTTACAGGCCCAATATGATTTGGCAAAAGAATAAAAACACTCAAAAACCAGTAGAGGTATTTATACTAACAACTTCACCAAATCAAGATAATAAAGCCTTTACTAAAGGAGATTGGTTATAATCTAATGATGTTGTCAATTATTTTCAAAATCCAAAGTACCCTATCCCTAATCGCATTATGGATAGTTTAGATTATGCAAGAAAAGGCCTAGGACCATGAGATCAAGGTATTATGGAATTGTTATCTTCTAGTAAACCTACTATGAGTCAAGGTCTCAAATTTATACTACTTGGGGGTGACCTCATCTATTTTGATAGTGATTCTTCTTTATTGACTGATGAATAAACTCTTGATAGTGACACAACATCTCATTATAGACATTATGATGAGTTAGATGACATTTATTTATTTGACTCTAATTTTATTATGAATAACATAGCCTATTATCTGCTTCACCTTTTCCATCTTGACCTTATAGATTGAGACTAGCAAAATTCTGTTATACCCCTTGATGAATTTGAGAATAAGAAGTCTATCATTGAGTAGATGGGCCTTAGAGATGGATTTCTAATTGGTGATCACAAGCAAGGATTTAAATTCTCCTTAGACTCTGCTACCTACTTTGGAGAGCAAATTAACTTTACCAGTCACACAAAAGATAAAACATTAATATCTTTAGGTGAAAACCTCTTTAAGGTGCTTATTATTCATGGAAAAAGTAAAGAAAAAGAGAGTCCCTTGAGTGAAAACCTATTTCAAGTGCTCTTGGATGCAGAATTTTTCTTACCTCCTTAAAAATCATAGTGTCCATAAAGTCCAAGCTCTACAACCAGTGCCAGTATCACCTATAAATAATATAAAGTCTCTGAGCATCTTGATCTTAACTTTCTATAGATATTTTCTAATTGGCCATTACCAACATTGATAAAATCATATTCCTCTCACTATGAAGATCCTAAAAGTGATTATCTAGGATCATCTCTCACCAATAAAGAGTGTGATTATATTATCACCATTGTAAGGGATTTTATTTATATCTTTACATGGGCTTACTTAGGCATGCCATGCTTGGATCCTAACTTGGTCCTGCATCACCTTTTTGTACATCTATATTCCAAGCCGATCAAGTAAAAATTGAGAAAGATGCACCCACACATTTATTTTTTAGTAAAGAAGGAGCTAGATAAACTATTGGGAGTTGGCTTCATTAGACCACTATACTATTCTGAATGGATATCAAATGTAGTACCAATAAGCAAAAAGCCATAGTGTATACACATTTATAATATTTTTTTAGATATCAACAAAGCATGTCCTAAAGATGATTTACCTCTACCGAACATTGACATGATTGTTGACTCAAATATTGGGTACAAGATTTTGTCCCTCATGGATGGATTCTTAGGATATAACAAGATCAAGATATCTCTAGAGGATTGACACAAGACTACATTCACCAAATCATGAGGAACATTTTGCTACCAAGTCATACATTTTGGATTGAAGAATTCTAGTTCCACCTATCAACATTCTATGACTATCATTTTCCATGACATGGTGCATGATATTATTGAGGACTATGTTGATGATATTCTATAAAAATCAATAACACAAGTTAGACATCCTGATTTTCTCTAGAGAATTTTTGAGAGAATTCAAGAGTACAAGGTTTGTCTAATTTCTAAGAAGAACATATTTGGCATCACTTCAATAAAATTTCTAGGATTCATTGTATCACAAAGAGGGATTGAAATGGATCCTGCTAAGGCCAAGGATATCATGGACATTCCTCCATCTTCTAATTTGAAATAATTATATAGCCTACAAGGCAAGATTTAGTCTATTCATATGTTTTTTTCACAACTAGTAGATAAGTGCCATCATTTCACACATGTTTTAAATTAGGGGGTCACTTTTTAATGGGATATAAAATGTTAGCAAGCACTTTCAAAATTCAAATCATACTTGGCTAACCTACCAGTTTTGAGATCACCAATGCCTGAATAGCCATTACTCCTTTATATCTCAGCCATAAAACATGCACTATTGGCACTCTTGGCCTATAATGATGAACAAGGAAAGCAATATGTAGTCTATTATTTGAGTCAAACACTTGTGGCATAATATCATAATTATATGCCTATTGAGAAGGCTTATTGGTAATGGTGTTTGCTTCCCAGAAGTTATGACACTACATGATAAATAATAAAATTATTGTTATTGCTAAAGTGGACCCTCTTAAATATTTCTTATCCAAAAAAAATCTTATAGGCCACATGGATAAATGGGTCATTCTCATGAGTTACTTTGATGTTGAGTACTAGAACCAAAAAACTATTAATGAGTAGGTCATTGCAGATCAACTTGTAAAAAATCCTATTATAGACACTTAACCACTCACATTTGATTTTCTAGATGATTCTATCATGATAATAGAAGAAGTGGCTAATGAACCTGAAAAATGAAATTTATACTTTGATGTCTCTTTCAATTCACATGGCTATAGGGTTACCATATTATTGGTTACACTGCAAGGGGACCTCATCCCTAAGGCATTTCACATTAGCTTCAACTACACCAATAATATGGATGAGTATGAAGCTCTTATTTTAGGACATCATCTTGTAATATAGTGGAATATACATCAAGTAATGGTTTACGGAGATTCTCAGTTGATCATTAATCAGACCATAAACCAATATCAGACTCAATATGACAAGATTGTACCCTACAAGCACATTATGGATAATCTCAAGTCCCTATAGTTTAAACAAATGCCACAGGCCAATAATAAATTATTTGATGTAATGGCAACAATTAGGTCCATGGTACAAGTTGCCAATGATGTCAAAGAGTATCAGTTTCTCATCGATAACCTTATATATCCCACTCATGTATTGTTATATTCAGAGAGGGTATGTAAAATTGTTGGTTCCAATCTTTAACCTAAACTCCCTTGGTACCAAGACATTTATAATTATTTCCAAGACCAAGTTTTTCCCCCAACCTTTCAAATAGTCACTAGAAAATATTCTTTCATCGCCTAGCTTGATATAGCCTCCTTGGAAACATGTTTTATTATAAGGGCTGTGATAGAATGCTTCTTCATTATTTATCTTTGAGAGAATCAAAATTAATGTTTAAGGAGGTCCATGACGAAATATGTGGGGCCCATAC